>WNWK01000627.1:0-352500 GCA_009830355.1 Cherax destructor
ATTTGTGGTCGTTTCAGACTCCTTAGTACTTTACAGGCTATCCGTAAAATTGATACACCTCACCCCTAGTTCTTCGTATCCACCTTTGGTTACGCCGTATCTTTAGCAAGCATAAAGATATTGTCTTTTGTTGGGTCCCTGGTCATGTTGACGTACAGGGCAATGAACAGGCAGACACTGCTGCGCGGTCAGCAGTACATGACCTTCCAGTTTCATATAGAGGTGTTCCTTTCACGGACTATTTTGCGGTCATTGCTACCCACCTTCGCACCCGTTGGCAACAACGCTGGTCTGACCTGCTGAATAACAAACTTCATTCTATTAAACCGGTTATAGGTTTCTGGCCTTCTTCTTGTCACCAATGTCGAGGTTGGGAGACTACACTCTCCCGTCTTCGCATCGGCCACACTCGTCTTACTCACGGGTATCTCATGGAGAGGCTCCCTGCCCCTCTCTGTGAGCATTGTCAGGTTCCAGTGTCTGTTCGACATATCCTGTTGGACTGCCCACTCTATCAACGAGCACGCAGAATTTACCTCCAACGACGTCTTCGCTCTGCGGCCCTTTCTTTACCTTCCCTTCTTGCAGATGGACCCTCCTTTAATCCTGACTCTCTCATTGACTTTTTGACAGAAACTGACTTACTACACAAACTCTGAAGATTATACCTCTAGCACCTCCCTCAGTCCCTTCTACCTCGATCTCTTGCTACCCTCCACCCCTGCACTATCCACCGTCATCTTGCACTCCATACCCTACTAATCGTCCATCTCCCTCTTACAACCCACTCTCCCTGCATCCTACAATAACCTGCAGCGCTGTATAACCCCTATGGTTTAGCGCTTCTATTTGATTATAATATAATAATAATCCAGGGGTCCACTGTATATTAAGTTGCATAACACATCTGAGCCAGTCAGTGCTTAGTATTCAGCCATGATATGCATTGCTGAATGTAAACAAAGATACATATCTACTGATGATGGAGTAAGGTTAAGCTACATTTGGTTATTTTAGCTTGGGTTGGGTGGGGTTTGTTAGGTTGAGTTTTTGACCATTTGCACTACAAAATACAGTGGACCCCCGGAAATCGAATGCCTCCTAACTCAACCTATTATGTAAGTTTATTATTGTAAGTGCTTTTGTAAGTGTATTTTTGGGGGTCTGAAATGGACTAATCTAATTTACATTATTCCATATGGGAATAAATTCGTTCGGTAACAGCACTTGAACAGCATTCTGGAACGAAGAATGTTCGATTTCCAGGGGTCCACTGTACTGTGATATCTCAAATGTAAAGAAACTAAATATTGTCAAGGACCCCAATGGAAATAAGTCACTTTGACTTTTGTGTGTTATCCTAGGTAATCTACACATATGCTGCTATGTATGGTAATTTATGTAAATGTATTTGTGTACCTGTACCTGAATAAACTTACTTGTTGTACAGTTCAAACTAACGGCCAAACTCCACTGAGGAGCAGTTGTCTATTATTACCTAATTTTTTTTTATTAAAATATTCATAGGCTTTCAATGACTTTGGTTTGATTTTTTAGTACCGTGTAGTTCTTTTTATTTGTTTAACAGTAACAGTATTTTTTAGAACATAAGAACATAAGAAAGAAGGAACACTGCAGAAAGCCTACTGGCCCATGCGAGGCAGGTCCAAGTCTCCCACCGGCTTAAGCCAATGCTCCGACCCAGCCAGGTCAGGTTACATTCACTTAAGGAAGGAGCACGTCATCTGACCTAGTAGCACAAGCTAGTCAGGACCAACTCACACCCATCCGCACCCACTCATATATTTATCTAGCCTGTTTTTAAAATTACACAACGTTTTAGCCTCTATAACTGTACTCGGGAGTTTGTTCCACTCATCGACAACTCTATTACCAAACCAATGCTTTCCTATATCCTTCCTGAATCTGAATTTATCCAACTTAGCCATTGCTGCGAGTCCTGTCAATACTAGATATTTTTAGCACGCCATTTACATCCCTTTATTTATTCCTGTTTTCCATTTATACACCTCAATCATATCCCTCCTAATTCTACGCCTTTCTAGAGAGTGCAGATTCAGGGCCCTCAGTCTATCCTCATAGGGAAGATTTCTGATACATGGGATCAACTTAGTCATCCTCCTTTGTATGTTTTCCAGAGCATTTATATCCATTCTGTAATACGGTGACCAAAACTGTGCAGCATAATCTAGATGAGGCCTAACCACGGATATATAGAGTTGAAGAACAACCTGAGGACTCCTATTATTTATGCTTCTTGATATGAAGCCAAGGATTCTGTTCGCTTTATTGCGAACACTTATGCTCTGCTGTCTTGGTTTTAGATTACTGCTAACCAGAACTCCTAAATCCTTTTCGCAATCAGTAGTATTAAGATCTACATTATTTAGTTTATATGTGGCATAGTTATTGTCCTGTCCAATATTTAGAACTTTGCATTTATCTATATTAAACTGCATCTGCCACTTCTCCGACCACTGCATCAGTCTATTCAAATCTTCCTGGAGTGCTCTAATGTCCTCATTTGAATGAATTGGACGGCCTATTTTAGTGTCATCGGCAAATTTGCTTATGTCGCTATTTATTCCCTCATGTATGTCGTTTATATAGATTGTGAACAACAAGGGGCCCAATACTGACCCCTGTGGAACACCGCTTGTGACGCTTCCCCACTCTGATTTCTCCCCATTTATGCAAACTCTCTGCTGCCTATTTGTCAACCATGTTTCTATCCAGGAAAAAATTTCTCCTCCTATTCTGTGTGCCTTAATTTTCCTCAATAGTCTCTGATGTGGGACTCTATCAAAAGCCTTACTGAAGTCCATATACACAATATCATATTCATTACCATGATCTACCTCCTCAAATACTTTAGTGAAAAAAGTTATAAAATTTGTAAGGCAGGAACACCCTTTTGTAAAACCGTGCTGAGATCCGTTGATTAATTTATGCTTTTGAAAATGGCTACGAATTGCCTCGGAAATTATTGATTCCATAAATTTTCCCACTATGGAGGTTAGGCTTATTGGTCTATAGTTCGAAGCTAAGGACCTGTGACCTGCTTTGAAAATAGGTATTACATTTGCCATTTTCCACTTATCTGGCACCATGCCAGTTTGCAGTGATATGTTGAAAAGATTAGCTATAGGTTTGCTAAGCTCCTCTTTACATTCCTTTAGAACCCTTGCATACAGTTCATCAGGGCCTGGGGATTTGTTAGGTTTTAATTTATCCATTTGTCTAAGGACCATGTCACTTGAGACCCTAATCGTGCATAGTTTACTATTGTCCTGTACTACATAATTTATTATTTCTGGATTTAGTAAGTAAGTTTACTTAGGTATAGGTACTGTTACACAAGTACAATTATCATAGTTTAACATGTGTGTAAATTACCTGGAATAACCCAAAAAATTCAGTGACTAATTTCCATTATTCTTTTTCTGTATGTATTTCAAGATGGACTGGTTGATCATGGGTGTGGCTCTGCTGCATCTTGTAACTGCTCCATACACCAAAGTGGAAGAGAGTTTTAACCTACAAGCCTGCCATGATCTACTTTACAATGGGATTAATCTGGAAGAGGTAATTACTGGCTCATACTGGTGAATTGTTCCTGATTCGAGGAACTATAGCTACTGTCTCCTTCCTTGGATCAAACCTGAATTCCTCTTATTTCACATGAATAGAATTGAAGATGCATGCACATACATTCATATTTGCATGGCATGTGTTAGCTTACACAATGCTAATATATACATATATCCACGTATAAATTGGATTTTTGATACCCATTCTATAGTAATACAGCTTAATTTTGAATTGTCATTCCAGGATAATGCATTTTCACACCAAGTAGTTTTATTCACAAAGCAAGTAATGCAGAGGAATTATCTTTAGAGGTTTTAGGCTCAGTCCACATTTGACAGGAAACCAGTCAGGGACTCAACTTTTCCAGAACAGACCACTGAGAAAAATATAGGTTTCCTATATTAGTGGAAGTTGAGTAATGATTAATAAGCTTGTATTTACTCGTCACCCATTTCTAGTAGGCATCTGCTTTTGCACACACACACCATAGTCTAGAAAGTCATTGCATATTTTTATTAATTATTAATTTATTATTAATACACCATTTATCAATCATTTAGATTTTTTCACAAAGAATGCTTCTAGTCACATTAGACTTTTTTAAGATTACCTATACGTGATTTAGGGAGTCACCCTCTCCTTGACGAGGTCCCAGATTAAGCTATTTTTTAAAGAGCTACATACAAAATTCTAAATGAGCTATTTGGCTATATAGTCAGGGAGGTACAGTATATAAAATATTGTTGTTTATATTTGGTAATTTAAATCTTTCATTCTGTTTTGTTTCCCACAGTATGACCACCTGGAGTTCCCAGGGGTGGTTCCACGTACATTTGTGGGTCCCATAGTGGTGTCAGTAATTGCCTACCCGGCTGTGGCTGTTATCCAACTTCTTGGACTCAACAAATTTATTGCTCAGTACATTGGTAAGTGATTCAAATTGTTTTAGTTTTTCATTTGAAGATATAATATATGCTTCAGTATATTTAAGTGTATATGTAGCTTTATAGTTTTGCAACACACTGTCAGTTTCCTATCAAGATAGGGGTAACCTAAAGACAGAACCACACTCATCATTGCTCATTTTTTACAGTGTATCTATATATTTTTGGTCTCGGTTCTGAGACCCTCTTCAAGCAGATACACTGGCATGTAAATAGAGGGAATTATATGGCAAGTGACATGACCTACAGGTGAACCAGGAACAAGTTACCCTAGTGCCATGATAACATCAGGATTTCATTAGCCATAACTTGATGAAATTTGGAATAGTTGCAGTGATAGCTTCCCTCAAGTAAGGTTCCTTGATACTGGTGAGGGGCTCTTGATTAAAGTCATTGGACTTGTTCACCACTTCCTGAATGCCTCCCATTTCCCAATCATTGTATGACCTCTATGGGTTTAGTGCTTTCCCTAAATATAATAATAATACAATGACAACTATGTTGTTTCAGACAAACTGAAAGAACTTTAACATTAGAATCATCAAACACAAATGATCCTTAATGTATGCACAAGAATGCTTGCCTATTCACCTAAAGTCAGTACCTGACAAGCCAGGCTGTAGTTTGTATGTCACTCTGCATGCAGGTAGCAGTAACAGCCTGGTTGACCAGGCTGTTGACCTTCGGAATACCCTCTAGGTATATTAAAATTTTCAACCACATCATTGATTGGGAACATGCATTCTTGTTATAAACAGGCACATTGTACAAATAAAAAAAATAATTAAATCATTAACTGTTGTGGCTATTTTGAATCTCTGCATCTCCTCAGGATAATGGAAACCTTATGCTTTAATGTCACTGGCAGTAAAACCATTTGTTCTGTGTTCTCCTGTAGGTCATGTCACCTGGTACATTAATCCCCTCCCTCCACATACTGTCTCAATTATTTGAAGAGTCTCAGAACTGAGAGGTTTCAGTTGCCAGTTCCAGAAAACTTTTTATTCTTTCCCATAATTTCTTATTAAATATAGTTTACAGTTGGCAAATTCATGATAGGTACAGGAATTTAAACCAGTAAATTAGCAGGTGTCTGCTGTAAATATTTATCAATACTGTATATGGAAATATATTACATTGACTTTATTGTTATTACAGGTACATCTTCCTACTTACACTTAGGTCACACTACACATGCTTGTACAAGCATATATATACACACCCCTCTGGGTTTTCTTCTATTTTCTTACTAGCTCTTGTTCTTGTTTATTTCCTCTTATCTCCATGGGGAAGTGGAACAGAATTCTTCCTCCGTAAGCCATGCATGTCGTAAGAGGCGACTAAAATGCCAGGAGCAAGGAGCTAGTAACCCCTTCTCCTGTATATACTATTACTAAATGTAAAAGGAGAAACTTTTGTTTTTCCTTTTGGGCCACCCTGCCTTGGTGGGATACGGCCGGTGCATTGAAAGAAAGAAGACGACTTTGTTGTTTTAGTTTATCTTTATTCTTTCTTTCTTTCAACACGTCAGCCGTTTCCCACCGAGGCAGGTGCAAAAAGAAAACGAAAGTTTCTCCTTTTACATTATAATTATTCAGGAGAAGGGGTTACTAGCCCTTGCTCCAGGCATTTTAGGCGCTCTACAACGCATGGCTACGGAGGAAGAATTCTGTTCCACTTCCCCATGGAGATAAGAGGAAATAAAACAAGAACTAGTAAGAAAATAGAAGAAACCAGAGGGTGTTATATATATGCTTGTACATGAATGTGTAGTGTGACCTAAGTGTAAGTAGAAGTAGCAAGATGTACCTGAAATCTTGCATGTTTATGAGACAGAAAAAAGACACCAGCAATCCTACCATCATGTAAAACAATTACAGGCTTTCGTTTTACACTCACTTGGCAGGACGGTAGTACCTCCCTGGGCGGTTGCTGTCTACCAACCTACTACCTAGTTTTATCTTTATTATGCATCTTTATTGGGTTATTATTATGTTATACATATATAGTACGTATTTAGGTTGGAGGGAATATCCTGGGTTATGTAAACATAATATAATTTCTGTCCATAACACCTGTAAAGCATATATTTACAAGGAAATCGTTTGATATTACAATTGTTGCAAGGTGTTGATACTCATTAAAACATGGAAATAAGTGCCATTGTTTGATTATATTGGGTTATTCTAGGTTAAATCTACATAGTGTGCTTTTTGGCTGAATTACACTATTAGTATGATGAAATTAATAAATTTAGAATGAATGGGGCATCTTTCTGGCAGTTTCACATACTTTGCTGGCAGGGAAGCTGCTGGTGGTACAACAGGTCCTGCTTTTATTGTTTGTATGCTAGTTAGATAGTGTTACCCATGATTGACCTGTCTGGTCTTAGATTTTTTTCAAAGGCATGAAAAGATTGTAGATGACCCAAACAGTTATGCTGAGATCAAAAAAAATATTGGCAAGTGACATACTTGAAGGAATGAAAAATTGTTCACACTGGAATGTTGGACACAGTCATCATTTGCGTACTAAGAGGTTAGACACAGTGAAAGCATTAAAATGGTATATGTCATGTTGACTATACATTTCCGATACAAAAATGACCCCTAGGGGTTACGTAAGTGTTTATTTTTTAATTTTTATTATAGTAATAATACTAAATATTTTTGAGCAGTGCGTGGTGTACTGGGACTTCTGGTTATTGTGGCATGGCGAAGACTCCGCAAGCAGTTACAAGAGAGCTTTGGACTGCCTCTCACATTCTGGTTCACATTCATCACGGCCTCCCAGTTCCATTTCATGTACTACTTAAGTCGCCCACTTCCAAATACATTTGCACTTGTTGTTGGTAAGACAGCAATTTTTAGATTGTTTTTAGCAAAGTGATACTGCAGTAATAATTTTTTTTTATGGATAATATTTAAAAAATAGCCTGTGATTAATTAACTTGCTTGTGGAACTGCAATGCAGAGTTTCATATAGTGCAAATTCATTGTGCACTGTGCAAGGCATTGAGCTTGTGTAATGTATCATTGTTTCAATTAGCTTATCGTCTGAATTGTTTTTCAGCTCTGCTGGCATTCTCCTTCTGGTTGGAGCAGCAGCACCATGCACTTATATGGACGTGTGGAATTGCAGTGTTGATATTCCGCTCTGAATTATGTCTATTTTTGGGGCCCATGTTGTTGGCTGATCTCCTTACTCGTAGATTACAGACCCTACCGTGAGTTGATCAACTTCCTATGGTTTTAGAATTGAGAATGATTATTTGAAATGGTGTTATATTAGTGTCTTGATCCTCCTAAACTTTGTTTTCAGCACAGTCTGATAAGTCTTGTCGTCTTGTTTAATTTGGCATACTAATCATGTTGAACATGTACTCCTTTCCTGTTTTATTTCCATTATTCCCACATGGAATATTTTCCCATATTCACTCCTGTACTTTCTCTTTCAAGGATATTATATTGGTTTCTTGCCTATCTCACTGACCCTTTGAACCATAGTTCTGTATGTTTTCTTTTCAGTATTATCTATTATTCTCTCCACATATCTAAAACTATAACAAGTCATTTATCTAGTTCCTCACACCTTGTACATTTAGTTGTCTCATGCCTTTGAGGCATTGGAAGCCACCTTTATTTGAGGAATTCCGATGAATAAAGAGATTGTCATTTTTGGAAATTATAATGCTTTAACAAATTAACAGAAGAAAATAATACTTGATTGCAGGTCACAGAATGCAGATGTTATATACACAGACTTTGCAAAAGCCTTTGACAAGTGTGACCATGGTGTAATAGCACACAAAATGCGTGATAAAGGAATAACAGGAAAAGTTGGTAGATGGATCTATAATTTCCTGACAAGTAGAACACAGAGTAGTAGTCAACAGAGTAAAGTCTGAGGCAGCTACAGTGAAAATCTCTGTTCCACAAGGCACAGTACTCACTCCCATCCTGTTCCTCATCCTCATATCGGACATAGACAGGGATATAAGCCACAGTGCAGTGTCTTCCTTTGCAGATGACACCCGAATCTGCATGACAGTGTCCACCGTTGAAGACACTGCAAGACTCCAAGCAGACATCAACCAAATCTTTAAATGGGCTGCAGAAAACAATATGAAGTTCAATGATGAGAAATTTCAATTACTCAGATATGGAAAAACGTGAGGAAATTAAAATCTCATCGGAGTACAAAACAAATTCCAACCACACAATAAAGCGAAAAACTAATGTCAAAGACATCTGCTAGAAAAATGACGGGATGGATAATCAGAACCTTCAAAACCAGGGATGCCAAGCCCATGTTGACACTTTTCAGGTAGCTTGTTCTATCTAGGCTGGAATATTGCTGTACACTAATGGCACCTTTCAAGGCAGGTGAAATTGCTGACCTAGAAAATGTGCAGAGAACCTTCACGGCACGCATAACTGCGATAAACCACCTCAATTACTGGGAACGCTTGAAGTTCCTAAACCTGTACTCCCTAGAATGTAGGCGGGAGAGATACTACATTATTATATACACTTGGGAAATTCTAGAGGGATTAGTACCAAACTTGCACACGAGAGTCACTCCCTACGAAAGCAAAAGACTCGGCAGGCGATGTAACATCCCCCAATGAAAAGCAGGGGTGTCATTAGCAAGTTGAGAGACAACACAATAAGTGTCAGGGGCCCAAGACTGTTCAACTGCCTCCCAGCATACATCAGGGGGATTACCAACAATCCCCTGGCTGTCTTCAAGCAGGCACTGGACAGGCACCTAATGTCGGTACCTGACCAGCCGGGCTGTGGTTCATACGTTGGAATGCGTGCGGCCAGCAGTAACAGCCTGGTTGATCAGGCTCTGATCCAGCATGAGGCCTGGTCACGGACCGGGCCGCAGGGGCATTGACCCCTGGAACACTCTCCAGGTATACTCCAGGTGTATGGGGTGGAGCAGTCTGCTTTAATGTTTGCAGATGCAATGTGCAAATGGAACAATTTCTTGTACGTATAGTGCAAGAACTATAAATGCATTACAGCATACTGTACAGTACAGTACAGTGGACCCTCGGATAATGAACACCCTGGAAATCGTACAATTATGTAAGTATAATATTGTAAGTGCATGTGGAAGTGTATTTTTGGGGGTCTGAAATAGACTAACCTACGTGACATTATTTCTTAAGGAAGTAAATTCGTTCGGTAATGGCACTTGAGCAGGCTTCTGGGATGAAGTTTTTTCGTTAACCGAGGGTCCACTGTATATGAAAGGGGCTATGTTGCATCAGAAGAATGACCAGATTAAGCAACAAGAAATTCAAGGAAGGTACAGTGGAACCCCGGTTAACGAACACCCCGGAAATCGTGCAATTATGTAAGTATAATATTGTAAGTGCTTGTGGAAGTGTATTTTTGGGGGTCTGAAATAGACTAACCTAAATAACATTTTTTCTTAAGGAAGTAAATTTGTTCGGTAATGGCACTTGAGCAGGCTTCTGCAATGAATTTTTTTCGTTAACCAGGGTTCCACTGTATACTGGAAGTATTTTTGTTTAATGATGGTTGGCCATTATATTGAGAAAGATCTGGTCATAAGAAAAGATTAAAAATTAGTTGATGAGTATACCTGACATGCATAATCCAGTAAATACAGGAATGGAAATCAGAAATCACAAAGGATATCAACGTATTAAAGTATTAAATCCATAGGGAAAAACGTCAGTTTTGCAAGAAAAATATTTGGCCAATATGTAATTATGTAAGGGATACATTCACTTCATTGTTGGTTAAAAGTTAGTAGCCAGTTTTGTTAAAAATTTCTAAGACGTATCAGAAGCATAGGCTAACTTTAATATAATATTTAATTCTGATATTAGGAAACAATTTCTTGTGTGCAAAATGGTCTACATTCAGGATTCACATTCATTTCAGCATAAAACTAACATACAATTCAAACAGCTCAATTCTCAATATGCTTATGGTACAATATTCATCATATGGCAAATAATAACTTGAGAGAAAAACTGGAAAAAATGTATATCCCAATATTGGTACAAATGTTATCACTCCTTGAATTGGACATTTTGGGCCATCCTGAGCCATAATCATGTATGTCCACTGTTGACTCAAACATTGCCTAGATACATCTCCAGTTTGTGGGTTGTGAATAGTACCAGTAATGTGACTTATTTTTATCGTTCCTCATTATGTCATAATTTATTGCTTACATGTAGTATAAATTCTTTCAACACATCGGCCGTTTCCCACCGAAGCGGGGTGGCCCATGTAGTATAAATTCTTTCTTCTTTCAACACGTCGGCCGTTTCCCACTGAAGCGGGGTGGCCCAAAAGGAAAAACGAAAGTTTCTCCTTTTACATTTAGTAATATATACAGGAGAAGGGGTTACTAGCCCCTTGCTCCCGGCATTTTAGTCGCCTCTTACAACACGCATGGCTTACGGAGGAAGAATTCTGTTCCACTTCCCCATGGGGAAGAGGAAATAAGAACTAGTAAGAAAATAGAAGAAAACCCAGAGGGGTGTGTATATATATATGCTTGTACATGAATGTGTAGTGTGACCTAAGTGTAAGTAGAAGTAACAAGACATACCTGAAATCTTGCATGTTTATGAGACAGAAAAAAGACACCAGCAATCCTACCATCATGTAAAACAATTACAGGCTTTCGTTTTACACTCACTTGGCAGGACGGTAGTACCTCCCTGGGCGGTTGCTGTCTACCAACCTACTACCTAGAATGTAGTATAAATCTTTCTTTCTTTCAACACGTCGGCCGTTTCCCACCGAAGTGGGGTGGCCCAAAATGAAAAACGAAAGTTTCCCATTTTACATTTAGTAATATATACAGGAGAAGGGGTTACTAGCCCCTTGCTCCCAGCATGTTAGTCGCCTCTTACGACACGCATGGCTTACGAAGGAAGAATTCTGTTCCACTTTCCCATGGAGATAAGAGGAAATAAGAACAAGAACTAGTAAGAAAATAGAAGAAAACCCAGAGGGGTGTGTGTATATACATATGCTTGTACATGAATGTGTAGTGTGACCTAAGTGTAAGTAGAAGTAACAAGACATACCTGAAATCTTGCATGTTTATGAGACAGAAAAAAGACACCAGCAATCCTACCATCATGTAAAACAATTACAGGCTTTCGTTTTACACTCACTTGGCAGGACGGTAGTACCTCCCTGGACGGTTGCTGTCTACCAACCTACTACCTAGAATGTAGTATAAATATCTTTACCAAAATATTACAGTACGTATTCAGAAATAGTTTACCTTTAAAAACTTTATTAAATGTCAGCATCTCCAGAATACAGTACGTTTGGATAGATCATTTAGTACTCAAAAATAATTACTGTATATCAGGGAGTAAGCTCTAGGGTTGTTTATATTTTTATCAAATTTGTATTGAGAAATCTGATTTTTTTTTGTTACACTTGGCAACTTAATAGTACATGGCTGTACTTTGCTCCCTTCAAGAGTATATGGTAAGTATATTGCATGTAATAGATGACTCCAAGTGAAGCAACACATTATAGCCAAGTTGGCTATGTATTACAAACTAACGTATTTTCTGGCATATAAGGTGCACTTTTCCCCACAAAAATTCTTGGAAAATCAGCCTGCACCTTAAATGCTCAAGGTCAGGGTCAAGGGTAGGTTTTGGGGTATGCTTTAGCAGTTGTTAACTAATGTTACGTTACAACTGCTTGGAAACTTTGTCTTACATGTCTCATGTGATCCTGTGCTTCATATGCCGGAAATAGGGTACATGTAGTAGATGTGAAAAAAAAGAAGAGAAAAATATAAGAAATGTCTATATGTACATGTATAAATGATATTGCTCTCTATAGTTTTGTCATTTATTGTTAACTCTTAGTACAACTGCAGTAATTGCTCTATGAAATTAGTAAAAATGTTTGTGATTTGATGTGCTGTTGGAGTGTGAGGAAGGTACAGAAATATTTATGAAGAGATTAAGCGGAAACCATGCATTTTGGAGGGTCATTTTAGTTGTCATGTTTGTGCACTTCTGGCAAGACAGTTATTGCATGAATATTAAATGTACTACTCCAGCAGATTCACTGAAACAAGAGGAGATATAAAAAAGACCTGGAAAACACTCTCACAGATTATGGGCACCCACAAACTGAAAAAAACTAGGGATATTGTCCTAACTAAACCAATCGGAACACCACTACAGCCTATTGATACAGTAAACAAGATAAATGACTTCTTCTCAACCATAGGATCAAATCTTGCCAGTAAAATCCCAGATACCAATGCCCGAGCAAGTGATTACCTAGATGGGAATTTCCCATCCTCCTTATATCTTGCACCTACTGAACCCACTGAAGTCACCATGATAATCAAGTCACTTAAAAATAAATCAGGGCATCTGTCTCAAGTTCCACCCTTAATATACAAACGAGCCACTCATGTCCTTTCATATCCTATTTCATTACTTTTTAACAAATCATTAGAAACTAGCACTTTCCCGACACTACTCAAAACAGCAAGGGTTACACCAGTACACAAAGGTGGTGACACCAAAGACATAAACAACTATAGGCCTATATCAAATCTACCGTTGCTATCCAAAATCTTCGAGAAACTTGTGCACAAGAGATTATACTCATTTATAACGACACAAAGCATACTCAACCCCTGCCAATTTGGCTTCAGGAAAAATAAAAGCACTAACAATGCAATAGTAAAAATGATAGACCTGCTTTACACAGCACTCGAAAATAAGGAATATCCATTAGGACTTTTTATTGACCTAAGGAAAGCTTTCGACACAGTAAACCACGGCATCCTACTCCACAAACTTGACCACTATGGAATAAGAGGTCATGCACTAGCATACTTCAAATCCTACCTCACTAATAGGTATCAGTATGTCACTATTAAAGACACATCCTCCACGACACTACCACTAGACACAAGAGTACTGCAGGGAAGTGTCCTTGGTCCCCTGCTCTTCCTCTTATACATCAATGATCTTCCCAATGTATCACAACACCTGAAACCAATACTCTTTGCTGACGACACAACTTATGTCATCTCCCACACAAACCTTGCTACGCTTAATACCATTGTTAACAACGAATTAATAAAAATATCAACATGGATGACAGCCAATAAACTTACACTCAACACTGATAAGACCTTCTATATTATGTTTGGCAACAGAGCAGGTGATCCACAATTAAACATAATGAAGGCAAGTTCCTGGGCCTTCACCTTGACAGCAGCCTGAAATTTAGCACCCATATCCAACACATAACAAAGAAAGTGTCCAAAACTGTGGGGATCCTCTCTAAGATATGGTATTATGTACCACAATCAGCCCTACTCACACTATACTACTCACTCATCTATCCCTACCTCACATATGCCATTTGTGCATGGGGATCAACAGCAATTACCCACCTAAAGCCAATAATAACCCAACAAAAAGCCGCAGTAAGAATTATCATGCAATCCAACGCTAGGCAGCACACCCCCCCACTCTTCAAAGACCTAAACCTACTCACTGTTCAGAACATCCATACTTACTACTCTGCTATCTACATTTATAGAGCCATTAATTCCAACTTTAACCCTGAGCTAAAACACTTTCTTGACAGTTGTGATAGGACCCATAGACATAATACTAGACATAAACATCTCTTTGACATTCCCCGTGTCCGACTAAATCTATACAAAAATTCAATGCGCATAAAAGGGCCTAAAATCTGGAACTCCCTGCCTGAAAACTCTAGAACTGCAGACACAACCTCCATTTTCAAAAGCACCGTTAAAAAACATCTAATCTCACTTACGCACCCAACCGGTAGCTAACCACATGAAAACTACTTATTGATATCTGTGATTCCCCTTAATTTGCATAGGACTAACCAAAATTCTAATACAACTATTGCATCATAATTCTTAAGCTAGTCATAAGTTTGCCTAAGACACTCCAATATAGAAACTGTATTATGCCAATACATCATCTTTACCATTAATATATAAACTAATTGTTAAATTCTTAAATGTTTAAATTCCAGTACCTCAGTTTTGTAAACCTTGTTAATCACTACAATTACCTAACCTTACTATCTGTATAATCATTGTGTCGCTATTGAGTAAGACCCAACTCGTAACTCAATTTGCTTGTACACGTACAGTACAGTGGACCCCCGAGTTATGAGCACCTCGGAAATCGTACAATTATGTAAGTGTAATATTGTAAGTGCTTTTGTAAGTGTATTTTTGGGGGTCTGAAATGGACTAACCTACTTGGCATTATTCCTTAAGGAGAAAATTCGTTCGGTAATGGCACTTGAGCAGCCTTCTGGAATGAATTATGCTCGTAACTCGGGGGTCCACTGTACTATCAAATCAATTTTCCTCATTGAAATTAATTGAAATGCCATTAATCCGTTCCAGCCCAAAAAAAAACTCCCCAATTTTTTTGTTACAGGTTTTTAAATAAGAAAAATGTATTTATAAATAAGAAATAATTTTTGCCTTTTTTGCCAGGTCCCAGCAATGTTTTAGAAATGCTGGAGTATATATGAAACTCCTTGAAGCATGGTGTAAAATGAGTGTCACTCCACTGCCAGTGGAGTGTCACTCGTGGAGTGACATTTGATGATCGTGCACTGCCTTGGATTTATTTTTCACTGTTACAAATAAACATGTCTGTCTATCTTTGTTTCTGTCTATCTGTTTCTATCTGTCTGTCTAGCTCTGTCTATAGTATTTATCTCTGTCTCTGCTTATCTGTCTTTCTGACTGCCTGTGTTTCTGTCTTCCTGTCTCTCTACTTGTCTCTCTGTCTCAGAGAGAGAGCCGCTCATGAACTAACAGGTATTACACACGATGCAGAGTCGGTCACGTCTGATTCCTGAACAAGTGAAAATGTATATTACTTGCCAGTCATGCTTATTATGCCTTATATCTACAAGCATAGTATAGCACTTTGTCTGGATTTTTTGGGTTATCCTAGGTAATTTACACTATAACTATTTGTGTACCTGTGAGATAGACAGAGACAGAGATACAGACAGACAGAAGGAGATAGAGACAGCCAAAGCAAATCAGCCAGCCGGATAGGCCCCCGGCCACCCAACCAGCCGGCCTACCGAACATGTAGTACGTATTATATGTACATGTTCCAGAATTGTTTCTTTTTACTTAGGGCATACATTATAGAACATTCTGGCAGGATGACACTACCAGTGGTATCAAAATTGAAAGGATGTTGCACATAGGTTATTATCGAGGTTTTTGATATTTCCTTTCTCCTGCGAGTGGCAGCATATCTGAAGCTCGCTCGTAAGTCGGATTTTGGCTCACAACTCAAAGCAAAAAATTGACCTAGCAACGGCTCATAATTTGGAAAACTTGTAAGTTGGGGCACTCACAAGTCAAGGTACCACTGTAGTTTTGTTCCACCAAAAAAAGTGTTAAAAATAATTATTTCATTATGAATAATTTATGTATTTTTGGCATGAAAAAATTAATATTTGAGTTTTCACAAAAAAAAAAAATTATTTCCACTTTCAAAGTTTATTTTTAAAACTCAGGATAATTCATAAGAGAGAAACACTGTATTTCAGGGATATAATGAACAAACCATTAAGATACATAGAAATGTACAATTTATTTTATAGATTATTCCATTTCTTTGCACAGTTCAGTTACATTACATTAGCAAAGCTCTTGTATTTCTAAAAGTTTAGTAACTCGGTCATTCAGTTTTTGGGTCACAAACATATGTCCAGTAATGGCACATTTGTCACCACCAGTTCTATGAGTATCAAAGCAATATCTCACATGGTTTAGATAACTTTTTAATTTCTCTCTTCCTCATTTCTGTGTTTCCTTTAAAGACTGCCATATGGCATTATTTATTCTCAAATACCCCTTTATTGTTTTTCTGTCCACAGATTTCTGCAGAGTGCAATACCAGCTGGACTCTGCTGCTTAATGACAACTATTGCCATAGATTCACTGTTCTGGGGTCGGCTGCTGTGGCCAGAAGGAGAAGTTTTCTGGTTTAATACTTATAAAAACCAAAGCAGTACCTGGGGTGTATCCTTTCAGTATAAAAAAAGGTTGTTTTATTGCAATGATCAGCCTTGTACTTATGTATATGATTTATCTTCACCCTCTTCATATAAAAATTATACAGTGGACCCTCGGTTTTCGTACAGCTCCCAACTCGAACAATTATGTAAGTGTTTTTTGTAAGTGCTTTTGTAAGTGTATTTTTGGGGGTCTGAAACGACTAATCTAATTTACATTCATCCTTATGGGAACAAATTCGTTTGGTAACAGCATTCTGGAAAGAATTATCAACGAAAACCGAGGATCCACTGTATATTCACCACGTCTTATATTATTTGCATGCTTACAGTACATGACATCTTCACTGCCTTCGGCCTCCTTCTAATTGCAGTATTCAAAGATGATTCTCTTCTGGTTGAAAAAGAAGTTTTTTAGTCATAATAAAAACTTCCTGGAACTGAATAACATTGCTTGTTTCTGATTAATGAAGGTGCTGTATTTCTTATATGTACATATCCTTAACTTTTATCAGACTTCACCATTTTTGTGGTACTGGTACTCTGCACTACCAAGAGCTTTGGGTTCAAGCTTTCTTTTGGCTCCTGTAGGTGTGGCCCTTGACAAGCGGTTGCAAGTACTAATTACACCAGCTCTAATATTTGTTACCCTGTATTCCTTCCTGCCCCACAAAGAACTTCGGTTTATTATATATGTCTTCCCAGTCTTCAACATTGCAGCTGCCAGAGCTTGCCAATTTTTGTAAGTTTCTCAAATCATATTAGTTATTTACTACATTATATTCAAGTTTAAAGATTCTGCCTGGCTTATCATTATATTAATGTGGATTTGATTAGGTCTGCTAAGCTCACTTCTAAGAATGGAAAAATATTGGGTAGTTTAAATGAGATTCTCTTCCAGGTAACTTAATTATTTAATGATCATGATGTTGTCCTGTATTGTTTAGAATATCTGTACTGTAGCTTAGCTTGCAAGTAATGTATGATACAGTATGTTCATAAAAATATTAATTTATAATCTAATTCTTTAGTCTGATTATTATCAACAGTCACCCACTATGGTTAAGTTACACTTTTGGAGGGACAGCTAGAAAGCAGCTAATAATTGCATTATCTTTTAAGTTTCACTGCTTTGTTGGGAAATATGGTAGTCATTAGTTCTCATAACTAAAACAAAGGGGGATCATTGTCTTCTGGTATAAAGAATTTTCAGTTAATGGATCTTTTACTGGTTGAGTTGTATAAATTGTGTAATTCTGGTTATTTTGATATTAAACATCAGTACATTTGATCCCAAAACAACCAAGTAAGAAGATAAATATTTACAACTATGTTTTATGACTACAGTAATGTACCTGTGTTACAGCTGGGAAGGTCGAGAAAAATCGGGCACTCGTCAATTATTAGCCATTGGATGTGTGCTCCATCTACTAGTGAATGCGGCATTCACCACTCTTCTGCTCACCATATCGGCCAACAATTATCCAGGAGGAGCAGCTATACACAAGCTACATCAGATAATCCCTCCAGATGCATTTGCCAATGTTCATATTGATAACTATGTAACTCAAACTGGAGTATCAAGGTTTACACAACTTCATGATCACTGGAGGTGAGTTAAGGCATTTTTCTTGATCATGTAGTTAAAAATATAGAGCAATACCTGTTGTGTTCTGTACTTGCAGATAGTGGGGATAAAATAATTCCTCTGATAAAAAAGTAGGTTGTAGGTTAGTAGACATTAATTGCAATTGGGGAAATACTAAATCTTTAAGGTTTATACAAAGGTTAGTAGACAGCAACCATCCAGGGAGGTACTACCATCCTGTCACGTGTGAAATGGAAGCCTTTTAAACAGTTTACATTGACAGGATTTTTGATCTTGTCTTTCTGTCTCATTAACATACTAGATGACAGGAAAATCTTAGAAACTTTTACCCTATTTTTTAATTTTATTTTGTTTTATTTTGTTCGTATTGTATGGCAATGAGCACTGAATGACCTACACAGTCAGAGTGCTCTATAAATGTCACAACTACTACTACAAACTTATGTCTACGTTATATTTCCTGTGCATTTCTTAATATGGTAGTTTCCTATTACTTTTCAATTTTTGAGGCTTTATTTGAGACCAGATACCAGGGGCGATGATCTCTGGAACCATTATCAGATGTAGGAGAAATAATGCTGTCAATAGGTATGGCTTTTATTGCCTTACCTGCTGAACTTCTAGCAAAGATGCTTGGTTTTCAGAGCATCAGCTACATTGGCAGGAAGCAGCATAATAAATACGTAATTGAAAAAGATCCTCTTTCATCTACTCAGCATAGATTGAATTCTTCCTCCGTAAGCCATGCATGTCGTAAGAGGCGACTAAAATGCCGGGAGCAAGGGGCTAGTAACCCCTTCTCCTGTATATATTACTAAATGTAAAAGGAGAAACTTTCGTTTTTCCTTTTGGGCCACCCCGCTTCAGTGGGAAACAGCCGACGTGTTGAAAGAAAAGAAGACTTGCACTCTGATAAGATTTTTTTTTTTTTGTAATCCAAAGTAACTGGTGAAATTTTATGCATACAGTGGACCCTCGGTTAACGAACACCCCGGAAATCGTGCAGTTATGTAAGTATAATATTGTAAGTGCTTGTGGAAGTGTATTTTTGGGGGTCTGAAATAGACTAACCTACATGACATTATTTCTTAAGGATGTAAATTCGTTCGGTAATGGCACTTGAGCAGGCTTCTGCAATGAATTTTTTTCGTTAACCGAGGGTCCACTGTATTTCATACTTTTATGAAAATGCCTATTTCACATTAAAAAATTTTCAGATACAACAAGACAGAAAATATGAAAGCAGGAAGTAAAAGTATGAGGTCTTTCAGTCACCTTCTGGTCGAGGCCAAGTCAAAATACTCGTACAATCTGAAGCATTACACGTCTTCTCATGAGATTGTCTCTTCTGTAGAAGCATTTTCGCATCTCAGTTTCAATTATCAGCAATTTCCTCCAGTGAAGGTATTTTTTTGTAAGATAATTGTCCTAGTTATAATTATTATTCATATTTTTTTAACACTGGCCATCTTCCATCAAAGTAGGGTGACCCAGAAAAGAAAATGCATTCACTATCACTCAGAAGTGTGAAGATATTACAATTTAAATGACCTTCTGAACTGCAACATCCCCCCCCCCGGTGGCCTAGTGGGTAAAGTTCTTGCTTCACGCACGGAGGGGCCGGGTTCAATTCCCGGTGGGGCAGAAACATTTCGAAGTGTTTCCTTACACACACACACACAAACACACATACATACAACAGGCCTAGTGTCTAATTGACATGTGCCTAGGACAAAATGGTAACTAACCATCATTCAGAGTGCAGGGACTGTACTTCACACTTCCAGAACTAAAGTCTGGCTAACTGGCTTTCTTGAATCCCTTTATAAATTTTACCTTGCTTACATTGCATCTACCGAAATGTCCACTCCCAGATATCTGAATAAATTCACTTTATCCATGTTTCCTACCTCAAATCTGATATTCAATCTTTCATATTCTATACTTTTTTTTTTTACTCTCATCACCTTGCTCTTATCCATGTTCATTTTGAAAATCCTTTTATACTCTCCCAAATCTATCCACCAGCCTTTGCAACTTTTAGTGTGTTTCAATCTTCCTCATGACTATGCTCTTGGTCATGTAGTTACCAGAAGCTGTGTGGGCATCACACTGTTTTGGGGAGGTTGTAGTTTGGTGGGTTATCATTGAACCATGATATTTGTAACCTGGAAAGACAACTAGAATGAGAGTACTTATCAGTGTTTTCTTCTTTGGATAACCCAGCCTAGTAGCAAACTGCTGATTTTGATTTTATTTGATTTGATTGTTAACTTTTAACTTTACTTGTAACATAAATGGATTGATGGCTGAAATCCATTTATGTTACACATAGTACTTCCAACTTTCCTACTACAACTTTGTGATAATAAAGGAGGACTCCAACTTACAAATGAGTTGTGCTTTTGGTTTTTCACTTTGAGTTGTTTGTGTAGAAAACAGCAGTTCAATAGATGGTTACAATTCATGTTTGTACTGCAGCGTGGAGGTGGCAAAATATTTAATAGTTCTTAAATACCCTATTTGTAAGTGCAGGGGTGTTACTTGGCACATTTCTGAGTTTGGGGACCTCTTGTACAATATTATGTTCCCCCTAATTATGTTACAGTACTTGTGTGTTAATGGATTTTTTGCTGTATATTTCTTTCTACAGGTGAGAGTCAAGCCAGCAGTGTTTCTGTTAAAGAATCTAGACGAAGAAAGCATAGATTGGTCATGGATTCCTGTTGAAAGTCCAGAAATAGTGATAGAAAGCACTAGTACAGGAGAAGAGCTGACACAGGAAGAAAGTGTAGATAAACGTATTGAGGATGAAGATCGCAAAGACATATTAGAGGACAATAGTTTTAAGTCAGAAGAGAAAGTGACAGATAAAACAGAAAGTGAAGGCAAGATAAGTGATGAAATGAATATGGAGAGTATAAATCAGCCACAGTTACAGGGAGAGAAAGTAGAGTATAATGGGGATATTGTAGAAAACATGGAATCAGAAATAGTCACTGAGGAAGAATCTGGTATACTTTCAGAACCCACACTTCCAAATACTGGCTGCTTTGCCCCTGAAGGGAAAATTATTGAAGATATTGAGGATGCTCCTGTAAATAAGCAAGATACCTCTAAATCTTGTACTAGGGAAGAGATCATTGAAGCAGCAGAGGAGCCCTTGGAAGTGGTTGAAGATTTAGGAAGTGATGAAAAAGAAGACATTGCAGGAACTTGTACTCTTTGCAGTTCAGGTGGTAATGATATTACTGATGTCAACAAGTATTCTAAAGGTAACACTGAAGAGGTTCATAATGATCATGTAAGTCAAGCTAGGATCAGTAATGAGGATCATAATATTGATAATGAAAATGTAGGTTTGAGTAGTGATAAAGGCGAGGAAAATATTGATGTGAAGGATAAGACTGAAGGTAAAATTAATTATGTAGATAGTAGCAATGGTAATGATAATGCTGATGTTTTTGTTAATATTGATATACAGAGTGATGCCAGTGATGATATATCTGATACTGTTCTTGAAACCAATCCAGAGATTCTTGATGACAAAGGTGAAGCTACTTTACCCCCTGAGGAGAGCACTGAAATTGGGGAAGATTTAGATCAAGTTGACGATGTTGGTGCCGAAGAGGAACCTGAGCTTGTTGAAGTGACATTAACGTTAGATGAAAATGATGCCAAGGGTAAAGCTGATGAAGTAAGTGCCAAAGAAATATTGCGTGAATCCCAGTTAACACCACTACCACTGAGAGCTGGCGACCAGAAAACCAAGCATGCAGAGACATAAACTTTATTAATCAGAATGGGTTTGACATTCCAGTAGTATGCTTTCTTGTTAGTGTTGTATTTAATTTTAATAGCACTTGGTTTGTGATCCTATAGGGGATGGGGGAAATGAGTTTGTGTATATGCTTGTGTATGGACATGACTGAGTGAATGAGATTACTCCTATGTGTCTAGAAGGGATGTGCTTCATGCATATCTATCAGCTCATTTTAAGTAGAAATATTAACATACTCACACCCCTCAATTTTATCTTTTTTACTGTATTGACCATTAGCCAAGGTAGGGTGGCAAAAAAAAAAATAAGGAAACACATTCACCATTATTCATCCATCCAAAATATTTACTGTATTTGTGTTATGTTTTTTAAATCTTTAATTATCCTTTTATAGACAGTAGAGCATTTTGACTACAGTACCCAGTAATTTTTTTTAATCATCAGAATCCATTCCTTTACAAAAGATAATAAATACCAGTTTCAGATAATAAAATTTTCAATGTGTATGAAAGATATACTATATGATACTGCTCCTAGAAAGTGCCTTTATTGTAATGCTCATAGATTTATATTTTTGTGATATAGAAATAACTTTATGCATACTAATGATATAGTGAAATACTTTGTTAAAAGTGTGCAGAGATAACTTGAAATATCTAATCTGAAATTTGGTTAGTATACTTTGCTGTTGGCTTTTTGGTGGCATGAACTTATGATGTAAGCTAATATAGAGAATATGAAACTGAGGATTTCAGTTTCAGCTGAATTATTCTGAAGAGTAGAGAAAGTAACAGGAATCCGCTCTACAGCTTCAATTTCTGATTGATTTGTTCTAAAATGTGAATATTGTGATGCTGCTACGTTGGCACATCATTCTTTTAAATAAGGCTCTTGTCTTGAAATTTCAGTGGTGCACAATAAAAATGTTAGCATTACACTAGAAGTTAAAGAGATTGCTTTACTTACTTCATTTCCAAAAGCCTCTTCTTTCAGCTCACTTCCTACACTGTTTTCTGTGACAATATTTATTGTTTATTGCATGTTCAAATCAAGTCTTGATTTGAACATGCACGCACGCACACACACACACACACACACACACACACACACACACACACACACACACACACACACACACACACACACGCACACACACACGCACACACACACGCACACACACACGCACACACACACGCACACACACACGCACACACACACGCACACACACGCACACACACGCACACACACACACACAAAACAAACACACACACACAAAAACAAACACACACACACATTTTTTTTTTAGCACATTGGCCGTCTCCCACCGAGGAGAAGAGCTTACTAGCCCCTTGCTCTCGGCATTTTAGTCGCCTCTTACAACATGCATGGCTTACAGAGAAACGATTCTTCTCCACTTTCTCATGGACTACATTAAATATATACGTATATATATATATATTATAGGTAGTAGGTTGGTAGACAGCAATCACCCAGGGAGGTACTACTGTCCTGCCAAGTGAGTGTAAAACGAAAGCCTGTAATTGTTTTACATTATGGTAGGATTGCTGGTGTCTTTTTTCTGTCTCATAAACATGCAAGATTTCTACTTACACTTAGATCACACTACACATTCATGTACAAGCATATATATATACACACACCCCTCTGGGTTTCCTTCTAATTTCTTACTAGTTCTTGTTCTTATTTCCTCTTATCTCCATGGGGAAGTGGAATAGAATTCTTCCTCCGTAAGCCATGCGTGTCGTAAGAGGCGACTAAAATGCCGGGAGCAAGGGGCTAGTAACCCCTTCTCCTGTATATATTACTAAATGTAAAAGGGGAAACTTTCGTTTTTCCTTTTGGGCCACCCTGCCTCAGTGGGAAACGACCGACGTGTTGAAAGAAAGAATATATATATTAATAATCACATTTACATAGCTATGTTGTTGGCTCATTTGTTGCTCATTGTTCATTATTGAGGAGAGTATTAATGTTTAAATGACCATAGGTTTTACAGTGAATAATGATAGTGTTCTTTCATAGCCTTTGCAAATTGAGAAAGAATAATCATCCTGTGGTATGTTTCTCATTGTATTAAACCCTTTAAAAATAAATCTTTATGTAATTATATGAAATGGTAGATTTTTTCAGATACCACTTTAGATGAATTAACTAAAGAAAAAAAAAGACATGTGTAATCTAAATATACAATGTTGCTTTAGATGAATTAACTAAAGAAAAAAAAAGACATGTATAATCTAAATATACAATGTCATATTCTTCATGAGTGATGTACCTGGTGATATACTTGTGACCCATTTCGAGGGTTTTTCTGTCCTACTAGCCCAGCCTCTGGCCAAGCATCCTTGTCAAGTGACTGTTCAATCAGGCTGTTGCTGTTAGTGGCCCACATAAGCATCATAGCTTGGTTGATCTGACACTTGACAAAGGTATGTAACTCAGTTTCCTCTTTAAGACTTCTACATTTGTTCCAGCAATATTTCTGATATCTGTTAATAGGCTGCCTAGTCGTGGACCATGGATGTCGATAGTGTGTTCTCTTATTGTGCCCATGGTGCCCCTGCTTTATGCTGGATTTATTTTACAGATCTATCAATCTTTAGCTCCAGTATCTTATGGTAGTGTGTAGTTTTGGGGCCTGGCCCTCCAACATCTTTTAGGTATATTTTATCAGGTATTTCTTCGCTTCAGAGAGTACATTCCAAGGAATTAGGTAAAGCTTTTTCATTGATCTTTATAAAGACTGACCAGCCAATATATATAGTCATGTCAGTTTTACAATTGTCTATTTTCAACATTTTCTCAGTGATTAGTTACTTTACAAAATTTTACTAAAGGCTAAAAGCAGTGATGATCACAAAATCCAATGGCAATAGTTTACCCTAAATTAAAAAAGAATAAAATACACCATACCACGGGTGGGGTTAGAACCCACGATCAGAGAGTCATAAAACTCCAGACCGATGTGTTAGCCACTGGGCCAGCTAGCTACAATAAGATTCATCCAACTAGGTATATTTATACACCATAGGAAGGTTAGCATAGGCACCAATGTGACCACAAATGCAAATTTTTACAGATGAATCTCCCGCTAGCATGGCCGTGACGAACTCTAGCTCAAGTCCCCTCAAAGCCGTCAATATGATTCTGATCGCGGGTTCTAACCCCACCAGTGGTATGGTTTGTTTGCAATCGTGTCATTACGATTTCGTGAGTCACAACAAAATAAAATTAAGTTTAAAACTTCATGTTTAGTTAATTTTGCAAAGGATGACAAGTAAATTTAAGCTTATTTAACTATATGCCAGAACTATACATTAGTTATTTTCAAGACAATTTCTTCATGTCAGTATAAAGGTGAGAGCAACTGACCAAATGTTGAAAACTTTGAAGAATAAAGGTTACAATAATGTACCATGCTGGAACAATTTGCAGCTAACCCACAATTTAGAGGAAACTTTAGATTATAGTATTTCAATCCATCCTGGATCGTTATTGGGGCAGACAAGGACTTTATCTGAAGTTTTGTTTGCAAATTGTGGCTTAGTTGTGAACTGTGAACATGAGATGGCTTGTCAACCCTCTTCCATTTATTATAGGCTTTAGAAATGTTGTGTACTATATCTGATAGTAGAGTTAAAAAATAATTCTGATAACTTTTACTAGAGATTGAAAGGTTATAAGTGTATGAGACAGTTGTTTTGTGTTACAGTAAAATGGTGGCCCATGTGACGACTTCATTAACAGTACGTTTCCCAAGTGATGAATGTTTATGGAGAGTTGTAGTCCATTGATGTTTGGAGTGAAATGATTTCTTCCAGTGAGACAATAAGATGATCATTGTAAACACTGCTTATTATTTTACCTTTTCTTATCTAGTAACTAATACAATAGTAATGCATCTTAAAAATGCCATAAATATGCTTTAGTACAGGAGGGCCCTGTTTCTACGGCTGTTATGTTCCTGACCCCTGACGATAAGCGAAAATCACCAGCGGGTGGAAAAGTGTTTTTTCGATATTGAATGTGTCTAAAACACCTGATAACGTGTTTACACTATCTTGTATTAGGTGCTCAATTCAGCTAGCCATAAAAAAACAGATACAACCATAAAATATACAGTACATATATACAATACATACAATACTTGCTTTAAAATATGGCACAGGTCGCCTTTCCCTTACGCAACAGTTGCATGAAAATGGCGGAAAAGCAGAAAAAACACCAAACAATAAGTGGCTCAATTGAAAACCACCAAAAACGTGGAACACTGAAAAGAGGGTGGAAAGTATGTGGGGCCCTCCTGTACTGTATTTGAATGTGTTTCTTTAAGTACGTATTTTGTGAAAATAACACGGTCAAACCATTCATTCAATTTGATTAACCAAGTAGGAATGTAAAATTCATTTTAAGGAGATATTACTTTTTTAACCTCACTGGCTGTCCCCCACCAAGGCAGGGTGACCCATTATTTATTCAACTGTGGTGTTACCAGAAGTGAGCTGACATCACAATTCAGATTATCCTTTGACTGCAACATCCTCAACCCTCCTGAGTGCAGGCACTAACCTTCCCACCTACAGAACTCAAGTATGGCTAACTGGTTTCCCAGAATCCCTTCATGAATGTTACTCTGGGGTTATTGAGGTGGCTTGGACACTGAAAGTGGACAGAGCAAAATACAGTGGTACCCCGACTTACGATATTTTTTCATTCCAGAATGCTGTTCAAGTGCCATTACCAAACGAATTTATCTCCATAAGAAATGATGTAAAATAGACTAGTCCTTTTAGACCCCCAAAATTACACTTACAAAAGCATTTAAAAAAATCAACTTACATAAAAGGGTGTGTTTGGTGACCATCGTAAGTCGGGGTACCACTGTATAATGACTAAGAGTGTGTATAAGTCTGGGGTGGAGGGAAGGAAGGGTAGGAGTCATCTCAGGAAAGGTAGGAGGGAGTAAAGGGGGATTTTTAGTGCTAGGGGTTTGGACATTCAACAGTCTTATGCAAGCCTATTGGATGTCCAAACAGTACAGATAGTGAGAAGAGGCAAGGTGTGGCTTTTATGACTTGAAATGCTTTTGGAATGAGAGTAGGGTAATATTTATGAATGGATTTCAGGAAACTGGTTAGGTGGACTTAAGTCCTGGAGTTGTGAAGTACAGTGTTTATACTCTGAAGGAGGGGCTGAAAATATTGCAGTTCAAAGGGCCATCTGTACTGTGATGTAAGCATACTTCTCACAAGACAATGATTGAATACGTGACTATGAAAGTGTTTCTTCTTTTTCGGGTAAATCTTCCTTGGTGGGATATGTCGTGTGTTAAAAAAAAAAAAACTTTTGTGTGGAACGCTGAATATAACATCTTTTAAGTGTATATTTAAATTACGTTGTAATATTTCAGGAAGATGATTCACTATCTATGATGGAGGAGATTATTATGAAGATCAGACAGTTTTGTTGGAACATCTTTATCTTCTGTGCAGTGTGCTATATTGGCACAACTCTATACTAATCACTGTATGCCCCTCATTACTCCCTCATGTCTCTGTTCTAAACTGTGCAGCTAACTACACTGTTTTGTGTCTATTGTGTTGGCACCTGCATTGTGGACATTACAATTTGCTACATTGGGCTCTGCAACTTGAATGCAGAATTGTTGAAAATTATTTTATGGTACATTATACATACGTACAACTATTCCTTTCACATACTGTATTGAACTACACCTGCCTATACAAATTCAGTCTCCAGAGGCAAAAAATCCTACATTTATTTATATGTACATTGACTTAAATGCAAATGACATCAATCACTAAAAATCCACTGACGAATGATAGCAATGTTAACTATGCATATATATACAAGTATGGAGAATACAAATCAAATGCTGGTTAAATTTAGAGTCCCAGATAAGAATATTATTGCTTCCTTGAATATTCTTGTTCTAGTGTGAAACAGGCTTACATAATTGACTTATATCACAGAACTGCAGAATTTATATATGGTACAGTATTGTATATTGCAAAGATTGAGTGGCCAGAGGGATGATTTCCTTGAGCTACATCTATTCCTAGAGCAGGTGTGGAACATTAAGCCAATCAGACTGTAGCTCATTAGGATTATGAGAATGAGCACCACCAGAAATACAGCTTGAGCACTTAAGTTCCCTGTGGGCCCAGTTAATATTGCAGAAGTGCCACATTCATATATCACCCTGTACACAGATCCAGGGATACTACCCATATTATTTTGGAGATGAATATCCAGCAAAAGAATTTCCTTCATATTAACTTAGAGTTTTAAAGTGTTTTATGGTTTTACTGAGAAAAACTGGTAAATGGAGCCTCAGAAGAAAAATATGAAATATTTTAGAAGTGCTACTTATTTTGCCTACTTTATTAGCATACAAAAGTTTTAACATCTTATCAAACTTTACTGAACCAGAGCAGATAAAGAAGGTCAACATGAAATAAAAGAAACCCAAACCATCAGTCTCTGCCAAGATAAGCTGTATGACCTTTGTGGGTTTAGCGCTTAGTTATGATTATAATAATAATAATCTGCCAAGATAAAATATTTAGAGTACTGTGCATTCTTTTATGTTGCAGAAGCTGTATTAAACTGATCTTTAACATAATTTCAAGTTTTCTTCACTAATAGGCAACATTTCTCTTTGTTAAATCTTTGCAGTATTTCCTAAAGTGTTTCAGATAAGTTAGAAGAATGAAAACAAAAGTTGCTTTGTGAGTTACAAATGTATTTCTTCCTCATCTCTAAATAACCAGAAGCTTATAATGAGCACAGTGCTGTATGACCCTAGTGGGTTTAGCACCTGGTTTTGATTATAATAATAGTTATAATAATAAGCAATACATTTTCCAAATGCGGAAACTAAATATTAAGACTGCATCCTAAAAGTTTTTATTTTTAATAATTTTGGAGGACTGAATAGTTTATAAATATATTACCAATGACATTTTATGATAAGTTGGCTAGTGCCCCATTGGCAGCTATAGGAAGGTGACTTTACAGTAGTTAATGTACAGTATAGTTTAACAATGTTTGTGATCTGCTGACTAATTCAACTCCGAAATGGAAATAAATAGGTCATTTCTATGCAAATATACATCTACATTTTATTCCATGAGGAAATATAAAAATTATGGTTTTAATACATAAATAAAGTTATTAAGAAATATAATATTTTCAATGAATCCTTCATAGGATTTATCTTAAGTCAGTTTTGCAGATGTTATACTGACAGTGACAGGTGCTTTATGACCCTTACAGGCTTAGCACTTCCTCATAAATGTACTGTATTAAAATACTGACATGTTTTGAGGCTCTGTTTTAAAAATGTATTGGAAGCAGTGTGGCCACCCTTAGTCTACACTTTGCCCCTGGTTGACACTACCCTGCAGGGTCCACCCTCCTTTACAGAGCCACCCTGCCCTCCTTTACAGAGCCACCCTGCCCTCCTTTACAGAGCCACCCTGCCCTCCTTTACAGAGCCACCCTGCCCTCCTTTACAGAGCCACCCTGCCCTCCTTTACAGAGCCACCCTGCCCTCCTTTACAGAGCCACCCTGCCCTCCTTTACAGAGCCACCCTGCCCTCCTTTACAGAGCCACCCTGCCCTCCTTTACAGAGCCACCCTGCCCTCCTTTACAGAGCCACCCTGCCCTCCTTTACAGAGCCACCCTGCCCTCCTTTACAGAGCCACCCTGCCCTCCTTTACAGAGCCACCCTGCCCTCCTTTACAGAGCCACCCTGCCCTCCTTTACAGAGCCACCCTGCCCTCCTTTACAGAGCCACCCTGCCCTCCTTTACAGAGCCACCCTGCCCTCCTTTACAGAGCCACCCTGCCCTCCTTCATAGAACTACCTACCCTCTACAGAACTACCCTACCCTTAACAGAGCAACCTGACATCTTTTGCAGAACCACCCTGTCCTCCACAAAACTACCTTGCCTTCATACCCAGAACTGCTCTACCCTTGTCCACAGGACCACTGTACCCTCCATAGAACCACCCTCCCTCATAATCACCCTGCCCTCCTCCAAAGAACTCCTCTGTCTGCCTACACAGAACTACTCTGCCCTATTCCATAGGAGTGCTCTGTCCTACACAGAACTGATCTGCCCTTCAAAGAACTACTGTTCTGCCTTCCACAGAAATTCTCTGCCCTACTCCACAGGACTACCCTGCCTTCCACAGAACTACTCTTCCTTCCACAGAACTATTCTGCCCTCCACATAACTACTCTGTCCTCCACAGAACTACTCTGCCCTCCACAGAACTACTTTGCCCTCCACAGAACTACTTTGCCCTCCACAGAACTACTTTGCCCTCCACAGAACTACTTTGCCCTCCACAGAACTACTTTGCCCTCCACAGAACTACTCTGCCCCCCACAGAATTAGTCCGCCTTCCACGGAACTACTGTGCCCTCCATAGAACTGCTGTGTCCTCCACAGAATGCTTTACCCTCCTCAACAGACCCACTCTGGAGTGGGTGGGAATGTGGGAGGCTGAGGGATGGAAGAGGTTGTAGAGAGGGTGGAAGGGAAAAGGTGTAAGAGTGTGGAGGGCAGGTGTGATAAATTTTGTATCAGGCAAGATCTTATCTGTGCTTGTGGCCATGAGTCATCTGATAACACAACTGCCTCAAACACGATGGCCTTCATTCACCACCATTACTACCTCCATTCCCCTCAAGGATGGTTATGCTGGTGAGGGGGCTTTTGATCTAGGGAATTGGATCTGTGCTCCAGTTCCCTGAATTGAGCCTGAATACCTTCCATTCTCCCCCACATGCGTTGTATAATCCTACGGGTTTAGCGATCCTCCATGATTATAATAATTACTACCTCCATTACTCCTGTCAATGGAGGTTACTTAATGCTGTTGAGGGGCTCTTGATCTAGGGAATTGGATCTGTCCTCCAATTCCTTGAATTAAACCTGAATACCTTCCGTCCCATCTTCCCCACAGGCGCTGTATAATTCCTACGGATTTAGCTCTCCCCATAATAATACCCCCACTACTAATATTCTAATTACCCCTACTAACATCCTAATAACTACCACTATTAACATCCTAATAACTACCACTACTAACATCCTAATAACTACCACTACTAACATCCTAATAACTACCACTACTAACATCCTAATAACTACCACTACTAACATCCTAATAACTACCACTACTAACATCCTAATAACTACCACTACTAACATCCTTATAACCACCACTACTAACATCCTAATAACTACCACTACTAACATCCTTATAACCACCACTACTAATATCCTGCGCTGTATGACCCTTGTAGGGTCAGTGCTTCTTTTTTATTATTATAATACTACTACCACTACTACCATCCTTATAACTACCACGCAGCTCCATGGTCTGGAACAATATGAGGCTGGAGTCTTTAAGACTCTATTCCAATGCTTCAGCTAAGTATTGTTCCAGATCATGGAGCTGAACTCCATGTGGTTTAGCGCTTCTATTTGATTATAATAATAATGGAGCTGAACTCTTCTCCAGGTTGAGAGACTGACCACCTTAAATACTATTTCTCCAAGGTTAATGGACTTATTACATCATCTTCACTTGACTACTACTCCTGCTGCCTCTGTATTTCACTGAAGAAGTCTACTGTGTAGGCGAAACATTTCAACAAAAAAAATACCTAACTGTTGCACATGTGACTTAATCATCCATTATCTGGAGTATACCTGGAGAGGGTTTCGGAGGTCAACGCCCCCACGGCCCGGTCTGTGACCAGGCCTCATGGTGGATCAGGGCCTGATCAACCAGGCTGTTACTGTTGGCCGCACGCTAAAAAACAAGAACAAATGTTAGTGTAGATTAGATTTTGTATTTTTTTTAGGTTCCTAAACCTGTACTCCCTAGAACGCAGGCGGGAGAGATTCATTATTATATACACTTGAAAAATTCTAGAGGGATTAGTACCAAACTTGCACACGAGTCACTTCCTACGAAAGCAAAAGACTCGGCAGACGATGTAACATCCCCCCAATGAAAAGCAGGGGTGCCACTAGCACGTTGAGAGACAACACAATAAGTGTCAGTGGCCCAAGACTGTTCAACTGCCTCCCAGCATACATCAGGGGGATCACCAACAAACCCCTGGCTATCTTCAAGCAGGCACTGGACAGGCACCTAAAGTCGGTACCTGACCAGCCGGGCTGTGGTTCGTACATTGGACTGCGTGCGGCCAGCAGTAACAGCCTGGTTGATCAGGCTCTGATCCACCATGAGGCCTGGTCACAGACAGGGCCGCGGGGGCGCTGAGCCCCGGAACTCTCTCCAGGTAAACTGGTGTACCTTAGTAATATTTTAAATTTGATGACTGACTAAATAGAACATTTTTCTGCATATAATATGATATTTGAGCTTGTGCAGGCAAACACTCCCACTAATCATATATTTATGTGTTCAAAATTGGTACATAATACCGACAAGTTGAAAAGTAAAACATCACTTGGGTATCTATATTGTTGATTAAAATGTTTCGCCTACACAGTAGGCTTTTTCAGTCAAATACAATGGTAGCAGGTATGGAACAATGGTAGCTGGTATGGAACAATGGTAGCTGGTATGGAACAATGGTAGCTGGTATGGAAGCTAAGTAAAGATGATATGTAGTCCATCAACCTTGGTGAAATAGGTTCGGCTCCATGGCAGTTAAAGACTCCAGCTTCACATTGTTCCAGACTATGGAGCTGAACACTTCTCCAAGCAAAAGGACTGACCATCTCAAAAACTATTTCACCAAAGTTGATGGATCAATTACACATTCACTTCGCTACCATGCTGCTGCCTGTTTGACTGAAGAAGCCCACTGTGTAGGCGAAACGTTTCAATCATCAATAAAGATACCCAACTGTGGCACAAGTGTCTTATTCTTCATATAATTATGCTTCGTCATTTCCCCTCCGTGACCGTATCTAACTTATCTCTTCCGTTTTCAGATCAGAAATATACCAGGTGTTTTTTTTTCCTTTCTACATTACGAACATGAATGATGAATTCTTTTTCTTTCTAATGACCATGGCATGGTGAGGTCTAACAAAAAGTACTGAAAAGTTACCGAAACAAATATGTTATTAGCCTGCAGAAACTGCTACATTATAAAAAATGTTTATGCAATGTTCTGAGAAATCATCCATGACTCAATAATAGGCGGAGTTTAACAGAACTGTCAGTGATTGTGATAATGGAGGTAGCAAGCAATGGTGCTCGCCTCTATCAAGTGAGTAGTCAGCTACACATTGCTCACCTGATAAGACACATTAAGGAAGAGCCAGCAGTGACACAACACTTTCCTTGCAAGCAACAACACCCAAAAGCACCTCGTGGAATATAAGACAAGAGGAGAACCAGCAGAGTGAATATTTCTGAAGTTTTAGTTGCTGAAGATTCACATTCTTGTTGGCTGAGTTGAATGTTACTCAAGATATAACTGACCTTCAAGATCTGTGGTAATGTATTATTTACGTTATGTTGTTAGAATAAATTATATTGCTACTCAACTATTATTACTATAATTTTTTGTAGTTCTGCTTTTAGAAGTTATTCAACTACTGTTGCTGCTATTACTACCACTGTATCCTGCATTAATAGTGTTATTAGTTTGTCTTACAAGCCCTCCATATTTTTTTTTATTTCCACATGATACACTGTTTGTACAAAATTGGATGACATTTCATATAGCACATGGAAAGCCCTTGGTTATGTACTCATTATTACTTAAGCATCAGGGCACCAACTCCAAAGAATAAATTATGCAAAATCAAAATCAATGGTGACACAGTCTTTAGAAAAACTGAAACCAAACAGTTTAATCAGGCCATGACGAGCTATATTCAAAGGTTATAAAAAATGCAAATAGGAACTTGGACAACCAATCTCTAGTCTCTTTAACAGATCACAACAAATGGGTATCCTACCAGATTTTTAGGCCACAGAGATTGAAAAATTATAAATGTGATATTCATTTACAAAGCTGGAGATAGGTCTTAGCTTCAAATTATAGACCAGTTAGCCTAGCTCAATTGAGGGAAAATTGATGGAATGAGTAATTGCTGATACAATTAGAAGTTATCTTGAAATATATAATTTGATCAATGACTCTCAACATCATTATACAATAGGGCATATTTGCCTTACGAATTTACTAATATTTTTATTAAGATTTTAGACCACAATAAGGTATATGATTTCGTATACATGGACTTAGCGTGACCTTTGATAGAGTTCCACACAGGAGATTGATGAAAGTAGCTGTGCATGGTATTGGAGAAATTATCTGGGTCGAATCATGGCTGACAGATAGGCAACAGAATGTGTGCTGAGGTCAGTGGTCACGTGTGGTCATACCTGTCCTAAGCTGTCTGGGAATTAGCGTGGGGTGATACCGAGCACATGGCTCACTGCAGTGTTTTAGAATCTCAGGTTGAAGTGTTGAAGAAGGAGGTTCTACTTCTTCAGGAGGAAAATAGGAGGCTAAAGCTTCGCCTAGATGGGTGTGGGAGTGAGTGTGAGATGGTTGGAGCTGGTAAGGAGGAAATGGTTACCAACAGTGAAAGTGGCAGCCGCTTTAAGTGGCAAGTGGTTCACAATTCAGGAAGAAGGAAGATAAAGAAGGTTAATAGTGAAGATGTGAAGGTAGGAAATCGATTCTCTGTTCTCCAGGACGAGTGTACTTCAGTGGTCAGTGAGGTTAAAGGTACCACTGACTCCCTGCTAATCAAGGTAAGAATATTCTGATTGTGGGAGACTCTCAGGTAAGATATATGGACCGTGCCTTTGTAACAGAGACAGGAAGGTCAGACAGAGGGTGTGCCTCCCAGGAGCTGGTATTGGTGACATAGTCAGCAGGTTGGATAATATTATGTCAGGTAATGGGAACAAGCCTATTATCTGTCTTAGTGCTGGTGGTAATGACATTGGGAAGGGCAGAAGACAGGAGCTACTAGATAAGTATAGGTCAGCCATAGAAGTCGTTAGGTCTAAGGGAGGTATCCCAATCATATGTAGCATTTTGCCTAGAAAGAGAGTGGGCAATGAATGGATGTCTAGGGCAATTGGTATAAATTGCTGGCTAGACAGGTACTGCAAGGAACTTGCAATTCCATTCATTGATAACTGGGACAAATTCTATGGCAAACGTGATATGTATGCAAGGGATGGGGTTCATCTCTCTGGGGCTGGAGTGGTTGCATTAGCCAATTCGATTGAGGGGGTCATCGGAGACTTGTCTAGGACTTTAAACTGATACATTATAGAGGTATGGGTGTTTGTGGGAAACAATCAGGCTGTGGTATTAGGCCTGGAAACAGCAGATATTACCAGGATACCCCAGGGTTATGTTTAAAAGATAAGATTCAAAATAAAGTTGTTTGTAAATGCAAAACAATTGATCAACAAACAAAGAGAGATAGTAGAGGGCAACGAGTGACTAGCTCCCTTGAGGTTTACTATACAAATAGTAGGAGTCTAAGAAATAAGATAGATGAGCTAAGATTACTTGCAAGTGCAGGTAATATAGATATTATTGCTATAACAGAGACCTGGTTCAACCTGAAAGATAGAGAAATGCCTTCCGAGTGCAACATTCAGGGTTAAAAACTATTCCACACTGATAGGGTCAACAGGAAGGGTGGTGGAGTGGCGATGTATGTCAGAGATAATTTAAATTGTTGTGTTAGACAAGATATAAGATTAGAAACAGCGGACACAGAATCTGTTTGGCTACAGTTTCTCGAGGGTCGTGAAAATTAATTTTGGGTGTGATTTACAGACCCCCAAGCCTGGATAGGGAGCGCAGTAAGCTGCTATGGGACGAAATTCATAAGGCGTCTAGATATGAAAATGTTGTGTTAATGGGAGATTTTAACTTTAGACACATTGATTGGAACAATGTGACAGGTAATCTTGAGACTAGTGACTTTCTTGATACGGTTCAGGATTGTTTTTTAAAACAGTTTGTGACAGAACCAACTAGAGGTAGCAACTTGCTTGATTTGGTTCTTGCTAACAAAGAATCACTAATTAATAATCTTGAGGTTAATGAAGAGCTTGGGGAAAGCGATCACAAATCACTTAGTTTTAATATGTCATGGAATTACCCAGGTAACTGCAATCAAGTCTCAGTTCCAGACTTTCGTGTAGCCGACTTCATGGGGCTGAGAAATTACCTAGGTGGGCTAAATTGGGATGACCTGACTATGGGTCAGGTAGGTGGTTTTGGTTGCCAATATGACGTTTTTCAGAGCATAGTTCTAGCTGCCCAGACAACTTTTGTTCCAAGTAGGGAAATTAGATCTAACAAAAATGATCCTAAATGGATGAACAATAGATTAAAACATCTCATTGGTCAAAAGAGAGGCATATATAGGCGTATCAAAAGAGGGGATGGACAGATAAGAAATCAATATTATCAATTAAAGAGAGAAATAAAAAAGGAATAAGAAAAGCAAAAGGGATTATGAGGCTAAGGTCGCAAGGGATTCGAAGACTAACCCAAAAGGGTTCTTTCAGGTATACAGAAGTAAGATTAGGGACAAGATAGGCCCACTTAAGAGTAACTCAGGACAGATCACGGACAGTGATAAGGATATGTGTGAAATTTTCAATACTTACTTCCTCTCAGTTTTTACTCAGGAAGTTACTAGCAGAATTCCAGAAATAATAAATTATGTAGAACTGGAAGATAACAGACTATGCTCGATTGGGGTAACTAGTGACATGGTCCTCAGACAAATAGAGAAATTAAAACCTAACAAATCCCCAGGCCCTGATGAACTGTTTGCAAGAGTTTTAAAGGAATGTAAAGAGGAACTTAGCAAACCTTTGGCAAATATTTTCAATATATCACTACAAACTGGCATAGTGCCAGACAAGTGGAAAAAGGCAAATGTAATACCTATTTACAAGGCAGGTGACAGGTCCTTAGCTTCGAACTATAGACCAATAAGCCTTACCTCCATAGTTGGTAAATTTATGGAATCAATAATTGCCGAGGCAATTCGTAGCCATCTTGAAAAGCATAAATTGATTAATGAATCTCAACACGGTTTTACAAAGGGGCGTTCATGTCTTACGAATTTACTAACTTTTTCACTAAGGTGTTTGAGGAAGTAGATCATGGTAATGAATATGATATTGTGTATATGGACTTCAGTAAGGCTTTCGATAAAGTTCCACATCAGAGGCTACTGAGGAAACTTAAGGCACACGGAATAGGAGGAGAAATTTTTCCTGGGTAGAGGCATGGTTGACTAATAGGCGGCAGAGAGTTTGCATAAATGGAGAGAAATCAGAATGGGGCGCGTCTCAAGCGGTGTTCCACAGGGGTCAGTTTTGGGCCCCTGTTGTTTACAATTTACATAAACGACATAGATGAGGGAATAAATAGTAGCATAAGTAAATTTGCTGATGACACCAAAATAGGCCGTCCAATTCATTCAAACGAGGACATTAGAACACTCCAGGATGATTTGAATAGACTGATGCAGTGGTCGGAGAAGTGGCAGATGCAGTTTAATGTAAACAAATGCAAAGTTCTAAATGTTGGGCAGGACAATAACCATGCCACATATAAGCTGAATAATATAGATCTTATTACTTGTAATTGCGAGAAGGATTTAGGAGTTCTGGTTAGTAGTAATCTGAAGCCTAGACAACAGTGCATAAGTGTTCGCAATAAAGCTAACAGAATCCTTGGCTTCATATCAAGAAGTATAAATAACAGAAGTCCTCAGGTTGTTCTTCAACTCTATATATCTTTGGTTAGGCCTCATTTAGATTATGCTGCACAGTTCTGGTCACCGTATTACAGAATGGATATAAATGCACTGGAAAACGTACAAAGGAGGATGACAAAGTTGATCCCTTGTATCAGAAATCTTCCCTATGAGGATAGACTGAGGGCCCTGAATCTGCACTCTCTAGAAAGGCGTAGAATTAGGGGGGATATGATTGAGGTGTACAAATGAAAAAAAGGAATAAACAAAGGGATGTAAATAGCGTGCTGAAAATATCCAACCAAGACAGGACTCGCAGCAATGGTTTCAAGTTGGAAAAGTTCAGATTCAGGAAGGATATAGGAAAGCACTGGTTTGGTAATAGAGTTGTGGATGAGTGGAACAAACTCCCGAGTACCGTCATAGATGCTAAGACGTTGTGTAGTTTTAAAAATAGGTTAGATAAATACATGAGTGGGTGTGGATGGGTGTGAGCTTGTACTAGGTCAGATGCAGTGCTCCTTCCTTAAGTGAATGTAACCTGACCTGTACTAATTCCTTAAGTGGAAGTGACCTAACCAGGTGGTCGGCTGGAAAATTATATGAGTGGGTGCGGTTGGGTGTGAATTGGTCCTGACTAGGTTGTGCTACTAGGTCAGATGCAGTGCTCCTTCCTTAAGTGAATGTAACCTGACCTAGCTGGGTCGGGGCATTGGCTTAAGCCGTTGGAGATTTGGACCTGCCTCGCATGGGCCAGTAGGCCTGCTGCAGTGTTCCTTCTTTCTTATGTTCTTATGTTCTTATGACACTAAAATAGGCCGTCGGGTAATTTCTGATGAGAACACGAGAAAGCTAAAGGTTAATTTTAGGATCAGAGAAATGGCAGATGCAGTTCAGAGTGGACAGATGCAAGGTTCTGATTCATGGAAAGAAAATAACTATGGTACTTACACGCAAAAAAAAAAAAAAATGTAGACGCTCCACCTTGCATAGCCTCTTCTTCATATGTAAAAGTTATGTGGCGACGCAATGATAATAATTCTTTGACTTTGTGAAAGTGAATTTTCTAACTAAACTAATCACAGGAGCGGCTCTTGTAAGATCCAGCAGATGTGTTGGTTATAGAAAAGAAGCAAATAAAAAACCAACCTTTTTATTTCCAGGTGATGGAGAGAACAAATGTGCCTGAAAACAGAGCTTCAAAAGTAAGATGCACTGTTTGCAAATATGATTTTTTAAGTTGAAATACAGTGAGATAACACATCAAGAATTGTACTAGTGGCACTAGTAATGTATTACAGTCGCTGGTACAGAGGGTTACAGGTGCTGCTACTGCTGCTACTTAACCTACTAGATACACAAGGTAAATATATATATATATATATATATATATATATATATATATATATATATATATATATATATATATATATATATATATATATATATATATATATATAGTATGTACTAGTGTACATTACAAAAAAGAAGTGACTGACCACATCGCATGTGGATGGTAAACTGTATATAATTTCATACAAAAACAAATTTTTTTTCTAAGAAGACTAGTCAATATTCGTACGTTGGATTGCGTGCGGCCAGCAGTAACAGCCTGGTTGATCAGTCCATGATCCACCATGAGGCCTGGTCATAGACCGGGCCGCGGGGGCGTTGACCCCCGGAACTCTCTCCAGGTATTCCGCATCTGGAACTTCACTTAAGACAGCATTAGCAAGAAATATTAATTAAGGTCCTGTAAACAAGTCCACCAGGATTACTGCCGAGAGAATTTTTTTATTACAATTCATTACAAACTTCCAGTGGGCAAATACATATTTCTTTCTTAATAGTTCTTATGGCTCAAATTATATTAAGGGGAATATGCTAAACCTGTAAGAGTCTTACAGTCTGGGGAATGGGCGTAGTGGAGGTTAATCAGATTTAATCCGAGGAAAAGGTAAGACAGATTTAATTCCTTGGATGAAGAGCCTTTCACCAACTTCGCCATCCGCCTAGAATCTAGAAAATCAAATAATATTGAAGATAAATCTATTATTTAATACAAACTATATAAATTGAAAGACAGATAAATAAAGCATATTGACATTTCATGATTTTTCCGTATTGTTTATATTTTTTAAATATATCAAAACGTTACTTTATTTTGTGTGATGATTAAATAAATAGGTGAAGTATTGTTATTATTCATCTTGGATTAATTGCTCTTAGGTCATGTATAGGCTACTGTTGTTAACCTGGAGAGAGTTCCGGGGGTCAACGCCCCCGCGGCCCGGTCTGTGACCAGGCCTCATGGTGAATCAGAGCCTGATCAACCAGGCTGTTACTGCTGGCCGCACGCAGTCCGACGTACGAACCACAGCCCGGCTGGTCAGGCACTGACTAGGTGCCTGTCCAGTGCCTGCTTGAAGACAGCCAGGGGTCTATTGGTAATCCCCCTTATGTACGCTGGGAGGCAGTTGAACAGTCTTGGGCCCCTGACACTGTGTTGTCTCTCAAATTCAAATTCAAATTCAAATTCTTTATTTCATGTAATACAAGGTGGGGGGTACTTATAGTTATACATTAAAGTTGATATTACAAGATGGCCAATAATATGCCTAGGTATGCCTAGGCTTTTCAGGCAGTCTTATGATAGGTCTTACTCAATAGCTATACAATGGATATACAGATTGTAAGGTTAGGTTAGGTTTACAAAATTTAGGTACTGTAATTTAAACATTGAGAATTTAACAATTAGTATAAAAAGTTAGCAATTAGTTTATATATTAATGATAAAGGTGATATATTGGCATAATATAGTTTCTATATTGGAGTATCTTAGGCAAACTTATGACTAGCTTAAGTATTATGGAGCAATAGTTGTATTAGAATTTTGGTTAGAACTGTGCAAATTAAGGGGAATCACAGATATCAATAAGTGTATTTTGCTGTGGTTAGTAATGTGCATATTAAGGAGAATCACAGATATCAATAAGTGTATTTTGCTGTGGATATGTGCAAGATAAAGTAGTTTTCGTATGGTTAACTACCGGTTGGGTGCGTAAGTGAGATAAGATGTTTTTAACGGTGCTTTTGAAAATGGAGGTTGTGTCTGCAGTTCTAGAGTTTTCAGGCAGGGAGTTCCAGATTTTAGGCCCTTTTATGCGCATTGAATTTTTGTATAGATTTAGTCGGACACGGGGAATGTCAAAGAGATGTTTATGTCTGGTATTATGTCTATGGGTCCTGTCACAACTGTCAAGAAAGTGTTTTAGCTCAGGGTTAAAGTTGGAATTAATGGTTCTATAAATGTAGATAGCAGAGTAGTAAGTATGGATGTTCTGGACAGTGAGTAGGTTTAGGTCTTTGAAGAGTGGGGGGGTGTGCTGCCTAGCGTTGGATTGTGTGATAATTCTTACTGCGGCTTTTTGTTGGGTTATTATTGGCTTTAGGTGGGTAATTGCTGTTGATCCCCATGCACAAATGGCATATGTGAGGTAGGGATAGATGAGTGAGTAGTATAGTGCGAGTAGGGCTGATTGTGGTACATAATACCGTATCTTAGAGAGGATCCCCACAGTTTTGGACACTTTCTTTGTTATGTGTTGGATATGGGTGCTGAATTTCAGGCTGCTGTCAAGGTGAAGGCCCAGGAACTTGCCCTCGTTATGTCTAGCAATAGGTGTAGAGTTGATCTTAATGTTTAATTGTGGATCATCTGTTCTGTTGCCAAACATAATATAGAAGGTCTTATCAGTGTTGAGTGTAAGTTTATTGGCAGTCATCCATGTTGATATTTTTATTAATTCGTCGTTAACAATGGTATTAAGCGTGGCAAGGTTTGTGTGGGAGATGACATAAGTTGTATCGTCAGCAAAGAGTATTGGTTTCAGGTGTTGTGATACATTGGGAAGATCATTGATGTATAAGAGGAAGAGCAGGGGACCAAGGACACTTCCCTGCGGTACGCCGGTGTCTAGTGGTAGTGTCGTGGAGGATGTGTGCTAGTGGCACCCCTGCTTTTCATTGGGGGGATGTTGCATCGTCTGCCGAGTCTTTTGCTTTCGTAGGGAGTGACTCTTGTGTGCAAGTTTGGTACTAATCCCTCTAGGATTTTCCAAGTGTTTATAATAATGTATCTCTCCCGCCTGCGTTCTAGGGAGTACAGGTTTAGGAATTTCAAGCGTTCCCAGTAATTGAGGTGGTTTATCGCAGTTATGCGTGCTGTGAAGGTTCTCTGCACATTTTCTAGTTCAGCAATTTCACCTGCCTTGAAAGGTGCAGTTAGTGTGCAGCAATATTCCAGCCTAGATAGAACAAGCGACCTGAAAAGTTTCATCATGGGCTTGGCATCCCTGGTTTTGAAAGTTCTCATTATTCATCCTGTCATTTTTCTAGCAGATGCGATTGCTAGTGTTATGGTCCTTGAAGGTGAGATCCTCTGACATGACTACTCTGTTGACTACTACACTTTGTGTTCTACTTGTTAGGAAATTATAGATCCATCTGCCAACTTTTCCTGTTATTCCTTTATCACGCATTTTGTGTGCTATTACACCATGGTCACACTTGTCAAAGGCTTTTGCAAAGTCTGTGTATATAACATCTGCATTCTGTCTTCTAGAGCATCCAGGACCTTGTCGTAGTGGTCCAGTAGTTGGGACAGACAGGAGCGACATGCTCTAAACCCATGCTGCCCTGGGTTGTGTAATTGATGGGTATCTAGATGAGTGGCAATCTTGCTTCTTAGAACCCTTTCAAAGATTTTTATGATATGGGATGTTAGCGCTATTGGTCTGTAGTTCTTTGCCAATGCTTTCCTGCCCCCTTTGTGGAGTGGGGCTATGTCTGTTGTTTTTAGTAACTGCGGGACGACCCCAGTGTCCATGCTCCCTCTCCATAGGATGTTAAAAGCACGTGATAGGGGCTTCTTGCAGTCCTTGATGAACACGGAGTTCCATGAGTCTGGGCCTGGGGCGGAGTGCATGGGCATGTCATTTATTGCCTCTTCGAAGTCATTTGGCGTCAGGATAATGTCAGATAGGTTTGCATCTATCAAGTTCTGTGGCACTCTCATAAAAAAATCATTTAGGTCTTCGACTTTCAGTCTGGTTAGCGGCTCGCTAAAAACTGAGTCATACTGGGACTTTAGTAGCTCACTCATTTCCTTGCTGTCATCTGTGTAGGACCCATCCCGTTTAAGTAGGGGCCCAATACTGGATGTTGTTCTCGACTTTGATTTGGCATAAGAAAAGAAATACTTTGTGTGACGTGTTTTCCAATTTGTCATATAAGGAATTTATAAAAGAGGAGCAGTACTCTGATTTATACACTTCAAATTAATTTATACACTCTGATTTATACACTTCAAATTAATATATATATATATATATATATATATATATATATATATATATATATATATATATATATATATATATATATATATATATATATATATATATATATTCTAAAGAATATTCATTTGCAATTTTTTTCCACAGGCAAAATTTGCGACAGTGGGTTATTTCCGGAGCGACAAAATGTCCGACTTTGCGTGTTGCCCTTGGAAGAGGGCACTAAGCTGGTATTGAAGCTGATGCTGAAGCCATCTAGAAGCAACCTGGAGATCCTAGCAGGCTCAGCTACTATCAAGAAGAAACTTCTGTCAGTGGGCCAACTACACAACCTCACAGTGCAACACTATATTGGTGATCGTAAGGTACACATTTGCAACAGTGTTGGTGATCCTTAGGTACACAGCAGTGCAATACTAAGTTGGTGATCGTTAGGTACACTAGTGCAACACTATGTGATCGTAAGGTACAAAGCAGTGCAACACCATGTTGGTGATCGTTAGGTACACAACTGTAGCACTATGTTGGTGATCGTTAGGTACACAGCAGTGCAACATTATGTTGGAGACCGTAAGATACACAGCCTTCTTCTGTAATATTCTAACCTCAATTACCTTGACAGAAATGGAGGTAAACTGTAGTTAGTCTCATGTAATCTGCCATTACCATGTACTCCCATATACCCAATTATACACCCTGTACTCCTTTATACACCCCAGTTTTTATCCATATACACCCCACTGTTCGCCTATGTACACCCCATGTACTCTCACATACAGCCCTTAGTGAAATTCAGTCAGCCGAGTACAGTATCGTAGGTTTATAAAATAATCTCCCAATGATAAGATAACACTGAAGCAATGACTCCGGAAAAGACATTTTGACGCACGGGGCAAGACGCTGATGATTCATCGACACTCGACGGCGGATGTAAATATTGTGCTGAATATAATAATACATCAGAATTTAAGTATTTCAGCAAGCTCAAGCCCCTGTAACTAGTGGACTAGGTTTGCTATATTTGAATTATTTACAACAGGAAATTCCAGAGAGGAAGTGGAGGGGGCGTATCAATAAGCTTGCAGTTAATGATTTCCTCCAATTCCCCAGGCATTGTATAACCCCGATGGGTTTAGCTGTTTTCCATAACATAATCAGTTTAAATACTGATATGCCTATTAATATAAAAATTACTGAGTGTGTGTAGGTCATTATTTAGTCGTATCTTACTATTTATCTTACTATTAATTTATATAACTATTTGTCTTACTATATATCTATATATCCATTTATTTGCCTATCTGGGTCCTTATTCAGTTTACCTTCCCTCCCTGCTTCAGTGATATTTATTTTATTCAAGAGAAAAGTCTGCTCGAGAGGTTCCTTGACGCTGGTGAGGGGCTCTTGATCTAGGGAATTGGATCTGTGCTCCAGTTCCCTGAATTAAGCCTGAATACCTTCCATCCCCCCTCAGGCACTGTATAATCCTACGGGTTTAGCGCTTCCCCATGCTTATAATAATAATAATAATAATAATAATAATAATAATAATAATAATAATAATAATAAAGAGAAAAGCACTTGCCCCATTGAGAGTCATTCTGATTATAAATTATGACAAATAAGGAAATATCCTCGCCACTTTGGCCAAAAATAAAATGCTGGGCTCTTCGTTAATGAAGTGTACGTAGGAATTTTGTTTTCTCTCGAGGAGAAAATCCTCTTCACGTAAAATCTTTATTTTGGTGGGTGTTGGGAAGGCAGGCAGGTATTGGGGGAGACAGTAGTAACATAAGAGCCCCCTCCCACAATTTGTTGGTACTGATGTACCCATCTATCTTTGCTGGGCATGAGGATTGAGTTAAGAGAAATATATTAGAATTTCTGCTAGTCTTGTTGATGTAACTGATGAGGGAGGAGATTTTGAAAGGCAGAAGCCGTATCCACCAGCTGCCACAAACAAAGACTAATAAAATGTGCCTGTATCCATGGATATGTACTAAAAACCTCCATTCCCCCGCAGCACAGCCTAAGAGTTGAGCTAGACGGCAAGCAAGTGACCTACAAGCCTACCATGTTAGAGGCCTGGCAGTCCTGGTTTCGCTACAGCAACACCACCTTGTGTATCACGGTAAGTTTTTTTTGTTTACACTTGATTTTCTAGTCGCCTTTACTCAGCACCACATATATACTACAATATAATGCTGTTGTGGGTGAATCCATATCTGCACAAACAACTCATTAGATTGCAATCAGATTTATAAACTTGTAAATGGTTCATTACCTGGCTTAGCTGCCACAACGCTGGGGCTCAGTCCCTGGACCATTGTGCCTTCGTAATCTCTTGGCTACTGTCCACTCCATGGAAATGGGGTGCATATAAAGCTATCAACTTAGCTTTTCATTTACCAATTTAATAACGTTAATTTTTATTTCATTGTATTGCTGTGAAAAATTATTATTATTATTATTGCAAATCACCTGCAGGATGTTTAAAGGGCATTACCTGAATTATTACCTGCAAGTAATTTGGGTGAGGTAAGTGGGACTTAGTCACAGTAGGTCACTGAACTGCAACTCATTCGACTGCCCATTTCCTTACTACTTTCACAAAAAGCTAGACCTAATATTAAATTAATAATTATATTAAAACCAGCTACTCTGGTACATTGAAGTTTAGTGGACTGTATTAGGTTTGCTGGATACACAAATTATAACTATTAGTACAAAACTTTGTATTACCACTTACCATTTAATTGCTGGAAGACACTTAATGCTGATGGAACACACCCTAACCTAACCGCTGGCAGCTAGAATTTACGATGGTCAACGCAAAAACTACTGTAACATGGGTAAGCGTCACTTAGCTAAGGTGTGTTGTTGGGAAGGATTCATTGAAGTCCTCTATTTTCGTCCTACACACGCAGTTCTTGAGTTAGTTTAATATCGTTATTATCCACCCCATACCCATCCTGTGGGCGGTAGTCAAAATATTACAGAGGTACATAATGGGTCCAGGTACTGGACCCCAAAGTTATGATAGCTGAACTAGTTACAAAGGTAATGAACTCCAGGTAGATCTGGTCACAATCATGGCAAGTTACAAAGGTAATGAACCATCTACACTCTTATACATGGTTACAATCATGAACAAATTACGTGTCCACACCCGGTCACAATTGTAATGAGTTATAAGTACAAATATTAAGTGGGTCATACACCCACACACATAATTCTTGAGGTTCCGCCAATTTCCTGTCCAAATTCTTCAGCAGGGGACATTAACATGGGTTCCTATTACAAATTCAGGGCGAAACACCTCATTTTGGCCTTCGAGAACGCCCGATTATTAACAGAATTTTCCACTAAATCCAGTTTACCTGGAGAGAATTCCAGGGGTCAACGCCCCCGCGACCCGGTCTGTGACCAGGTCTCATGTTGGACCAGAGCCTGATCAACCAGGCTGTTACTGCTGGCCGCACGCAGTCCAACGTACGAGCCACAGCCTGGCTTGTCAGGTACCGACTTTAGGTGCCTGTCCAGTGCCTGCTTGAAGACAGCCAGGGGTTTGTTGGTAATCCCCCTTATGTTTGCTGGGAGGCAGTTGAACAATCTTGGGCCCCTGACACTTATTGTGTTGTCCCTCAACGTGCTAGTGGCACCCCTGCTCTTCATTGGGGGGATGTTACATCGCCTGCCGAGTCTTTTGCTTTCGTAGGGAGTGATTTTCGTGTGCAAGTTTGGTACTAATCCCTCGATAATTTTCCACGTGTATATAACAATGTATCTCTCCTGCCTGCGTTCTAGGGAGTACAGGTTTAGAAACTTCAAGCGTTCCCAGTAATTGAGATGGTTTATCGCAGTTATGTGTGCCGTGAAGGTTCTCTGCACATTTTCAAGGTCAGCAATTTCACCTGCCTTGAAAGGTGCAGTTAGTGTGCAGCAATATTCCAGCCTAGATAGAACAAGCGATTTGTAAAGTGTCAACATGGGCTTTGCATCCCTGGTTTTGAAGGTTCTCATTATCCATCCTGTCATTTTTCTAGCAGATGCGATTGCTACGGTGTTATGGTCCTTGAATGTGAGATCCTCTTGACATGATCACTCCCAGGTCTTTGACATTAGTTTTTCGCTCTATTGTGTGGTTGGAATTAGTTTTGTACTCCGATGAGATTTTAATTTCCTCACGTTTTCCGTATCTGAGTAATTGAAATTTCTCATCATTGAACTTCATATTGTTTTCTGCAGCCCATTTAAAGATTTGGTTTATGTCTGCTTGGAGTCTTGCAGTGTCTTCAACGGTGGACACTGTCATACAGATTCGGGTGTCATCTGCAAAGGAAGACAAGGCACTGTGGCTTATATCCCTGTCTATGTCCGATATGAGGATAAGGAACAGGATGGGAGCGAGTACTGTGCCTTGTAGAACAGAGCTTTTCACATTAGCTGCCTCAGACTTTACTCTGTTGACTACTACTCTTTGCGTTCTACTTGTTAGGAAATTATAGATCCATCTACCAACTTTTCCTGTTATTCCTTTATCACGCATTTTGTGTGCTATTACACCATGGTCACACTTGTCAAAGGCTTTTGCAAAGTCTGTGTATATAACATCTGCATTCTGTTTGTCTAATAGAGCATCTAGAACCTGGTCGTAGTGGTCCAGTAGTTGGGACAGACAGGAGCGACCTGCTCTAAACCCGTGCTGCCCTGGGTTGTGTAATTGATGGGTATCTAGATGAGTGGCGATCTTGCTTCTTAGAACCCTTTCAAAGATTTTTATGATATGGGACGTTAGCGCTATTGGTCTGTAGTTCTTTGCTATTGCTTTACTGTCCCCTTTGTGGAGTGGGGCTATGTCTGTTGTTCACACATTCAAACTGGCGCGTCACTCGGCACTCTTCTCCACCCCCCCCTTCAACTCCAAATTTCTCGAAAGGGTCAAATCAGCATCATATTTTATTACACAATTATTATATTATTTATTTATATGTTCTACATTTAGGAAATTATGTAAAGAATTTCCACAGTTGTCTTGAGTAACAATGTTTAGTAACTTTTAACTAAAATTATTTGTCTTTTAAATAATTATTTATAAGTCTTTTAAATAAGTTTGTGCCGCATTTAAGTGTGTTTTCTCCCTTCATTTAGAAAAAAAATGTACAGTAATTTTTATATTAAGTGAATTAAAAAAAATCAGTAGCTATATTCAACTTGTTTTCAATCCTATTGTCAGACTTTATGTAATGAAGTTTTTTGACATATATCATAGTTCACAGCACAACATTTATAGACTTATTGTAAAACTTCATAATATACACATATGGTCACACTGATGTTAGCTCAGAACGAAAGGGATTTGAAACTGTTCTTAGAGAACAATTATGCAGGCTCAGTAATTTACAACATAATTCTATAACATTATTAGAGACCTTAATAAGATTATATTGACTAATGTCAATAATTTTAAATTTTGCATTGATTCGGAACGTCACGGATTATTTAAAGCTTTTAATAACCAGTAAAAATATTAATTTTAGAATATGCAAACTAGAAAGAGAGAGGCGCTCCCTATACAGGCGAAGGCAAAGAATAACGGAGCGGCTACAGGAGGCCAATATATCTGAAATACGTAGGGAGACACTAGTCAGAGAAATAACAAACATCGAATTAAAACTAAAGGAATCTTACAGGAATCAAGAAACGCGGGAAGAACTAAAAGCTATAAATGAAATTGAAAGAAACCCAAAGTATTTCTTTTCTTATGCAAAATCAAAGTCGAGAACAACATCCAGTATTGGACCACTACTTAAACGGGATGGGTCCTACACAGATGACAGCAAGGAAATGAGTGAGTTACTTAAGTCCCAGTATGACTCAGTTTTTAGCGAGCCGCTAACCAGAATGAAAATCGAAGACCTAAATGAATTTTTTATGAGAGTGCCACAGAACTTGACAGACGCATGCCTATCTGACATCACCACGACGCCAAATGACTTCGAAAAGACAATAAATGACATGCCCATGCACTCCGCTCCAGGCCCAGACTCATGGAACTCCGTGTTCATCAAGAACTGTAAGAAGCCCCTATCACGTGCTTTTAACATCCTATGGAGAGGGGGCATGGACACAGGGGTCGTCCCGCAGTTATTAAAAACAACAGACATAGCCCCACTCCACAAAGGGGGCAGTAAAGCAATAGCAAAGAACTACAGACCAATAGCGCTAACGTCCCATATCATAAAACTCTTTGAAAGGGTTCTAAGAAGCAAGATCGCTACTCATCTTGATACCCATCAATTGCACAACCCAGGACAGCATGGGTTTAGAGCAGGCCGCTCCTGTCTGTCCCAACTACTGGACCACTACGACAAGGTCCTGGATGCTCTAGAAGACAAACAGAATGCAGATGTTATATACACAGACTTTGCAAAAGCCTTTGACAAGTGTGACCATGGTGTAATAGCACACAAAATGCGTGATAAAGGAATAACAGGAAAAGTTGGTAGATGGATCTATAATGTCCTTATATCGGACATAGACAGGGATATAAGCCACAGTGCTGTGTCTTCCTTTGCAGATGACACCCGAATCTGTATGACAGTGTCCACCGTTGAAGACACTGCAAGACTCCAAGCAGACATCAACCAAATCTTTAAATGGGCTGCAGAAAACAATATGAAGTTCAATGATGAGAAATTTCAATTACTCAGATACGGAAAAAGTGAAGAAATTAAAATCTCATCGGAGTACAAAACTAATTCCAACCACACAATAGAGCGAAAAACTAATGTCAAAGACCTGGGAGTGATCATGTCAGAGGATCTCACCTTCAAGGACCATAACACCGTAGCAATTGCATCTGCTAGAAAAATGACAGGATGGATAATGAGAACCTTCAAAACCATGGATGCCAAGCCCATGTTGACACTTTACAGATCGCTTGTTCTATCTAGGCTGGAATATTGCTGCACACTAACTGCACCTTTCAAGGCGGGTGAAATTGCTGACCTTGTAAATGTGCAGAGAACCTTCACGGCACGCATAACTGCGATAAACCACTTCAATTACTGGGAACTCTTGAAGTTTCTAAACCTGTACTCCCTAGAACGCAGGCGGGGGAGATACATTATTATATACACATGGAAAATTCTCGAGGGATTAGTACCAAACTTGCACACGAAAATCACTCCCTACGAAAGCAAAAGACTCGGCAGGTGATGTAACATCCCCCAATGAAGAGAAGGGGTGCCACTAGCACGTTGAGGGACAACACAATAAGTGTCAGGGGCCCAAGATTGTTCAACTGCCTCCCAGCATACATCAGGAGGATTACCAACAAACCCCTGGCTGTCTTCAAGCAGGCACTGGACAGGCACCTAAAGTCGGTACCTGACTAGCCAGGCTGTGGTTCGTACGTTGGACTGCGTGCGGCCAGCAGTAACAGCCTGGTTGATCAGGCTCTGGTCCAACATGAGGCCTGGTCACGGACCGGGCCGCGGGGGCGTTGACCCTGGAATTATCTCCAGGTAAACTCCAGGTAATATGTAGCATAGACGTGAATTGATATATAAAGCACCGTGAATATAATATTATTTGTTTATTTACAACAGGGAAACGCCGAAATTAAGCATTGCCCTCGAGAGACCATCAAATCCTCACCACACCTCTCCAAGAAGATGGAATCTACGCTATTCGCACCAATAACTGAAAATGAACCATTCACCTCATTCCCCTCTCATAGCCTCTTTCATGAGAGAAAAGTCATGTTCTCGTCATGGCCCACCACCAGTGACCAAGTCGACAGCACCACCACCGACGGAGGTAAGTTTTTCTTCAGTGTTGGTAATACACGTACAATGAATTTAGTTTTAGTTTCATGGCTTCAGTATGCACCCAACACCCATCCTGTGGGGTGCCCTATTTCCCATCCTGTGGGGTGCTCTATTTCCCATCCCGTGGAGTGCCCTATTTCCCATCCTGTGGGGTGCCCTATTTCCCATCCTGTGGGGTGCCCTATTTCCCATCCTGTGGGGTGCCCTATTTCCCATCCTGTGGGGTGCCCTATTTCCCATCCTGTGGGGTGCCCTATTTCCCATCCCGTGGGGTGCCCTATTTCCCATCCTGTGGGGTGCCCTATTTCCCATCCCGTGGGGTGCCCTATTTCCCATCCTGTGGGGTGCCCTATTTCCCATCCCGTGGGGTGCCCTATTTCCCATCCTGTGGGGTGCCCTATTTCCCATCCTGTGGGAGGTAGTACCCCATATGCATTAAGTGTTAGCCGGGTGGTAGTCAAAGATTACTAAGATATGCAATGGGCCCAACTTACTAGTAATGAATTATTTACAAATTTATTTAATTAGGAACAGTAATAATGGGTTTACACAATGAAGTCTTCCACGAAGCATAACAATGTAGCTATATTTGATTATGAGTTATTATGTCAAATTATTTCTGGTAAGATGGCACTCTGAGTATATACATTCATTCAGTATACATACAAATAAATGTTCTTACGCACGCAAACTTAATTATGCATGACAAATATGCATTTTTATTATTTAAAATGAGGGTTTAGTGCACAGCGCCATCTTCTATACATGACGCTTTAATAACTTCATTGTATAGTAGTTTAATATATTGCAGTAATTAATGTTATTTAAATTATTCAAGATTTTGCATTTTAAAGTTCGTTTAAGAGCTAAAACCGCTGGAGAGTTTTTCGAACTTTTAAGGATCATCAAGGCCATTTATCTATACACTTTCCCTAAAAAATACTCTAATTCCAAAAATAAGGTTATATTCAGAAATAAACACACTTGGTGTATATACCCTGAGATGGGAAGGTAAACTGACACTAGAAAAATATTGTTTAATTTTAGAATATATTGGTTAATATTCAGTTAGTTAAAAAAAAAAATTCATTGAATGTATCAGTATTCCTGAAAAATTGGTAGTGCCGCTGCGAGGTTAATTTATTGTGCGCTAGGCTGTTATGAGCCACTGTATCAGTTAGGGAAAGAAATAGATTAGCAGGAAAACTTAAAAAAAAAATGTCAACAATCCTTTGGACTGCAGATATTTTTTCTCTCCGCAGAAATGGATGTTTCAAGAGCATTATCTTTTCTGCTAGTACTTGGTAAGGTTGGTGGAGTGCCAGTTGTGGTGCTGCTGCTGGTGTCCCTGCTGGTGGGCCTGCTTATTGGGGTTATTTCAGTGCTGCTTTGTATCTACTGCCGTCACAGACGCAACCGTTTGCGACGAGAGAGGTCCACTTTCAGACGTACCCCCGTCTATGCGGACACAATAAGGGGTACGTTGTCGTTCTTAAATCGAAACGACGACTCTCCTGATAGGCAGGATTCAAGTGGATTTAACAGCTGGAGCAGCCGTATCTACACTCCTGTTAATGCCAGCAACAACAACACAGCTGAACGTAAATACAGCGGCAACAACACGGGTGAACGCAAATACAATAGGAACATGGATGACCGCAAATACAGCAGTAACACCGGGGATGAGATCAAACATAGCAGCAACAACACACATGAAAGCAAACACAGCAGCAACATTGTAGGTGAACGGGATAGCCAACACAACTTGACAGATCACACTGGAAACTTCCTCACAGTTCGCAGTCAACATAGCAATGGCAGCAACAGCAACAAGAGTACGCCAAGAGGAACCAGACGCGAACGGCCAGAGATCAGTTATCCTATCATCGAGGGAACTTATTCGGTTCCTCACTTCGCCTATTCTGATGCAGAACTAATTCCCCTCACATCAGCTTCGACTGACAACACTCAATGTCATCTTGATCAGAACACACAAATTGGCACTTTTCGATATATAAAACATTGATGTTTCTTACCTAAAGTCACCCACCGTCTCCAGTAGCGTTTTCGAGTGTAGTTATGAGACTTTGATAACTGCAATACTGAAATAAGGCACATATGCAGACATAATGCAGTGTTAGGATATTTTTACGAGGAAGTGTTTCTTCACGTTTCTTTAGTCTTGAAGACGCCATTCATGGCGAAAGTTACCTCAATATCCTAACACCGCACATGTGTTTTACTGCACAACTGTCGGTATTTTATCAAAACTTTTACCCAACTGCAAGACTACGTTCTCTTAGTTGGAACTAAAGACTGTTGTGTGTGACATCGCGGAGCGCATGATATAAGAGTAGACACGTCATGTTGAGGTGTGCAAACAATAGACGGTCCTAAACAGAAGGTCAAGTAAATAGATGTAACACGTTAATGGCTCATAGTTCAACGGTAACGCCTTCGGCCAACAACCGAAGGACCTGGTGTCAATCCTAGGAGAGTCGAGATGCATTAGTAAGCCTCTACGTCTATTGCCTCTGTTCACCTAGCAATACATAAGTACTTGGGAACAAGTCGACTCTTGCCGCAACCTTTGGGAAATGTGGTGAAAGTGTGCCTAAGATATGGAGGCTGATGTTTCAAATAACTCCAGATAGATGTTGAGAAACGTAATTACTATTATGAAAAGTGTGTTAAACGGAATAATACCTGTAGTGTACCCGTGTGACTACATAGAGAAGAAATAAATCGTATAAGATCTGTTTTGCATATTCAAGAATTGATATATAACTTTCTGTAATGAATTTCATGTATTTTCATTTATTTAATCTTTTTATTGTACGTCCGTTTAATAATATATCATAAGAGGGTTTATATTACATGTTTTGTATTATAAATTATAAAAGAATAAGCGACTGTGAATCTTCATGTATGGGTCGCCCTACCTTGCCAGGGAACGGCCACCTTGATTTACGAAATATATACATCGACCTGTATTATCTGTGTACTATACTACTTAATGCAATGTCACTCTTATTTCTTTGAAACATTCAACACCATAGTTCACTGACGTGTAATGTGCGACAAAAAAGAATAAACGCTTATTTTAGTTTTTGTTTTTTTACCCATAACATTTATGGTCCGAAACTATTGATTAATGCACATTTTTTTAATGCCTTATGCCTGTCCAAACACATGCCAGTGAAGATTATTATTATTATCATCATTCATTAGAAATAGTTAACCAGTAGGAGTCAGACTTGGTCCAGGGAAGAAGCTTGAATCACTCAAATTCTTGTTACAATTTTCAATGATTTAAAGTGAGACTGACTCTAACGTCGCTTATTATAATTATATTTAGGGTTAAGAGCTAAATCCCGGTGTTATACAGAGACCTTGTGGAACAAGAGGCAGTCAGGTTCAATCCAAGGAAGGGAGGAACAGGTTTAATTCCTTGCATCAAGAGCCCCTCACCGGCATCAAGGAACCTCCCTCGAGGGAACTTAATAACGTTAATAAATCTCCCTCTAATCCTAGGTAAACCTATACGGCTTGCTATCAAAGATTATGGCCCAAATAATGAAACTCTTATCACAAGGGACTCTGTTTCCAACTTCCTTTTCATACAAATCAAACTGTACCAAGTCTCCCTGCATCAAGTGCCCTGCTTATTATTCTTATGAAACCTTTGTAATCCTTTAGACGTTATCATTTCACTGAAGAACAAAGGAATTGCGTTGATAACATTACTTGAAGCTGGTGGGGTCTGCCTTAGTCTGGTGTCAGGATGTGAAGAGTGTAGGCAACTCATATTTCCTCCCGCTAGCCTCGCCATTATTCTGTGTAGAGCAGCTGAGTCCTCCACACCAGCCCTGGTGTTATCCTCCATACATCTTATCCAGCCAAATTAAGGCTAGAAAGACAGGTGATATGAAAATGTTATAAATTTGTAAAATTGTGAACATGATATTCGAGAGCCTCTCATCTTGCAGATATTATTACACCACGTAAGTTAAAACTCCCCTTGACATATATACGTACTCTGCATGCGTGTGAAGTGTATTGACAATAATTCAGATACGAAATTTTGTCATTTTCCTAACTAAAACAGCCAGTTTTATTTTTTTTACTAAAGCGGAGTTCCAGACTGATAAACACAATGCAGATGATTCACTAAATCTTAATAACCGGAATAGGTTTCACACTAACCCTGGAGTTTCATAGCTTCAAACACCACCCGTTCCGTGGTTTGTTTACAATGAAGTTCAAAAAATATATCTTTTTATTATTGTCTTGGTGAATCGTTAAACACGTAAAGTCATACAGCGCCTCGGAAATAGAAACCAATTATGTATGATCCGAAGACGAGCAGTGTAAGTTGAAGCTCTAGGGCCAAGAGCCCTTCACCCGAATCACACTGAATAATAATAATTTTTATTTCTACAAGTGCATGATACAACTTATACAGACCATAGCTGACATCAGTGACATACTACTATATAGAAAGCCCCTTGTTATCTACCTACCTGGAGTCTACCTGGAGGGCATTCCGGGGATCGACATCCCCGCGGCTCGGTCTATGACCAGGCCTCCCGGTGGATCAGGGCCTGATCAACGAGGCTGTTACTGCTGGCTGCACGTAGTCCAACGTACAAACCACAGCCCGGCTGATCTGGCACTGACTTTAGGTATCTGTCCAGCTCCCTCTTGAAGGCAACCAGAGGTCTACTGGTAATGCCCCTTATGGGGCATTGACCCCTGGAATTCTCTCCAGGTAAACTCCAGGTATGGCTGGTGGGAGGCTGTTGAACAGTCTTGGGCCCCGGACACTTATTGTGTTTTCTTTATGAGAGTGCCACAGAACTTGACAGACGCATGCCTTTCTGACATCATCACGACGCCAAATGACTTCGAGAAGGCAATAAATGACATGCCCATGCACTCCGCTCCAGGCCCAGACTCATGGAACTCCGTGTTCATCAAGAACTGCAAGAAACCCCTATCACATGCTTTTAACATCCTATGGAGAGGGAGCATGGACACTGGGATCGTCCCGCAGCTACTAAAAACAACAGACATAGCCCCGCTCCACAAAGGGGGCAGTAAAGCAATAGCAAAGAACTACAGACCAATTGCGCTAACGTCCCATATCATAAAAATCTTTGAAAGGGTTCTAAGAAGCAAGATCGCCACCCATCTTGATACCCATCAATTGCACAACCCAGTGCAAAGTACCATTAGCAAGAGCCCTTAGTATTCTGTGGAGAAAGAGCTTAGATCTAGGTGAAATTCCAGAGGCCTTAAAGAGTGCAGACATAGCTCCTTTGCATAAGGGAGGTAGTAGAGCACTAGCTAAAAATTACAGACCAGTAGCCCTCACTTCTCACATCATAAAAATCTTTGAAAGAGTGATGAGACGGCAGATTACAAAGTTCATGGACCAGCACAACCAACATAACCCGAACCAGCATGGCTTTAGAGCGGGTCGATCATGCCTGTCACAGCTGCTGAACCATTATGACAGAATTACGGAGGCATTGGAGGACGACCAAAACGCAGATGTGATTTACACAGATTTCGCAAAGGCGTTTGACAAATGCGATCATGGAGTGATAGCGCACAAAATGAGGGCCATAGGCATTACGGGAAGGTAGGCAGATGGATTTTTGAGTTCCTAACACACAGAACACAAAAGTAGTAGTGAAAGGGCAAGATCCAGCATCAGCGAGGTCAAAAGCTCAGTGCCCCAAGGCACTGTCCTGGCACCTCTGCTGTTTCTCATCCTCATAGCAGACATAGATAAAAACACCCAGCACACTTTTGTATCATCATTTGCAGATGACACTAAAATAAGCATGAAAGTCACTACGGTAGAGGACACTGAAAAATTACAGGAGGACATAAGCAGGGTCTTCCAATGGGCAGTGGAGAACAACATGACGTTCAATGGTGATAAGTTTCAGCTGCTTAGGTATGGAAAAAATGAAGAACTCAAAAGGAACACTATATACAAAACGCAAGAGGTCACCACATAGAACGAAAGGAACACGTAAAGGACTTGGGAATAATTATGTCTGCTGATCTGTCGTTTAAAGACCATAACAAGACAAAGATCACAACAGCCAGGAAGATGACGGGTGGGTATTGAGAACTTTCAAAACAAGGAAATAATGCCGATGGTGACACTATTCAAATCGCTAGTGCTCCCCACTTAGAATACTGCTCAGTGCTGACGGCCCCGTTCAGGGCAGGAGAAATAGCAGAGCTGGAACAAATCCAGAGATCGTTTACGGCTCACATTGAGCCATTGAAACATCTAAATTGTGGGAACGCCTTCAAGTCTTGAACATGTACTCATTGGAGCGGAGGAGAGAGAGATACATGATAATATATACATGGAAAGTACTTGAGGGTCTGGTCCCAAATCTGCACACTGCCATAACAACATACTGGAGTGAGAGATATGGGAGAAAGTGTAAAATAAACCCAGTGAGGAGCAGGGGTGCGGTGGGGACAATACGGGAGCACTGTATTAACATCCGGGGTCCCAGACTATTCAACATCTTACCAGAAGATATCCGAAACACGGCTGGAACCAGTGTAGAAGCCTTCAAGAGGAAACTGGACAAATATCTTCACCAGGTGCCAGATCAACCAGGCTGTGATGGATATGTGGGGCAGCGGGCCTCCAGCAGCAACAGCCTGGTTGACCAGGCAAGCACCAGACGAGCCTGGCCCATGGCCGGGCTCAGAGAGTAGATACTCTCGAAACTCTTCAAAGGTATATCAAAGGTAAGGTAAGGCCGCTCCTGTCTGTCCCAACTACTGGACCACTACGACAAGGTCCTGGATGCTCTAGAAGATAAACAGAATGCACATGTTATATACACAGATTTTGCAAAAGCCTTTGACAAGTGTGACCATGGTGTAATAGCACACAAAATGCGTGATAAAGGCATAACAGGAAAAGTTGGTAGATGGATCTATAATTTCCTAACTCGTAGAACACAAAGAGTAGTAGTCAACAGAGTAAAGTCTGAGGCAGCTACTGTGAAAAGCTCTGTTCCACAAGGCACAGTACTTGCTCCCATCCTATTCCTCATCCTCATATCAGACATTGACAGGGATATAAGCCACAGTGCTGTGTCTTCCTTTGCAGATGACACCCGAATCTGTATGACAGTGTCCACCGTTGAAGACACTGCAAGACTCCAAGCAGACATAAACCAAATCTTTAAATGGGCTGCAGAAAACAATATGAAGTTCAATGATGAGAAATTTCAATTACTCAGATACGGAAAACGTGAAGAAATTAAAATCTCATCGGAGTACAAAACTAATTCCAACCACACAATAGAGCGAAAAACTAATGTCAAAGACCTGTGAGTGATCATGTCAAGAGGATCTCACCTTCAAGGACCACAACAATGAAGCAATTGCATCTGCTCGAAAAATGACAGGATGGATAATGAGAACCTTCAAAACCAGGGATGCCAAGCCCATGTTGACACTTTACAGATCGCTTGTTCTATCTAGGCTGGAATATTGCTGCACACTAACTGCACCTTTCAAGGCGGGTGAAATTGCTGACCTTGAAAATGTGCAGAGAACCTTCACGGCACGCATAAGTGCGATAAACCACCTCAACTACTGAGAACGCTTGAAGTTCCTAAACCTGTACTCTCTAGAACGCAGGCGGGAGAGATACATTATTATATACACATGGAAAATTCTCGAGGGCTTAGTACCAAACTTGCACACAAAAATCACTCCGTACGAAAGCAAAAGACTCGTCAGGCGATGTAACATCCCCCCAATGAAGAGCAGGGGTGCCACTAGCACGTTGAGGGACAACACAATAAGTGTCAGGGGCCCAAGATTGTTCAACTGCCTCCCAGCATACATCAGGGGGATTACCAACAAACCCCTGGCTGTCTTCAAGCAGGCACTGGACAGGCACCTAAAGTCGGTACCTGACCAGCCAGGCTGTGGTTCGTACGTTGGACTGCGTGCGGCCAGCAGTAACAGCCTGGTTGATCAGGCTCTGGTCCAACAGGAGGCCTGGTCACAGACCGGGCCGCGGGGGCGTTGACCCCTGGAATTCTCTCCAGGTAGACTCCAGGTACCAGTGGCGCCCCTACTTTTCACTGGGGGTACGTTGCACCGTCTGCCAAGTCTTTTGCTTTCGTATGGAGTGATTTCTGTGTGCATATTAGGGACCAGTCCCTCCAGAATCTTCCAGGTGTAAATTATGATATATCTCTCTCGCCTGCGCTCCAGTGAATATAAGTCTAGTGCTTCCAGGCATTTCGGGCAAATTAGGTTAATTTTGTCCCCAGGATGCGACCCACACCAGTCCACTAATACCCAAAGGTGAACAGGGACAGCAGATGTCTTAAGGAAACACTTCCTAATATTTCCACCCATACCGGGAATCGAACCCTGGATTTCATTGTGTGAGCTGAGTGTGCCAGCAATCGAACTGCATATTGAAAGATCAAATGCAGAAGTAATTACGAATAAAACTAACTACTACCTAGGTAAGATGGGTGAGCCATTGAATAATACAAATACTTATTGCAAACTCAGAAAGAATCCCCTAGTTTCAGTTAATAGAATACAACGACTGTCGAAAGGCAAAAATGAGCTGCTTAAAAAATAATTAATAACTCGTATATGTGTGATAAAATCAAACATATATACCAGATAAATTATGCAAATGGTTAGTAGATATATTAAACTAAATTGTAGGCAGAGTTTCCATCTGTAATAATAGCACCATAATAATAGCGCTACAGTAATATCACTATAGTACTATCAATACAGTGATATCACTATAATAAAAACACAATAAAAACTATTATATGTAATAGCACTATACCTGGAGAGGGTTTCTGGGGTTAACGCCCCCGCGGCCCGGTCTGTGACCAGGCCTCGATGTGGATCAGGGCCTGACCAACCAGGCTGTTACTGCTGGCCGCACGTAGATTGACGTACGAGCCACAGCCCGGCTGGTCAGGTACTGACTTTAGGTGCTTGTCCAGCGCCTTCCTGAAGACAGCTAGGGGTCTATTGGTAATCCCCCTTATGTATGCTGGGAGGCATTTGGGCCTCTAACACTTACTGTTTTATCTCTTAGTGGTCGTGGCCCTTCTGCTTTTCATTGGGGGGATGTAGCACTGCCTGCCGAGTCTTTTGTTGTCGTAGGGAGTGATTTTTTATCGTACTTGTGTTCCGTGAAGGCTCTCTGTACACTCTCCAAGTCACCAATAACACCTGCCTTGAAAGGTGCAATTAGTGTACAGCAATATTCCAACCTAGAGAGAACAAACGATTTGAAGAGAATCATCATGGGATTGGCGTCCCTGGTTTTGAAGGTTCTCATTATCTATTCCATCATTTTCCTAGCAGATATAGCGGATACATTGTTGTGATCCTTGAAAGTGAGATCCTATAATAAAAACACTATTATATGTAATAGCACCGTATGTCATAGGGCTAAAGTAATAGAATTATAGGTAGTAGTGCTATAGCAATAGCACTATATATGTAGTAGCATATATGTAGAGGTCCAGACATGTATGCGGGGAGCCCCAGATCGACAAAATGTGATCAGTCGCGAGGGAGCCTTCTCCAAATTCAACTTCAATAACAAAAACATAAGGTGGGACCAAGTAAACCAAGTCCTAAATGATATAAACTGGGAAGTTAGCCTAAGCATCACGGATCCTAACCTATGTCTAGAACAAATTACCTCTGTGGCACTTGAGGTTTGCTCAAGGCAAATTCTCTTAAGGAAAAGGAGGAGAAGATGTAAACTAGAAAGAGAGAGGCGCTCCCTATACAAGCGAAGGCAAAGAATAACGGAGCGGCTACAAGAGGCCAATATATCTGAAATACGTAGGGATACACTGATCAGAGAAATAGCAAACGTCGAATTAAAACTAAAGGAATCTTACAGGAATCAAGAAACGCGGGAAGAACTAAAAGCCATAAATGAAATTGAAAGAAACCCAAAGTATTTCTTTTCTTATGCCAAATCAAAGTCGAGAACAACATCCAGTATTGGGCCCCTACTTAAACGGGATGGGTCCTACACAGATGACAGCAGGGAAATGAGTGAGTTACTAAAGTACCAGTATGACTCAGTGTTTAGCGAGCCGCTAACCAGACTGAAAGTCGAAGACCTAAATGATTTTTTTTATGAGAGTGCCACAGAGCTTGGCAGACGCAAGCCTATCTGACATTACCCTGACGCCAAATGACTTCAAAAAGGCAATAAATGACATGCCCATGCACTCCGCTCCAGGCCCAGACTCATGGAACTCCATGTTCATCAAGGACTGCAAGAAGCCCCTATCAAGTGCTTTTTAACATCCTATGGAGAGGGAGCATGGACACTGGGGTCGTCCCGCAGTTACTAAAAACAACAGACATAGCCCCACTCCACAAAGGGGGCAGTAAAGCAATAGCAAAGAACTACAGACCAATAGCGGTAACGTCCCATATCATAAAACTCTTTGAAAGGGTTCTAAGAAGCAAGATCGCCACTCATCTAGATACCCATCAATTACACAACCCAGGGCAGCAGGTCGCTCCTGTCTGTCCCAACTACTGGACCATTACAACAAGGTCCTGGATGCTCTAGAAGACAAACAGAATGCAGATGTTATATACACAGACTTTGTAAAAGCCTTTGACAAGTGTGACCATGGTGTAATAGCACACAAAATGCGTGATAAAGGAATAACAGGAAAAGTTGGTAGATGGATCTATAATGTCCTCATATCGGACATAGACAGGGATATAAGCCACAGTGCAGTGTCTTCCTTTGCAGATGACACCCGAATCTGCATGACAGTGTCCACCGTTGAAGACACTTCAAGACTCCAAGCAGACATCAACCAAATCTTTAAATGGGCTGCAGAAAACAATATGAAGTTCAATGATGAGAAATTTCAATTACTCAGATATGGAAAACGTTAGGAAAATAAAATCTCATCGGAGTACAAAACAAATTCCAACCACAAAATAGAGCAAAAAACTAATGTCAAAGACCTGGGAGTGATCATGTCAGAGGATCTCACCTTCAAGGACCATAACACCGTACCAATCGCATCTGCTAGAAAAATGACAGGATGGATAATGGGAACCTTCAAAACCAGGGATGCCAAGCCCATGTTGATACTTTTCAGGTCGCTTGCTCTATCTAGGCTGGAATATTGCTGCACACTGGGAACGCTTGAAGTTCCTAAACCTGTACTCCCTAGAACGCAGGAGGAAGAGATACATTATTATATACACTTGGAAAATTCCCGAGGGATTAGTACCAAACTTGCACACGAGAGTCACTCCCTACGAAAGCAAAAGACTCGGCAGACGATGTAACATCCTCCCAATGAAAAACAGGGGTGCCACTAGCACGTTGAGAGACAACACAATAAGTGTCAGGGGCCCAAGACTGTTCAACTGCCTCCCAGCATACATCAGGGGGATCACCAACAAACCCCTGGCTGTCTGCATGACAGAACTGATAAATTGGCTAAGTTTTATGCTTTCAAAGAGGGGGTAGATTACAATCTTGGCTTGTCAGTTAGCAGTTTGAGAACAATACGAAAAGAACTTCAACTAAATTTTATTGACTTAAGACTCAGGGAGATTGACACCAGTCAGTCCATCTATCATCATTCTATCATGCAGGAGGAGCCACATGTCTATGGTGCATCCAACAAAATAAGCAGACTCTTGGATGTCACTACCGCCCGCCTCCGGCTGGGTTACAAGTATCTTTGGCAGGTTAAATCACCACCACCAGATGTAGACCAAACAAGATGTAAACTTTGCCAGTTGGATTATTGTCACACCCTGCGTCATTATGTACTGGAGTGCGATAAAATTAATGAATTCAGAGACAACTCACTCAGAAATGTTCAAGATATGTCAAAGTATTTTATCCACAGTGGTATATTACAGACCATTCTGGAAAAATACCCTGACTTTGCTCCCTGTAAATAAAGCATTGCCACGTGTGTGTGTGTGTGTGTGTGTGTATGTGTGTGTGTGTGTATGTGTGTGTGTATGTATGCATGTGTGTTAGTTACCATTTTGTCCTAGGCGCATGTCGATTGAAAACTGGGCCTGTTGTATGTGCGTGTGTGTGTACTCACCTAGTTGTACTCACCTAGTTGTGGTTGCAGGGGTCGATTCACAGCTCCTGGCCCCGCCTCTTCACTGGCCTCTACTGGGTCACTCTCCCGGCGCCATGAGATTTATCATACCTCTGCTTAAAGCTATGTATGGAGCCTGCCTCCACTACATCGCTTCCTAAACTATTCCACTTCTCGACCACTCTGTGACTGAAGAAATACTTCCTAACATCTCTGTGATTCATCTGAGTCTTCAACTTCCAACTGTGTCCCCTTGTTACTGTGTCCCATCTCTGGAACATTCTGTCTCTGTCCAATTTGTCAATTCCTCTCAGTATCTTATATGTTGTTATCATGTCCCCCCTATCTCTCCTGTCCTCCAGTGTCGTCAGGTCGATTTCCCTTAACCTCTCCTCGTAGGACATACCCCTACGAGGAGAGGTTAAGGGAAATCGACCTGTGTGTATGTATGTGTGTATGTGTGTGTACTCACCTAATTGTACTCACCTAATTGTGGTTGCAGGGATCGAGATTCAGCTCCTGGCCCCGCCTCTTCGCTGTCTGCTACTGGGTCTCCGCTCTCCCTGCTCCATGAGCTTTATCATACCTTGTCTTAAAACTATGTATGGTTCCTGCCTCCACTATATCTTTCTCTAGACTATTCCACTTCCTGACTACTCTGTGGCTGAAGAAATGCTTCCTAACATCCCTTTGACTCATCTGAGTCTTCAGCTTCCAGTTGTGTCCCCTTGTTTCTGTGTTCCCTCTCTGGAACATCCTGTCCCTGTCTACCTTGTCGATTCCCCGCAGTATTTTGTATGTCGTTATCATGTCTCCTCTGTGTGTATGTGTATATGTGTGTATGTGTATGTGTGTGTATGTGTGTGTGTATGTGTGTGTGTATGTGTGTGTGTGTATATGTATGTGTGTATGTATGTGTGTGTGTGTGTGACCCAACAATTAAAACTTGCACCAAGAACTCATTACAGTTGTGACCGGGTGTAGACTAGTGAATTGCTCATTACTTTATAATTTGTTCATGATTGTAACCATGTATAAACGTAAGTAAGTAAATTTACTTACATGATTCATTACCTTTGTAACTTGTGAGTTCATTACCTTTGTAACTTGTGAGTTCATTACCTTTGTAACTTGTGAGTTCATTACCTTTGTAACTTGTGAGTTCATTACCTTTGTAACTTGTGAGTTCATTACCTTTGTAACTTGTGAGTTCATTACCTTTGTAACTTGCTCAGCTATCAAAACTTTGGGGTCCAGTCCCTGGACCCATTATGTACCTCTGTAATCTTTTGACTACCGCCCACACCATGGGTATGGGGTGCATAATAAAGATATCAAACTGAAACTCTTCAAGCAGGCACTGGACAGGCACCCAAAGTCGGTACCTGACCAGCCAGGCTGTGGTTCTTACGTTGGACTGCGTGCGGCCAACAGTAACAGCCTGGTTGATCAGGCTCTGATCCACCATGAGGCCTAGTCACAGACCGGGCCTGCAGGGGCGTTGACCTCTGGAACTCTCTCCAGGTATACTCCAGGTATAGTAACAGCACTATATGTAATAGGGATTTTGTACTTAACAATATTTTATTACATATAAAGTACATTTTGTAAACTGCACAAAAAAATAAAGTTTGTATATGTTGTAGAGTTATATATAATAACACTATTTCTAAGCACCATATGTTGTGGCATTATAGTAATAGTTATGCATTACTATAGTCCTATTACATAGTGTTATTACATTTACTGCTGTTACTATAGTGCTATAGTGGTGATGCAGCATGTTGCAGAAGTGCTGCCTGTGGAACCCTCTTGTTGCAAGCTACGTAGCTCAGTGGTACGGTGCTGGAGGAAAGGCAAAACAATAGTATAATTGCTGAAGATAACCTCCATCTGAGGTTATCTTCAGCAATTATACTATTGGTATATGCTGTAGATTTAATTAATGATATAACTTTTGGTGAAGGCTTTGTTTTTGTTACAGAGTAGCTGTCTGAATAATTGTTTCTGATGAATTAGACTTGTGTGCAGCATCTGGGAATCTTTACTTGTAGACGTTTCGCCACCCAGTGGCTTTATCAATTCATTAATTACATGGACAAAATATGAAGATTGTAGAAATATATATACAGCAGACAGTGGAAGATGAAGTAATTAGTCCCTCAGAGTAGGAGCAGGTGATGAGCGCCGTGTAATATATTGATAAAGCCACTGGAAGGTGAAACGTCTGCAAGAAAAGATACTTAAATGTTGTACATGTGTCTAATTCATCATATTGACACTATTGTACACTACTGATATATAAGAATTGTTTTTGTTGCAGGTTTGCCGTTTGAGACGGCATTGTATCACTTGTAACTACTATTGGTGAAGCAGTCACTCAGAACTGCAGTAAACGAGGAAACTACGATGGAGAGAAGATGGTCAAATACCCCAGAGATAACCATACACTTCCTCTCCTTCCTGTTGATGCTGCTGGTCTCCCAGTCCCTCTCTAAGAGTAAGTGAATACAACAGTAGTCACCATCTAATTAAATTTATATTCATGGAGGAAGCACAAAACCCATACGGATCATAAAGTGCCGGGGAAACGGGAGGTAATTACCCATAATTAGAGGGCTCTAATTAAGAGCCCTTTGCCAGCTTCAAGGTTAAACTTATCTTTATAGTCTTTCCCATAGGTGAAGAAGTCAATAAGACCAGACTGGAAGTGGTGAAATCCTTTGACAAGATGCCAGGAGAAGTGTGTTTGAGGTGTCTTGGAGGACACAACGAGGAGGAGGGAGTGACGGCAGTACTTCGGCTGACGATTATTTCAACAGCCAAGGATATACGGAGGACAGCTGGGAACTGTACCATCACGTCAGACCTTTTGTGTACTGATACCTGGCATACTCTCGTCTTCAGTAACGACAGTGACAACAGCAAGGTAGGTTGTGACATACCTCACCTTCCATATATTCGTTCTGAAGCACTAAACTTATAGGGGTCACAGCGCCAAAGAAATGGGAAGTAATCAGGTTTGATTCAAGAAGGGAGCAGAGGTTAGCTGCATTCAAGAGCCCTTTCCATTATCTCCATTATACATTAGCATACAGTGGTAGTGTGCCCATACAACATCTATAAGGCCAGGTGGTCCAGCCGAAATTTTTGCTCATATATATATATATATATATATATATATATATATATATATATATATATATATATATATATATATATATATATATATATATATGTATATATATTTAGACTGCTTGCTATGGTGTTAGTAGAATAACATGTCTCCCTGGCTCACCTTGCAGCACTCCCTCAAGACCGAGATGGACGGCAACAAGACCATCACCTTTAACAAGTCCGACGTTCGTGCGTTACTCAACGTCTACCGGTTTGACGTAGTCGAACTCATGATCAAGGTCAGACGGATCCACGTGGCTCACTTTATGCATATTTTGGTCCCTATCCACGATCTTGTTTCCTCTGGAATTGATTTTTGCAATTGTTTAATTGTTTGCCTGTCTAAATTAGTTAAATAAGTTTATTATGCACCCCATACCCTTCCTGTGGGTGGTAGTCAGAAGATCGGAGAGGCACGTAATGGATTAGATTTTGCTATCGAAGTGGCTAGTTTATTATTCACCCCATATCCATCCTGTGGACGGTAGCGCAAGAGCATATGGATACACAAAAGGCCTAGGCACTAGGCCCCAAAGGGGTTAACAATTGTACATTTGGGTTTATATCTACATTTCAATTATCTGTTACAAGCAAATTTAGGAAATTTGCTTAGTACAATTGGTATCTTATTTCATGAATAAGATATCTTGACATGTCACATAGGTTATTATACTGTCTATCTCTATATTCCTCAATAAGTGGACAATTAAGTACATAGTGTTCAAGACAGTGACCATATGCCTGATCACATAATTTGCATTTAGTTTGATCATCATCTGTGTCTCCCAAACTGTCAGAAGTACCTGTAGCCAAGCCTAAGCCTGGCCACTACAACATCAGTCAGTACTTGTAGCCAAGCCTAAGCCTGGCCACTACAACATCAGTCAATACTTGTAGCCAAGCCTAAGCCTGGCCACTACAACATCAGTCAGTCTGTTCACATTGCAAGTTGCTCCACAAACATGCCCATCTGTGCTCGCATTATCATGAGCACAGATAGGCGTAATGGGTGCAGGGACTGGGCTGCAAAGTTATGATAACTAAACAAGTTACAGTGGCAATGAACTAAGTATTTGCTAAAAAAAAGACGTCAGTTTGTGTCAAATCGTGTAGCTAGACTGGTATTTTCTGCCCCGATTAGAGTTCCCACTAGACCATACTTGCATGAGCAGCATTAGTTTCCTATCAAGACAAGACTTGAATGTAAGCTCCTTTTATTAACATTTAAGCCTATTAAGTTTAATGAAGCCAAAAATCTTTCTGATAGGCTTTGTGCCTCTCACATGAGCTCAGCTCTGGAATGTTTCTACGAGGATGCTGCTGTATGACCCTAGTGGTTTAGCGCTTCTATTTGATTATAATAATAATCTACGAGGATGCTGCCGACCCTTACGAACTGATAAGCCTCGTGCTGCGGGGGAAATCTTTCATAAAAAAGATACTTTTTCTTTTGTAGCTCCCAGACTATATAACAGGTTGGGAGTGTCTGTTAAAGAGTCAAGAATCTGTTCATGCTTTTATGTCTCAGTTGAAAAGCACACTTCTTCTGCAGAGCTGATCATACTGTCACTCTTGAATATAAACATGAGTGTTTCTTCTGCAGTTATTTCTGTGTGATTGCTATTAATATAATCAAAGGGAAGTGCTAAACCTACCAGGGCCATACAGCGCTGCAACTCTTGAAAGAACAGGCACTCAGCAACAAAACACCAAATTATTATTATAATTACTGTTGTTTCTGCTGCTGCTGCTGCTGCTGCTGCTAATTGTTGCATTTATAGGGAAGCTCTAAATCTGTAGGGGTCATACAGTGTCTGGGAAGTGGGAAATAATCTAGTTAGATTCAAGTATAGGTAGAACAGGTTCACTTCTACATTAAGAGCACCTCACAAGCATCAAGGAACCTCCCCTGAGTCGTAATTTAGATGGGTAGTCTATCAGCTGAGTCACTAGTGTAGCGACTGTACAAAGTAATTATTGCATTATCTTATGTAGCATCAACTACTGTATTGCTTGCATAATGCTGTATTTTGCAGGGACGAGCTGAGCTAAGTAACTGTCCGCCTCAAGACGTCTCCACCGCTTCATCTGAATCATCAAGTAAGTCAAGTTGACTTTGTAGTCCAGCAAATAATAATATTAATAATTATAATATAATCAGTTTAAGCGCTAAACCCGTAAGGGTTATACAGCGCTACAGGTAAGAGAGTGCTAAGTTAGGAATGTGCGAAGGTTGATAATGGGTGGGAGGGCATGGGAAGGGGATGGGGTGCAGAGGTGCAAGGAACTTGAATTTTCCTGTGGGGAAAAAAATGATTTTCAGTTGCAAATATTCATGGTTAATTCATGAGGATCCGGGTTCGTTCCCGGCGAGGGTAGAAACATCTACCTGGAGGGCATTCCGGGGATCAACGTCCCCGCGGCCTGGTCTATGACAAGGCCTCCCGGTGGATCAGGGCCTGATCAACGAGGCTGTTACTGCTGGCTGCACGTAGTCCAACGTACGAACCACAGCCCGGCTGATCTGGCACTGACTTTAGGTATCTGTCCAGCTCCCTCTTGAAGACAACCAGAGGTCTATTGGTAATGCCCCTTATGTCGTGTCAGTAAATATGTATACACTTGTGTAGTGTATCTCAGTATAGTAACTCCAGACGTTACACGTAGGCTCCCTTGTTACTGTGTCGTCAGAGCTCCCGCCCCATGTGGCTACTACGTCACAGGCCTTCACCCTCACTACTAGGCCGACATACAGCTGGACAGACGTGGCCTGGTACCTCCTCTCACAGACTCGTAAATATACTGTAACCATCCTGGTGGGAGGCTGTTGAACAGTCTTGGGCCCCGGACACTTACTGTGTTTTCTCTTAGTGTACCAGTGGCGCCCCTACTTTTCACTGGGGGTACGTTGCACCGTCTGCCAAGTCTTTTGCTTTCGTATGGAGTGATTTGTGTGTGGATATTAGGGACCAGTCCCTCCAGAATCTTCCAGGTGTAGATTATGATATATCTCTCTCGGCTGCGCTCCAGTGAATATACGTCTAGTGCTTCCAGGCGTTCCCAGTAGTTAAGGTGTTTGATGGAACTTATACATGCAGTAAAGATTCTCTGTACATTCTCTAGATCTGCAATTTCACCTGCCTTGAATAGGGATGTTAATGTACAGCAGTATTCTAGCCTAGAGAGAACAAGTGATTTAAAAAGGATCATCATTGGCTTAGCATCTCTTGTCTTGAGTGTTCTCATTATCCATCCTATCAGTTTCCTCGCAGATGTGATAGTGGCATTGTTGTGGTCCTTGAAGGTGAGGTCTTCGGACATTACCACACCCAGGTCCTTCACATTACTTTTCCGCTCTATTGTGTGATTAGAGTTTGTAGTATACTCAGCCCTAGCTATTATTTCCTCCAGTTTTCCATAACGGAGTAGTTGGAATTTGTCTTCATTGAACATAATATTGTTCTCTGTTGCCCATTGGGCGTGTTTCCTTACACCGGTTGTCTATGTTCACCCATCAGTGAAATGGGTACCTGGGTGTTAGTCGACTGGTGTGAGTCGCATCCTAGGGCAAAACTTACCTAATTTGCCCGAAATGCTCTGCATAATAAGCGGCTTTTTATAAGTAGTGTGTCATTGAATACGGTGCCCCGTGGCCTGAATACGGTGCCCCGTGGCCTGATCGCTAAAGCTCTCGCTTTACACGGCGAGGGTCTGCGTTCGATTCCCAGCTCGGGTAGAAACATTGGGCGTGTTTCTTTACACCGGTTGTCTATGTTCACCCATCAGTAAAATGGGTACCTGGGAGTTAGTCGACTGGTGTGGGTCGCATCCTGGGACAAGGATCTAATTTGCCCGAAATGCTCTGCATAACAAGGGACTTTCTATATAGTAGTATTGATGTCAGCTAGGCCTGAATACCTTGTACATGTACTTGTAGAAATAAAGATATTATTATTATTATTATTATTATTATTATTATTATTATTATTATTATTATAGGAAATATGTGATTTAGTTCTCTTCAGATGCGTTTAGTTTTTATTCAGCACATTCAGTGGTCTATACCAGTAAACTCTGGGGTCCATGCAAGTCATGTTCAGTGATAATGTCAGAGGATCTTGCCTTCAAAGACCACAACAATGTATCTACCGCATCTGCTAGGAAAATGACAGGATGGATAATAAGAACCTTCAAAACTAGGGACACCAAGCCCATGATGATTCTCTTCAAATCGCTTGTTCTCTCTAGGCTGGAATACTGCTGTACACTAACTACCCCCTTCAAGGCAGGCGAAATTGCTGACCTGGAAAGTGTACAAAGAGCTTTCACGGCACACATAAGTATTTTAAGGCACCTAAATTACTGGGAATGGTTGAAGGCCCTTGATTTGTATTCCCTGGAACGCAGGCGAGAGAGGTACATGATAATATACACTTGGAAAATCCTAGAGGGATTAGTACCAAACTTGCACACGAAAATCACTCCCTATGAAAGCAAAAGACTCGGCAGACGATGTAACATCCCCCTAATGAAAAGCAGGGGCGCCACGAGTACACTGAGAGACAACACAATAAGTGTCCAGGGCCCAAGACTTTTCAACTGCCTCCCAGCATACATAAGGGGGATTACCAATAGACCCCAGGCTGTCTTCAAGAAGACACTGGACAGGCACCTAAAGTCAGTACCTAACCAACCGGGCTGTGGTTTGTACGACAGTTTGTGTGGGGCCAGCAGTAACAGCCTGGTTGATCAGACGCTGATCCACCATGAGGCCTGGTCTCAGACCGAGCTGCAGGGGTGTTGACCCCCAAAACCCTCCAGGTAAACTCCAGGTAAACATACACACAGTTATGAAGCTTAAGGAAGGACAAAGAAGACTGCAGACAGAGTACAGCCTAAAAGGTCAAAGGCTGTAAAACTCGCTCAAGAAAAAGGATCTTGGGGTGAGCATCACATCGAGCACATCTGAGGCGCTCATCAACCGAATAACTGTTGCAGCATATGGACGCCTGGCAAACCTGAGAATAGCATTTCAACACCTAAATAAGGAGTCATTCACGACACTACTACACTTGACCTGGACAAGCTTGACATCTGGTCTAGCACCTGGCTTCTCGAATTCAATCCCATCAAATGCAAAGTCATGAAGATCGGAGAAGGGCAAAGAAGACCGCTGACAGAGTACAGGCTAGGCGGACAAAGGCTACAAACCTCGGCAAAGGAGAAATACCTTGTGGTGAGTATAACGCCAAGCACATCTCCGGAGGCACACATCAACCAGATAACTGCGGCAGCATATGGGCGACTGGCAAACCTAAGATTAGCGTTCCGTTACCTTAACAAGGAATCGTTCAAGACACTGTACACCGTGTACGTCAGGCCCATACTAGAATATGCAGCACCAGTCTGGAGCCCACACCTGGTCAAACACGTAAAGAAACTAGAGAAAGTGCAAAGGTTTGCGACAAGGTTAGTTCCACAACTCAGGGGTCTGTCCTATGAAGAAAGGTTGAGGGAAATAGGACTAACAACACTGGAGGAAAGAAGGGTCAGAGGAGACATGATAACGACATACAAAATACTGCGGGGAATTGACAAGGTAGACAGTGACAGGATGTTCCAAAGAGGGAACACAGAAACAAGGGGACACAACTGGAAGCTGAAGACTCAGATGAGTCAAAGGGATGTTAGGAAACATTTCTTCAGCCACAGAGTAGTCAGAAAATGGAATAGTCTAGAGAAAGGTATAGTGGAGGCAGGAACCATACATAGTTTTAGGACAAGGTATGATAAAGCTCATGGAGCAGGGAGAGCAGAGACCCAGTAACGGACAGCGAAGAGGCGGGGCCAGGAGCTGAGTCTCGACACCTGCAACCACAATTAGGTGAGTACAATTAGGCGAGTACTGTGTACGTCAGGCCCGTACTGGAGTATGCAGCAGCATCAATATGGAACCCACACCTGGTTAAACATGTCAAGAAATTAGAGAAAGTGCATACTTTTGCAACAAAACTAGTCCTGGAGCTGAGGGGTATGTCCTACGAGGAGAGGTTAGGGAAACTCAACCTGACACTACTGGAAGACAGGAGAGATAGGGAGGACATGATAACGACTTATAAAATACTGAGAGGAATTGACATGGTGGATAGGGATAGGATGTTTCAGAGATGGGACACAGCAACAAGTTGTCACATCTGGAAGTTGAAAACTCAGATGGGTCACATGGATATTAGGAAGTACTTGTTCAGTCATAGAGTTGTCAGGAAGTGGGACAGTTTGGAGAATGATGTAGTTGAGGCAGGATCCATACAAAGCTTTAAGAGATATGATAAAGCTCATGGAGCAGGGAGTGGACCTAGTAGCGACCAACGAAGAGGGGATGTTGGGAGCTGTGAATCGACCCCTGCAACCACAACTAGGTGAGTACAGCTGTGACTCAACCCTTGCAACCACATTTGGTGAGAACACACACACTGTACATTATTATTATTATTTTAGTTATGGGAAAGCAGCAATCCATAAGGGTCATACAAAGCCTGAGGAACAGGAGACAATCAGGTATGATCCAAGGAAGTGGAGATTCGGTCCAATTCCCTCTATCAAGATCTCTTTACCGGCTTCAAGGGACCTTCCTTAATTGTACAGGTACTTCAAATATTATTATTATAATCAAGGGGGAAGCGCTAAACCTGTAGGATTATACAGCGCCTGTGGGGGGATGTGGAAGGTATTCAGGTTTAATTCAGGGAACTGGTGCACAGATCCAATTCCCTAGATCAAGAGCCCCTCACCATTAGGGTGAGAAATAAGCAACTATTGGCAGAAAGGTAGGCTAGTGCAAGTAGGAGTAGTGGGGGGGTTGAAGAGAGTTGGGATAGTTTTAAAAATGCAGTATTAGAATGTGGGGCAGAAGTTTGTGGCTATAGGAGGGTGGGTGCAGGAGGAAAGAGGAGTGAGTGGTGGAATGAAGAAGTAAAGGGTGTGATAAAAGAGAAAAAGGTAGCTTATGAGAGGTTTTTACAAAACAGAAGTGTAAATAGAAGAGCAGAGTATATGGAGAGTAAAAGAAAGGTGAAGAGAGTGGTGAGAGAGTGCAAAAGAAGAGCGGATGAAAGAATGGGGAAGGCTCTGTCAAGAAATTTTGCTGAAAACAAGAATTTCTTTTGGAGATAAACAAGGTAAGAAAGCCTAGGGAACGAATGGATTTGTCAGTTAAAAACAGAGTAGGCAAGTTAGTAGATGGGGAGCTGGAGGTATTGGGTAGATGGCGGGAATATTTTGAGGAACTTTTAAATGTCGATGAAAAAGGGAGGCGGTAATTTCATGTACTGGCCAGGGAGGTGCAACATCGTTTAGGAGTGAAGAAGAGCAGGATGTGAGTGTGGGGGAGGTGCGTGAGGCATTACGTAGAATGAAAGGGGGTAAAGCAGCTGGAACTGACGGGATCATGACAGAAATGTTAAAAGCAGGGGGGGATATAGTGCTGGAGTGGTTGGTATTTTTGTTTAATAAATGTATGAAAGAGGGGAAGGTACCTACCTTCCTGCCAGGTAGACCTAGGGATTGGCAGAGAGCATGTATAGTTCCTTTATATAAAGGGAAGGGGGATAAAAGAGAGTGTAAAAATTATAGGGGAATAAGTTTACTGAGTATACCAGGTAAAGTGTATGGCAGGGTTATTATTGAAAGAATTAGAGGTAAGACAGAGAGTAGGATTGCAGATGAGCAAGGAGGCTTTAGAGTGGGTAGGGGATGTGTAGATCAAGTGTTTACAGTGAAGCATATATGTGAACAGTATTTAGATAAAGGTAGAGAAGTTTTTATTGCATTTATGGATTTAGAAAAGGCATATGATAGAGTGGATAGGGGAGCAATGTGGCAAATGTTGCAAGTGTATGGAATAGGTAGTAAGTTACTGAAGGCTGTAAAGAGTTTTTATGAGGATAGTGAGGCTCAGGTTAGGGTGTGTAGGAGAGAGGGAGATTACTTCCCGGTAAAAGTAGGTCTTAGACAGGGATGTGTAATGTCACCATGGTTGTTTAATATATTTATAGATGGGGTTGTAAAAGAAGTAAATGCTAGGGTGTTGGGGAGAGGGTGGATTAAATTATGGAGAATTAAATGCAAAATGGGAGTTGACACAGTTACTTTTTGCTGATGATACTGTGCTTATGGGAGATTCTAAAGAAAAGTTGCAAAGGTTAGTGGACGAGTTTGGGAGAGTATGTAAAGGTAGAAAGTTAAAAGTGAACATAGATAAGAGTAAGGTGATGAGGGTATCAAACGATTTAAATAAAGAAAATTGGATATCTCATTGGAGAGAGGGATTATGGAAGAAGTAAATGTTTTCAGATATTTGGGAGTTGACGTGTCAGCGGATGGGTTTATGAAGGATGAGGTTAACCATAGAATTGATGAAGGAAAAAGGTGAGTGGTGCATTGAGGTATCTGTGGAGACAAAAACGTTATCCATGGAGGCAAAGAAGGGAATGTACGAAAGTATAGTGGTACCAACACTCTTATATGGGTGTGAAGCATGGGTTGCAAATGCTGCAGCGAGGAGGAGGCTGGAGGCAGTGGAGATGTCCTGTCTAAGGGCAATGTGTGGTGTAAATATTATGCAGAAAATTCGGAATGTGGAAATTAGGAGAAGGTGTGGAGTTACTAAAAGTATTTGTCAGAGCGCTGAAGAGGGTTGTTGAGGTGGTTTGGTCATTTAGAGAGAATGGATCAAAGTAGAATGACTTGGAGAGCGTATAAATCTGTAGGGGAAGGAAGGCGGGTAGGGGTCGTCCTAGAAAAGGTTGGAGGGAAGGGGTAAAGGAGGTTTTGTGGGCGAGGGGCTTGGACTTCCAGCAAGCATGTGTGAGCGTGTTAGATAGGAGTGAATGGAGACGAATGGTTTTTGGGACATGACGATCTGTTGGAGTGTGAGCAGGGTAACATTTTGTGAAGGGATTCAGGGAAACCAGTTAATTGATTTAGTTGGACTTGAGTCCTGGAAATGGGAAGTACAATGCCTGCACTTTAAAGGAGGGGTCTGAGATAGTGACAGCTGGGAGGGACTTTTCTTAGCTGTCGTATCTGAGCTCCTCTGCAAAGACAGTGATTATGTATGAGTGTGGTGAAAGTGTTGAATGATGATGAAAGTATTTTCTTTTTGGGGATTTTCTTTCTTTTTGGGTCACCCTGCCTCGGTGGGAGACAGCCGACTTGTTGAAAAAAAAAAAAAAAAAAATGAATGAAAGAGGGGAAGGTACCTAGGAATTGGCAGAGAGCATGTATAGTTCCTTTATATAAAGGGAAGGGGGATAAAAGAGAGTGTAAAAATTATAGGGGTATAAGTTTACTGAGTATACCAGGTAAAGTGTATGGCAGGGTTATTATTGAAAGAATTAGAGGTAAGACAGAGTAGGATTGCAGATGAGCAAGGAGGCTTTAGAGTGGGTAGGGGATGTGTAGATCAAGTGTTTACAGTGAAGCATATATGTGAACAGTATTTAGATAAAGGTAGAGAAGTTTTCATTGCATTTATGGATTTAGAAAAGGCATATGATAGAGTGGATAGGGGAGCAATGTGGCAAATGTTGCAAGTGTATGGAATAGGTAGTAAGTTACTGAAGGCTGTAAAGAGTTTTTATGAGGATAGTGAGGCTCAGGTTAGGGTGTGTAGGAGAGAGGGAGATTACTTCCTGGTAAAAGTAGGTCTTAGACAGGGATGTGTAATGTCACCATGGTTGTTTAATATATTTATAGATGGGGTTGTAAAAGAAGTAAATGCTAGGGTGTTGGGGAGAGGGGTGGGATTAAATTATGGGTTATTAAATGCAAAATGGGAGTTGGCACAGTTACTTTTTGCTGATGATACTGTGCTTATGGGAGATTCTAAAGAAAAGTTGCAAAGGTTAGTGGACGAGTTTGGGAGAGTGTGTAAAGGTAGAAAGTTGAAAGTGAACATAGATAAGAGTAAGGTGATGAGGGTATCAAACGATTTAAATAAAGCAAAATTGGATATCACATTGGAGAGAGGGATTATGGAAGAATTAAATGTTTTCAGATATTTGGGAGTTGATGTGTCAGCAGATGGGTTTATGAAGGATGAGGTTAACCATAGAATTGATGAAGGAAAAAAGGTGAGTGGTGCATTGAGGTATCTGTGGAGACAAAAAACGTTATCCATGGAGGCAAAGAAGGGAATGTACGAAAGTATAGTAGTACCAACACTCTTATATGGGTGTGAGGCATGGGTTGCAAATGCTGCAGCGAGGAGGAGGCTGGAGGCAGTGGAGATGTCTTGTCTAAGGGCAATGTGTGGTGTAAATATTATGCAGAAAATTCGGAATGTGGAAATTAGGAGGTGTGGAGTTACTAAAAGTATTTGTCAGAGGGCTGAAGAGGGGTTGTTGAGGTGGTTTGGTCATTTAGAGAGAATGGATCAAAGTAGAATGACTTGGAGAGCGTATAAATCTGTAGGGAAGGAAGGCGGGGTAGGGGTCGTCCTAGAAAAGGTTGGAGGGAGGGGTAAAGAGGTTTTGTCGGCGAGGGCTTGGACTTCCAGCAAGCATGTGGGAGCGTGTTAGATAGGAGTGAATGGAGACGAATGGTTTTTGGGACATGACGATCTGTTGGAGTGTGAGCAGGGTAACATTTTGTGAAGGGATTCAGGGAAACCAGTTAATTGATTTAGTTGGACTTGAGTCCTGGAAATGGGAAGTACAATGCCTGCACTTTCAAGGAGGGGTCTGGGATAGTAACAGCTGGGAGGGACTATTCTCAGCTGTCATATCTGAGCGCCTCTGCAAAGACAGTGATTATGTGTGAGTGTGGTGAAAGTGTTGAATGATGATGAAAGTATTTTCTTTTTGGGGATTTTCTTTCTTTTTGGGTCACCCTGCCTCGGTGGGAGACGGCCGACTTGAAGAAAAAAAAAAATCAAAAGAAGCACTAAACTGCAAGGGTTATACAGCGAGCCCCTCACCAGCATCAAGGAACCTTCCTTGATTGGGGTACTTCAAATAGAATGACAATATTCCAAATGTTTCCTTGATAGATTTTGGTATTAGTGACAAGAAGCTCTGTAGTTGAATTATGAACTTAGTGATGTCATATCACTTTTGTGTAATAAGTCTCTTCCCTGCCCTCCAGTTATCTGTTAAGATGTCACATCACACACACAGGCATGATTGGATGAAAGCTGTGACATTATCCCATCCACCACCTAGGCAGACATGATCATGTCCACTGCCCTCAGACACTGCATAGCTTATGGCTGCTTGAAACTTTGTGACCATTATTTTTCCCCTCATGTTGCAGAAGGAACCCTCTCGTCCCTCTTGCTGATCACCCTGGTGATATCAATCGTCATGGCAGTGGTGATGACTACTGTATGTTGCTGGTACAAATACAAGATAAAGTTGTTGAAGAGCAAGGTCAACACCCTGACAGATGTTGAGTACTAGCCCAAGTTATTTACTACAAGAAGTTTCAATCTGTGCTAGAGCACTAGAGGCCAGCCATGAATACTTTACTTAGTTCTGGATGTTTAAAACTGCAGTTCCATATACTCATCTGAGCTTTCTTCTAATCCCTTAATAGTTTCTTGTTATTTTAGCATTTCTTTTCATCTCCATGGGAAAGTGGGAGAGAATTTTTCCATAAGCAATGCATGTTGTAAAAGGTGACTAAAATGCTGAGAGTAAGGGACTAGTAAGGTAGAATGTAATGAGCAAAAGTACTAGTTTGCTTGGAGACAGTTTTTGTATATGTTTACCTTTGTAGACACAATTCTCTATAATCCTTTATATCTGATTTTTCATCTATTAATATTCAGTAGTACATAGTAGTGTTTTGGTCATTAGGAAACTCTTAATACAGGTCTTGCTAGATGATGACCCACCCAAGTAAGCAACCACTGGCGTACAGCTGTAATATAGTCAAGCATCTACTGATTTACCAGAGCTGGTTTTCCATCTTATTTAAAATACGGTCATAGAATATATTTCTGCAAACAGAAAGTGGTCTTTTAAGTATGTATTAATTTCATGAAAACAAGTAAATGAATTATTATCAAACAAGTAAATGAAGAAATTTAAATTTATACAAATATTGTCTAACGTAATAGTTAAGTGTTAACCATTAGCCATTACTTTATAAATTATATATTATTACAATCAAGGGGAATCACTAAACCCATAAGGTCATACATCTCATGTGGAATGAGAGGCAATCAGGTTTGATCCATTGGGAGGACAGGTCCACTTTCCTTCCTTTGGTCAATATACAGTATATGGCTTTACAGTAATCATAGTTCTTTCATGGTAAGCGTGTTAAATCTGTAAGCATCAGACTGAGGAATGGGATGGGCAGATGTTTGATCCGAGAAAGTGAAGTATCTACAAGCCCTTGGATCAAAAGCCTTTGACCAGCATAATTACATACCCCCTTGAATTATTCTTACATTCATGAGGAGTGCTACACCCGTGGTCATAGATTATTATTATTATAATCAAATAGAAGCGCTAAACCACAGGGGTTCCGTGGTCATAGAGCACTTGAAGTTATGGAAGGCACTTAGACTAGTCGAGACATTGGGACACCAGTCTAGTTCCTTTGATCAAAGAGTCCACCAGCATCAGGAAACCTCCCTCAAGAACTTTCCTTGAAGGGCAACTGCTTATGAAAGAAAACATATTTTCACATCTATTACATAACATCTGCTGTGCAGTACACGAGCCCTATAGGTTTACTGGTTTTTCTAATCGGGTAAGCCTAAATCCACCATGCCATGCCACTGGTTGAATTTAAAGTTGTACTCAGGTTTAATTATGTATTTTCCACGTGATATACAAGAGGTTGGTTCATGTATGAAAAAAAAATGTAATCCCCTCCAACTGATGAAAGGGCTCAACGGGGTATGCCTTTCTCCTCAGGCAATATTTAGAGGGCTGTGTAGCACCCTCATGACTGAAGGTCAAGTCTTCTAAAACCTGCTTTATCCTTGTCAGTGTTCACAAAGACTTCCATAATCACATTTCTCCAATATGGGTAGCCAGTGAATTCATAATGCTAGTAATTTAGGAAAAAAATAAATAATACCACACTAAGTTCAGCATTTTATTTGGTACTATTGCATTTCTCACAATATGAAAAGTGAAATTATGTTTAACAGTGATGCAATTACCAAATGGAAGAACCAGAGACTGAACAGAGCTGAAGTACATCTGTGCCTTTGAGTTTGTGAGCACATCTCACTTACAGAATTATTCCTCTGTCAATATACACCCAAAAATATTTTAAGTTATTAACCTTTAATATGTAGAACTTTACTTTAAATCTTCTACCATTACATTTTCTCTGGGACAGTAAGCTGTATTTCTTGGCAATTTGTACATATTGATGTCAATGTCAAAATATCATGCAAAGTCACCAATGTGCAAAGAATAGAAAATAAATTAATCTGGAACATAAAAAAATTAGCATGCAGATTAAAGCTGGTTAAAAAAACAATCTCTTTGAATCTTTGCACATCAATTTAAAAAAAATGAATTCTGAGTATCTTAAAGAGTAAGAGAAATTCTATTTGTTCTAAATTAATTTCTCTGCCAAAAGTGTATACACAAATCAGTACTATATTACCTCAATGTCAAAAGCATTTATCGAGAAAAACAAACAGAAAATGCATATCACCAATGACATTGAGAAATAGCATGCTTAAAAAATTGTAATCACTGAATATATGAATTCCTTTAAAATAAATAAATTATTTACAGGAAGACAGTGGCAGAGCACTATTCCTATGCATTCAAAGAACAATTTCCTTGATGCCAAAACCATACCTGACTTCAGAATTATTTGAGATAAGTCTGGATATATAACTGGCTACATTACAACCAAGTTGTAAAAAATACCTTGGCAATAAATTTTACTACTCGTAGGATTTCTGAACACTTAAAACATCAACATGGCTTAACATACAACACGAATATTTAAATATATGTATATATATATATTTCTCTAATTTAACACCAGAAAGGTTTGTCCATTACCTAAAACACTGGTCATTAAAAATGCATACAGTAACTCTAAAGAGTACAACTTTGTTAAATTATAAAATTCTTATTTCATTATCATAAATAACTTTTTCCTTACTGAAAGCCAATATATAAATGCAGAAATTGAACGTAAGTTATTTACTGAGCTAAACGTCATTACCTTTTAAGGGAGTAAACATGTCATGATTCCGTATTATAGCTATTGTTTTCATTTATGAGAACTATATCAGCTGTGCCTCAATCATGTTATTAATAAGGTTGGTCTTTTGACATATACAATAGAGGCAAAACATATATGAAGGGTTAAAAAAATGGATGGACATGTGAATGTCAGTGGGGATCCCTGGTCCCTAGTAAGGTTATAAAGTGCTGACTGGGTTACGGAAGGCACGGGATAAGGCTAAACAGTCCCCCAGCTAGGAGTATTTTTTTTTATAAGCAAACAACCTTTTAAAGCGTGAACCTGTTAACTATCCTCTAGATAAGGTAAAAAGAAACAGTACAGTACTAAACAATGTTACATATATATTCTGCACCATTTTCTGTTGTCACTTGTTTTAAATGCAATAGCATATTATACAAACTTTTTTCCCTACCATTTACCTCTAACTAGAAACACTAAAAACGTCTCTTATCGAAGCCAGCAAAAATAGCACAAATTCTTAAAAGTACATGAAGAGAAATATAACTGCCATAACTTCTCACTAGCTGGGACACTGTACAAGGTCACAACATGACAAGAGTCTCGTCAAAGTCTCTCTCTCGGATAAGGTTTGCGTTGGCAAGACAAGGTATTGGATTCTTGTAAAATTAAAGGTGGCAACATGATTATCAAAATATATTTTTCATTAATGATGGCAGTCTGGAATGCTTGGCATGTATTTTTGTTCTGTACACATTTTCCCTCCAATACGAATAAGAGATTGTCTACACAAGTTATAATGGCACCTCAATGATGAAACTATTTTCACTGTCTACCTGAGTGATTTGCACCTAGTACCTAGTTTGTGTATTTATCTAGTTTGTTTAAAGCTAACTTCATTTGTGTATCTAGTTCACAAGAATCTTGTTTTTGTATAATAATTCATAAAAATATAATTTGAAATGTGATTCTGGGATAATTAAAAATTCATTCCATGCTTCCCAAATTATCAAATTCATTAATTTTATCGTTATAACAAAAAGCAGCTGATTTAATTTCTTTCAATGATCACGAATGAACTTTAGTATTATGTAAATATAGGAAGCAGATAACTGACACCAATTAATCAACATCTAATGAATTACTACATGTTCACCTGTTTCCAGATATTGTGAAATGATAACTATACAAGGCAAATTTGGATCACTTACAGGACAGACTTGTTACAGAGTAGGACCAACATAGGAAGCAAAACACTGCAAAAATTTGAGAACATTAAATTAACAGATCAGTCTTCCACCTACAATTGGTAGGTTAACACTTCACTTACCTAATTTATACTAAGTCAGAATTAAATTACAAAAATCTCTTATTCCAACACAAACAGAATGATTACTGTGATTACTTACATTATTACATATATTCAATATTTGTACAAAATATGAGACATTAACCCAGCCTTAAAAACTAAAATGACACTAACTCCCAGCCAAAAAAAAAAAAAAAAAAGCTCCCAAAGCATTACCAAACCCAAACTTATTTGCCCATGGAAGAATGTGGTTTACGGTAAGATATGCCAAAACTTACACTTCAGTAAATATACCATACCCTCCAATGAAAAAATGTGAGGGCTGCTGAAGTTACTGAAGAATGCAGTAATTTATTGACATTTACCATGGGAACTACAAACCATTTGCGAGATTTATGAGAATCAAACACTAAAATCTATTCTTCAGGAATATGCAGTTCACCTGAAGAAGTCACAGCGAAGATGCAAATTTTTTTTTTTTAATTATTTCATGTGCACACAACTCCTTTACAGGAGACTTTATATACAGGGTTTCTGTGCTTTAATTACTCCTTTAAGTATCATTTAAAAATGTTTTAGTATAAATTGGAGCACATTACTTGGAATATTTAAATCAATATTCGTAAATATGGACTAAAATCTGAACTTTCACACACGATTTACAATAAATGCTGGTGGTAGTAGTAGTTAACAATAACTGGGTCCTAATAAACCTTAATGAAGTACAGTACACAAGTTACACGAGTCAAGACGAGCCAAAAAGGGGCTGGCGCCCAAGACACATGACCTGAATATCAGAAGCACCATGGACATTAGACAGAGCACAGGTTAAACACCTATATGGCAAGATCTAAATCTTCCAGTATTGTAAGATTTAATGTAGTTGACCCCGAGCCCAAGTTGAACCGAAGAACATTTTTTCAGCTTTCTGCTACATTATACATTCTCTGAAATGAAGAAAAATACAGCATATAATATTTTTAAAATTGTTAGGATATTATATTATCTTCTGCCCTGCATTTAATCTGGTAATAACATAGTTATGTTTTATGTTCAATACTACAAACACAACAAAAGGACCTTCCAAAAACTAAATAAGTACATTAAACATGACTTTGTAAAAGTATTTTAATATAATTAAAGAAAATTGACAAACTACAGTAGATCATCATTTAGCACGAGATTATGTTGCACGTTACGGGTATTGCACGATTGAAGAATTGCGGCACATTATTATCTAACACGACGTAAAAATGATATTACACGGTTCGCGGGAGGGGAAAAAAAACTGAGCCCGCAGGTCCTTCACAAACCATCCCACTAACAGAATATTTGCCCAACCAAATTTTCAATGCTCCCCAAGCAATAAGTTTCGATAATTCTATTCACTCATGCACAAGTCCCACTCAAATAAAATCGTATGTGGGGAAGTATCCTGGCTGGTGTATTTTTAAAGAAATATCAAGAAATGTTAAATCTATTACTGCATTAATATATTTTTAAAAATGCACCAAACTGATGTGGATTACTGTATACAGAATGAAATCAATTAAAAACAATAGACATTATGACATTATACAGCAAAGAGAACACTACAAAAACTTCAGTTTCAGAGTAAAATTCTATGAATACCTATAGTAATTTATCTCAAGACAAATTAAAAAACACTACATATCTTCTTGTATATTTGTTAATCTTTGTTACTCTCCCCCACTAGCTATTTTGAATGGGAACACCTTACATGTAATGACAGGTAGAAGACATTAAAATTAATTTGAAGAAATAAACCCTTAAGACACATTCTACTAGTTCTTGGATGACATGCATAGGTCTACAGTTTCACAAATTACTATAAATTAATGCTCATCCAGAAAAAAAATCAGCATTTTAGTATGAAAAATATTTTTAATGGCATATGCTTCAAAAGATTTTGGGGCATACATGGAGAACACCAAATTTAGTGAACAATTTCTCTTCATGAAATTGAACAAGATTTCAATCACCAAGTTTATATACACGTAGGTATATGAGAAGTGTGTGAATTCAAGTAAAATATACAGTACTCTAATATGGAACATTTTTTGAGTGCCTGTACCACAGATTTAACTTTACTTCATGAAAACAGTTGCTGCCCGACCACTGGTGTGAGGGTGTGCTGTCAGGCGCCTCTAGTGGCCAGCTTTGACAACTTCATTTTCTCAGCAATGGCCGAGTCATACAGAAGGAGAGTAAATACACTGTGTATTGAGGTGCTCGCTGGGGCCATTTACCCTTCAAATGCAGACGATCTCTTACCTGCCATTCTACGTGATAAATATGGATTCGCCACTTCAGATATTTATGGAATATCACTTAATGGAGCAACAAGAGTGTTTGTGAAGTTCTCGTCGAGTGGTGTCTACGGAAGAGCTGTTGACGATTATCAAGACAAGAGGATGGTTGTGAGGGAAGTATTGGAGGTGCGGCTGAGGGACGTATCGGCGACATACAAGTGGATACAGATTCGAAATTGTCCATTTGAGGCTTATGAAGAAGATGTGAGGGATGTTTTCAAGGCCTATGGGGTGATTCATGCGGCAACTGTCGGTAGGTGGGAACAGGGTGCCTACGCAGGATTGCCAGAAGAATCATACAGTCTGAAGATGTCATTGAGGATGCCTATACCATCATATGTATTGATGCCCCTCTTTCATACACAAGTATATGTGACATGCAGGGCAAGTGAGGACATGCCGGCTATGTGGACAGGCGGGGCATTTGGCGGTGGCTTGTGAGAGACAAGGACAGTTACCCCAGCAACGACGTGGAGAGGAGGTGAGGGGGATTGGTGTGGATAGCCTTTTCAGTGACATGGAGAGGAATGTGTCTTCTCCAGGGCGTAAGGATGGAGGAGCACGTCAATGGAGCGATGAGATGGAGCAAGCGGAGGCGTTGGTGGTGACATTACCTCCTGAGACATGTCCAGAGGAGGTGAAGGATTCTACAGTCGCCATCGGACAGGAGGATGGCAATGATTTGGTGGAATTGACAGATCCTATGTTGGAGGATCTAAGGAAGTTGATTGATAGTCCACCTTCCGTGGGCGAGGAGTATGAGCTGCAGAATAACCCGGAAGTAATGGCAAGTCTGGGCGAAGAGCTGAGTGATGACGTGAGTAAGAGTGGTTGTGGTGAGAGTGGTAATGAGGTGAGCGTGTGTGTGGTAGAGGCGGAAGTTCATAATGACAATGTAGTCAGTGCAGTGTCTGAAGAGATCATGGAGGTGGCAGGAGAATCTCGTAAGAGATCTAGTGGTTCGGTGGAAGATGATGTGTTGACGCCGGCTCAGAAGACAGGGAAGAAAGTGTTATCAGAAAGGGATAGGGATGAGAGGGGGGGAGTAAAGGAGAAGCGTGTAGACAAGGTGGGAGGAGGGCCCAGGGGGGGGGGGGTTCTTCGTCAATGCAGGTGGAGCACGAGTAACGAAGCATCGGGGGAAACCACCTTTAAAGAATTTAAATGTTTAAGTATGAATGTTAATGGCCTCCGCACGGAGGTCAAGAGGTTGTGGGTTGAGAGTATTTTGCGGAGAGAGGGTATTGATGTTTGTTTCCTCCAAGAACACAATTATAGGTGTGGTAGGGAATTGAAGTTAAAGGGATTTAATTTATATACAGGAAGTTCGGAACTTTTCAAGGAAGGGGCTTTGGTAGGTATTAGGGAATCCTGCCCTTTTCATTTGAGGTCGTGGGAGGAGGTAGGAGGGGGCGGATTATAAGGGTAGATGGGGTTTGGGGTGACATCTCTGTTTGTTTTCTGGGTGTGTATATGCCAGCGGTTAATGTGCCTAGTATCAAGGGGGATTTCGTGAGGGATTATTTAGTTTATGCATTAAGGGGTCTTCCTGCGGTAACGGTGATCGCGGGAGACCGGAATTGTGTAGGAGGAATGACGTAGAACCGAGAGGAGCAGGTTGTGTGCTAGCAGTGTTAAGGGACTTGTTAGGGGCAGTTGGGGTTCGGGATGTAGTAGATGGTAGACAGGTTATGGTAGAACATACGTTTATTAGGAAAGGATATGCAGTACGGTTGGATAGGGTGTACGTGTTTTCAAGTATAAATGTGGAAGAGGTGCGTAATATAGATGTTGGGTTTTCAGATCATAGGGGTGTGGTGGCTGTGTTGGGGTGGGTGGGTGCTGTTAAATATTATTCAGACTTGTGGAAGTTGAATGTTAGTTTGCTGAAACGAGAGGGAGATCGTGAGGGTTTCGAGGCTTGGTGGGAGGGGTTCTGGGGTGGGGGTAGGGGCATTTGTGACATTAGGAAGTGGTGGAATTTGATGGCAAAGGAGGCAGTGAGAGGTTATTATAGGTGTGAAGGGGTTGAGGAGGCTAGGTATAGGTATGGGTTACAGGGATATTTGGAAGGGAGGTTACGGGATTGTTATAGTGGTGGAGGAGGAGGGTGTCATCAACAGGAAATAGCGTATCTTAAGGGTAGACTAAAGGATATTCAGAATGAAGTTTTTAGGGCGATAAGGGTTCGTAGTCAATTAGAAGAGGTGTTATGGGGTGATAGGCCATCGGGTACTGTTTTGAGGAGATTTAGGACACGTAGAACAGGCATGACAATAATGGCGTTGAAGGTAGAGGAGGAGATTGGGGGTTATCATAAAGGTCAGGTGTTAAGAACTACGGATGGGATGTGTGCTTATGCAAGGTATTGGTTTCAGAATAAGTTCATGGGTAGAGTGAGGGATGAGGTTTGTAGGGGGATTGTGATAGAGAGCATTCAGGAGAGGTTAGGGGAGGAGGATAGGAAGGGGTTAGGTGGAAGAATAACGATTGAAGAGGTATGGCAAGCAGTTCAAGGGTTACGCATGGGGAAGGCACCTGGGGTGGATGGGTTACCTGGGGATTTCTACGTATGTCATTGGGATGTTTTGAAGGATGTTTTAGTAAAGGTGATGAATCAAATGAAGGATAGGGGTACGATGGATGAGGTGCAGAGGACTGGGGTGGTGGTGTTAGTACCAAAAGGCAAGGACAGTGATGTTTTGAGAGGGTATAGGGCAATAACTGTTATGCTCTGATTACAAGATTTTTGCCAAGATATTAGCGAATAGGATGAAAAGGGTGTTGGAGAAGGTTTTAGAGGACAGTCAGTTTGGTATACCAGGATGTAGTATTAGGACGAGGCATAGAAGAATTAAGACTTTCGTGGAACTGAAGGAAGGGGGAGGGTTTCTGGGGTTAGATTGGGAAATGGCGTACGATAGTGTAGACAGGGAGATGTTATATGAGATCTTAGGGAGGCAGGGGTTTGGCGGGGAAATAGTTAGGTGGGTAAGAACCTTGTATGATGGTGCCTTGGCGAGGGTCCAGGTTAATGGCAGGTTAGGGGTTCAGGTGAGGTTTGAGAGGGGTCTGAGGCAGGGTTGTCCCCTATCTCAGATCCTTTTTGGGTGTCTGCAAGACCCCTTTTATAAGTTGGTTCATGAGGGGGTATGGGATGGGGATGAAAAGTGGGGTTGTGTAATGGGCATAGTAGGTTATGTTGATGACACTACAATTATGGTGGGGAGTAGTGAGGGTTTAGGAAATGTTAATAAGATTATAGAAGTGTTTGGAGGGGCTACTGGGATGGGCATCAATAGAGCGAAATCTAGGTTGTTGGAGGTAGGTTCGTGGGTGGGTGGGCCGTTGGGGAGTAGGGGTGGGTGGATGTGTGTTGATAGCTTAAAAATATGTGGGGTCATTTTTAGTCATAGTAGTCAGTTGGCAAGGGACTTAAATTCGGAGTTAGTGGTGAACAAAGCGCTAGGTAGGTTAGGTGGTTTCAGTCCTGGAGAGGTAACGTTGTTACAAAGAGCAGTGGTAGTGAATGCTCTAATTTATAGTAAACTGTGGTTTGTGGCGACTGTTTATCCTCTACGGGAGTGTGACATAAGAAGGTTGACGGTAAGGGTTTATAGATACATTTGGAGCTATGGGAGGCACTGGTTGGAGCGAGAAGTAGTGACAGCGGGGGTGGCCGTGGGGGGTATGGGGTTGATACCATTGGGGAGAAGGCTTCAAAGTATATACGTAAAACAGGAATTTTTAGTAGGGGGGGGGAAGGGGGGCAGGCGAGTGGGGAGGGTTATGAGTGAGGTACGCAGGTGGTGGAAGGGTAGAGATTTATTGCATTGTGAGGATATTTTGAGATACCTTTCAGTTGTCAGGGTGCCAGGTAGGGTGAAGGTGAGTAAGTTGGATAGAGTAGGGAGGGGAGAAAGAGATAGTGCAGGGATCAGGGATTTATCCAATGTATAATTGGAAATTGGTGTGGTATTGGATGAAGAGGCTGCGTATACCACCTAGGGTACGGGAAACAGGGTATAGGTTTTTATTAGGCATTTTGGCATCAAGGGCACAATTGTGGAGAATGGGCATGATAAGGGAGGGGTTGTGCCTGAAATGCGGTGGGCTTGAAACTGCGTATCACGTTATTTACTTTTGTGAGGAGTTGGGGGTGAGGGAATGGTTTAGTGGGGTTTTGAAAAGGGTAGGGGCGGGGGGTTTGTCAACCCTTAGGGCGTTAAGTTTGGATGTTGAGGCGTGTCCTGAGGATGTAAGAAGGGCGGTGGCATATTTAGTGGTGGAGTACATTTACATCTCGTGGTGCATGAGAGAGAGGAGCAGGGTGCTGTCCGTATTAGAGCTATGGCGGCAGGATTCTATAGGACGAGATGTCGTAATCAAGAGGTGTATGCAGGAAGGTGGTGTAAGGCGTTTTCCTTGGGTTATAGGAACCTCACTGTTGCGTTATTGTTGGGGAGGGGGGGGTGAGGGACTAACATGAGAGTGTGTGTGAGGTATGGTTTTATTAGGGTAGCAGGGGTGTAAGGGGTAATGAGGATGGTTTGTTGTTGATGCTTCAGGTTTCAGGTGCTCTGCTTTCAATAATAAAAAAAAAAAAAAAAAAAAATTGTTTTTGTTAATCAGTAGTTAGTGAGGTTGGCACAAAAGGGTTGTTGGGGGAAGGGGGGGTGTTGGGAGCATAAGGGGAAGCTTGCCTGTTTTCTTACTGTCGGCGTCATCATAATCTCTTAGGGGTTTGCGAGTCAAAGCAAACCTTTGTTGACTATATTAAAGAAAAAACAATATATATATATTGGAAGATCTCTATTAGAGATGCCGCCTGTGCGAGTGAGATCCGTGTGTTGGTGTATGGACATTGTGTCACGTACGGCAGGTGTTTGGATGTATGTTGGGTGCGTGTGTGGGTGGAGAAAATATGATTTTCCTTTGTGTTAACTTTCAGCTACCACCGGGGTAATTTGTGTGTTTTGTCTGTCATACACAGGGAATGTCATATGGTTCAAGCATGACATGGTGGTGGTAAACCTTGAAATGTATGGGTATGGGGAGGTTTTATTTGATGTGCACCAGGTTATAGGAGCACTGTTGTGGTATACAGCAGTAGGTTAAAGTAAGGCTCCAGACTTTTGAAGAGTTAGCTTTTTGATCTTATGTGATCGTTGAATGTAATATAGTGGTGTCTTACATTGTAATGACAGTTAATTTTGATTAATATTAGTAATGTGTGTGTAGGGTGTTGGGATTTTGTTCGAGGTGTTGTCAGGCCAAAGAAAAAATTTGTTTTGTATATAATATAGATGAAGTTTTACAGTTGTATTGAGATATGTTTTTAAAAGGGGGGAGGGGGAGTTAGGATAGTACACAATTTCAAGTTTAATAAGATTTTGTTTGAGACTTGTATTATGACTTTTACGTCAGTCTCGAAAGGGTATTTCCTTAAAAATGAAAAAAAAAAAAAAAGGAATGGAAGGGGGGTTTACAAGTGTACATGGTAGAGCTGTAATGGTTTCATGTTATTTGGTGTATTACAGTGATACCAGGTCTTCGGACTGTTTGGGTAAGAATTTTGCAGAGACAGTATTGTTCCTGTGTGTTTATGGAATGTAATATGATGTTTAATTTTTATTAAGGCAGTTGTGGTGTTTAATTTTTGTACCATGTGTGAGCAGGGAGATGGGTATTGAGGTGTGGTTAGGTAAAGGCAGTTTTTGTTTTGTGTATCGTTTTGCTGCAGTTTGTAGTTGTATTCAGATATTTTCCAGTAAAGATATGACAACCTAGTATATAGGTTAATACGAAGGAGATTGATTATATTTGTGTTTCGTTTTCTGGTAGGGTGAGGAGCTTATGTATATGTTTCAATATGCGATTTTGTCATGACATGTATTGTATGTACTGTTTTAAATAAAATAAAAAAAAAAAAAAAACTTCATGAAGACAGTACATATTTAATCCTTGCTGTAAATACAGGTTCTACAAGTTAGGTAATTTCACATACAATGGTAAAAAGTTTAATTTGATAAAGTCAGTTAAAGAAAACAATGACCTGGGACATACTTATGTTCTTTTCACCGGTACAACTGTCATCATGTGATTGTGTGGTAGCGCCTCTTCGTAACCTCCTTTACTTTTCATCTGGGACTGTAACTGGGCTAACTGGTTATTGCCCATCTGAACATCACTCGAGCCGATGTGTCCCGTGTGAACAAAGTTGGTTGGTTCTCCAATCATGGAGCGGTCTATACGCCGACGCCGACGCTGTAAAACAAAATAATTTAGGGTATACGATTTAGCTCTAAGAAAAAAGTAATGCAAACATAGGAAACAAATGATTAACAAGAGCAAACATCACATTCTATACAGTGGTACCCCGGTTTACGTAATTACAGTAATTCGTTCCAGAATGCTGTTCAAGTGCCGTTACCAAACAAATTTGTTCCCATAAGGAATAATGTAAATTAGATTAGTCCTTTTAGACCCCCAAAAATACACTTACAAAAGCACTTACAAAAATACACTTACATAATTGCTCGAGTTTGGAGCAGTACGTAAACCGGGGGTCCACTGTATACTACACTACCAAAGTGTTCAGTATTCTAGTGCCTGACTTGTGCAAATTCAGTAGTTCTCTTATATTTTAATTATATACCTGCTCATTTGTTATACTAGCTAGTTTATTATACAGCATGTCTGTTTATATTTTATTCAATCTTTTCACATTTCAATTGGTTCATACTTTTGTTTGCTTTAATGGCATGAAGTACAAAAGAAATGAATGACTTAATTACTGAGAGGAATAAGTAATATGAGCATGGAACATTAAGAAAACAGTGGTCATAGATGAGAGGTATGGCCAAGTACAATGGGTCAGAGAAGATCAGCAAGTACTCATTGTATACAGTCTAGTCACTTGTATGGTGGATGCCAAGCTTACATGGACAAGAGTGAAATACAAGGCTAAGAGCAAGAGGTAGATAACACCATGGAAAAGGTAAAACAAGACTTACACACAACTGATGCTGATAAAATGAAAATAAAGGAATCTTGGGAAAACTACATTTGCCCTCGGACATAGTAACCCTAATAAGCCTCAAGTCACTGGACACAGGAAAAAGGCAACAGTAATAGATTTTGCTCTACCCCTCATAATAATAATAATAAATAATAATAATTATAAAAATAAAAAATAAAAAATCCATGTAAAATAACAAAGGGATGGTGGCTCTTCCTTGTTAAACCCTATTATTCACTGCCCCAAACATTCTGCCCATTATCGTCCAGGTTAAACTCATTAAGATACTCTCCAATAACTCAATCTCCCTATTTAACCCTTTGACTGTCGGAGGCCCCAGTCTGAAACTGTCATTCTGTTGCAAAATTTTGGAAAAAAAAAAAAAAAAATTCTTATGAAATTATAGAGAATCATTTCCCGATGGTAATGACACCAAAAGTACGAAATCTGATGGAAAACTTACGGAATTAAGCTCTCGCGAAGTTAGCGATGTCGGCGATATACTATACGCAGCGGCGATTTCGCTGACTGAGCCCTATTTTCGGCCAATTCCATTGTTACAGTCGACCAAACTCATAGCTATTTCTTTAGAACTCATTTGTTCTATCGATTGAGTACAAGAAACCACCAATTTACCGATTTCAACTACCCAAAAAAGTGGTCAGAAATTGGCAATTTGGCCAATTTCATGCAAAATAAAAAAGATGTCGATTTCAAAATAGGGTCCAGAATAAACAATACAGACATTCCTGGCACTAAAATAAGATTTTCTCTGTTCATTATATTACTCTTGCTTTCTATTTTGATTTTTTATTCACACAAAAAATAGAAGATTTACTGTTATGCAGACTATTGCATTATTGTAAAAATGGTATAAATAATATCAGTGCACTTGTGTAAGAATATTAGACTCGCCAGTTGACGTGTATTGGACGCATGGCGTGATTTGTGTACTCTTGAACATTGGCAAAAATCGAACATTTCCACTACTTTGAGCTCAATTTCAAGGTAATGTTCATCATGAAACTAATCAAAATCATCTCTATTTCTGTAACATGTTTTCCATTCTATTAAACGAGACCACGAAAATACACCTCAAAGTCAGCGTTTAAATCGAAAAACACGGTCGGAGTTTTTTTTCTCATTATGCACTGCGTGCTGCAGGATTTTTTTTTATACAGCGCACACTGACCACAGACCCATTCTCTTATATGTGGGCCTACCAGCTTTCTCCCACTCGATTTGAAGTCGCTAGAATTTTCGAGTATATATACGTCCGAAACACTGGCTCGTAAGATGTATATATACGACTTAAACAGTCAAAGGGTTAATATCTTACCACTTTTGCTTAAGAAAACTTGGTGAGCAAATGAACTTGTCTATTTGTGTGGAACTGGCGAAATTACCAATTTCTGATCACTTTATTGGGAGTCGAAATATAGTTGATTGGGTGATTTCTTGTGCTCAATTGATAAAATGGAAGACATACTAGCGAAAATAGCTAAGAATTTGGTCAACCGGAAGAATGTAATTGGCCTAAAATGGGACTCAAAGTGGGCAAAATCGCTGATGCATAAATATCACTGACAGCAAAATTCACAACAGCGTAATTGTCAAATTTCCATCAAATTTCGTACTTTTTGTTTTATTACATTCAGAAAAAGATTCTCCAATATTTCATAAGAATTTTTTTTTTTTTTAAATTCTTGGACACTGTGGACAAGTTTCAGATCAGGCGTCTGGACAGTGAAAGGGTTAAACCCATAGGGGATCTTACAGCACCTGGGAAATAGGAAGCAATCATGTTTGATGCAAGGGAATTAAGGATAGCTTCAATTCTTCACAAAGAACTCTCACCAACATCAAGACACCTCCCTTGATGTGTGTTCTACAATTGTCCTGTGGAAAGCATTGAAAGGTAAAGTGGACTGTATAGAAGTGCCCCGTGGCCTGGTGGCAAAACTAACTTCACACGGCGAGTGTCCGGGTTCGATTTCCGGCGAGGGTTGAAACATTGGGCATGTTTCCTTACACCGGTTGTCTATATTCGCCCATCAGTATAAAATGGGTACCTGGGTGTTAGTCGACTGGTGTGGGTCGCATCCTGGGACAAAACTGACCTAATTTTCCCAAAATGCTCTGCATAACAAACTGCTTTCTATATGTCACTAATGTTAGCTAGGCCTGTATACCTTGTACATGTATTTGTAGAAAAAGATATTATATTATAGCAAGTCTGAGAGGTAGGAGGAAATAGAAGCTGAGGTAGCCATATATAATGCTAGAGAAAATGTGGTAATGAACAGTACATGATCTGAAAATGAATAGCACTTTACTAGAAGCCATCTGTCAGGAGAGAATAATAAATTACTAAATTACTAAATCAATTTGCATGGGCAAATTCATACTTTTATGAAATGGCAGAAATGTTTATTTTCCCTAGCAAATAATGGTCTAGCTTTACAACTACTGGATTACTGGCATAATATTTACTGTAATGAAAGATTAGAAAATGTCATTTTACTATACATAGACCTCTGAAAGCTTTTTAAAAAAAAAATGACTAATGTATAATTGTACAAAATACGAGAGTAATTATTGAATTGAGAAAATGGATTTTTAACTTTCTAGCATACCAATTACAAAGAGTAATAGGCAATCATATGAAATTAGATTCCTCCACTGTGAAAGCTGTTCCTCAAGGAATAATACTCATCATGCCTCTACTTTCACTTCAGCATAAGAAAAATCGCAGCTCCCTAACATCCTTTGTTGATCATACTAGGATCTGCAAGAATTGCACTGCTAAGAATGCAGTAAACCTGAAAGGCAACATAAACCAAATCTAGTGAGCCACACAAAGGAAAATATCTTATTCTTTATTCAAGAATTTTTTTCAAAAAATTAATAAAGTACAAAACTACAAATAAAATCACAGTGAAAGAAGCATTATGATGGAAGATCTTACTCTTAAATACAAAATAATAACCATCATGATTACCAAAAAAAGCTAATACAGGACCTTTTCAAACAAGATGCTAAGCCAATATTTTTAAAGTGCGCATACTTTTAGAATATTGCTGTACATTATCCCCACCTGAAGTTGGTGAAATTGCTGACCTAAAAAACGTGCAATATATACTTCACTGCTAACATTCACCCAGGCAAACATCAGAACTGCAACAAGTGCTTAAAAGCCACAAGATATGAAGTAGTATATGCAGGCACAATATATATACGTACACTGTATATACTATTATAATACATACCTGGAAAAAGCTGGTATGACTGGTTCCAACTCTGCATATTAGAAATACATTATGAAAGCAGCTGACATAGCAGAATGTACAAACAGCCTGAATGAAATGTAGGGGTGTAATACTGAACCCCACAAACACCAAGGGGACCCCAACGTTTTATAATACATTTGACTATAAGATGAATTGGAAAATCCCATTTTCATGAGGCAACAAACTGCTTATCATAGGCTTGCCCATGGAACTACTGATGGGAAAGCAAATTATTACTGTATAAAGAATTAAAAACTGAGCTAAATCATAAAGGTTCATACTACAACAATTAGGGACACCAAAATTAGAGGTACGGTATCCTTTTTCTTCACTGTTTCATTTACTGGAGGGACCCTCATATACAGCACCTACTTTTTGGTGTTCCACATTTCCATTGGCTTTCAAGTGAGCCATTGTTCCACCTGCCAATAATTGCCAGCAGGTGGAACATAATGAACAATGGCTCAATTTGAAGCCAACAAAACCATGGAACACTAAAAAGATGTTGTATATGCAGGGCTCTCCCATATTTGGAAACTCAGCACTTAAGTACCACTTTTCAAATGTGCTGCATTTTATATAGCTCTGAATTACCCACTCAAAATGCAGTTAATTTTATCTCTCCTCCCTTTAAATGTGTCTTTCAACTTTTTTCATGTTCAGTGTTATCTGCTTTCTCACCTGTGTGTTTGAAAGCAGCCATCTTTTTTCACAGTATCCTATGCGGTCTTAAAAGGATAACTTTCCCTTGACAATAGCCAAACCAACAAGAATTGTCTCTTAGCTAAGTGGTCCATTGTTCAGCTCACAACTGTAAAGATCCTGTGTGACCAGGCTGAATCTGGGACAAAGCAAGATGCAGAAGAAAGCTCCTAACACTATACAGTGGACCCTCGGTTAACGAAAAAAATTCATTGCAGAAGCCTGCTCAAGTGCCATTACCGAACGAATTTACGTCCTTAAGAAATAATGTCATGTAGGTTAGTCTATTTCAGACCCCCAAAACTACACTTCCACAAGAACTTACAAAATTATACTTACATAATTGCACGATTTCCGGGGTATTCGTTAACCGAGGGTTCACTGTATATCATTGTCCAGTAATATATATAGGTACAGTATTACTGAGTTGACAAATTATTTTGGGTCACATTTTAGAGAAGGGGAAAACAGAATCATTTAAGGAAGCCACATTGCTTGGCTTTTATGATCCTGCAGTAATAACCCTCCAGGGCTCATAATTTGCATTTGTGTCCTTTTACTTAACATATTGTCGGTAATTCTACCAATATTATTACATTCTGTCGGACACCGCAACAAAATGGACATTTCTTGCAGACGCTATTTGGACACCCTTCTTCGCGCTCACAGCCTTCGCAACAGACACAACTTCCTTCAAGATTGCCTGGCCGAAAAGGTGATCCCTAAGTCTACTCCTGCACGACGCTATCAGGACACCGCAATTCAAAGACTGCACCTATGAAAGTTTCAGGTGCTCATTCAAGAGTGTGTAACACTGAAGTATCTGAAATTTCTTTAGTTGATACGTATTTAGGGTGATCTTGCCAAATTGTAATTACCAGAGGAAACAAGGTGTCCAAAAAAAAAAAAAAAAAAAAATGGAAAACAGCATCTTTGTAAGGTCCTAAAAAGTCCCTTACTAGCTGGGTTAACTGGGCTATCAACGAAGAAAACCAGTCAGATACAGGATTTTAGGAAGGTTAAATTACAAAACCAAAAGTGGACGAAGTGTGGAAAGTAACACAAATTCAGTTGTTAGGTAATAAAATATCTTCAGCTATAGCTTACTATAATAAACTTTCATCCTCTCCTGGAAAAACACTTCCTCAAATATAAAAGATATTTTAGATATTTGTAGCAAATTACAGATGAAAGATTTAATATTTTAAACTTAAATGCTACAGTAAAAAATAAAAAAAAAGTTAGCAGGAATGCAAAGGCTCACCTGTGGCGGCTGTTGAGTGATGCAGCAAGCAAACCATTGGCCCCACACATCACCAGCCATTGTTGAAGAGTAGATGGGCATTGGGTCTACGATGATGCACACAACCACGCAATGTACAGGTATGGAGATTTGCCGAGGAGGATAGGCGAACCTCCGAATACCTTACCCAAGGTCTAATCTTTCATAATCTAGGGGAAATCATAGAAAATATATAAATTCCTGAAATACAAAGATTTACACAAAATGAAATTAAGAAACTTCGTGTATTTTCTTCATAAGAGCCCCATATCTCTACATTTTTAGGAAAGGAGTCTAGGCAATTTACATCATAAAATACATTATCCCAATTAATACAAGATTGTTATACAATTGTTTGAACACAAGTTCATCAAGAGAACCTCGTTTTATTTGTTAACAGTTCTCTATTCTTTCCCCCCATTTATCACAAAAGAATTTATTACATATCTAGCAAACTAACCTAATTGCATTGAAATGCCCAGCCAGTTGTATACTACTTCCCCCACTTTGAATCTAGAAACAAGCTAGATCATACATTATTTTTTGGTAAAAAAAAATTTCAGTATTTGGCAAGTAGGAGACTATTTATACTGATATAGTAATCTCAACTTACCTTTCATTACTGATGTTAAAGATACATTTTAAATACAATCACTATTTAAACTATTTTCCATGGGGAAGTGGAACAGAATTCTTCCTCTGTACGCCATGTGTGTTGTAAGAGGCAATTAAAATGCCGGGAGCAAGGGAATAGTAATCCCTTTTCCTGTATATATTGCTAAATTTTAAGAGAGAAACTTTCGTTTTTCTTTTTGGGCCACCCTACCTTGGTGGGATACAGCTGGTTTGTTGAAAGAATTTAAAACTATGTATATGGGTTTTTCACATTATGTACACTATCTAGTGTTGGGTCACTTTAATGCCAACATTACACCTCTAAAGTTGTGTCATTAGAAACTGTTTCAGGAAAATACATTAAGCACACACACACTCAAGATATTGCTCAAAATCATTAAGTAACAATTTTTTAATTTATCTCCCAAATTATTCCACATATTTGGCCTTTTCTATTTGCATCAAGTTTATTTAGATTCAAGCAAACAACAGAAGTACAATTATCATACATAGCATAAATTACCTAGGATAACCCAGTAATTTGCATTCTAAATATAATTATTGTATATACATACTCATCATAGATACATAAAAATGACATTTTATGATGACAACCTAGGATATGTCTACAATTCCTTAAAAGGATTTAAAGCATTAAATTTCAATTTAAGCTTTGCATACATAGCATACAAAATTACTACAATGATCCTGAGGGCACACAGATGTTACAATGATATAAAATAGTAAGTTATGCAAAATTAATCTAGGATAAGATAATTTGTAGTTTAATCCATGTTAAGTGCTAAACCCTTGTGGGTCATTCAGTGCAAGACCTGGTGGTGGAGGCTCGATCCTCTGTCTGCTGAATGCGTGACAGATGCATCTAGTTGTACTCACCTAGAACTAGGATAAGACATTTTCACTGGGGTACCATTACCTAACATCAACTAACCCATTTCAGGAATGTGCCTTCTCCTTAAAAGACTACCCAATAAACCAACAGAATCCCTAAAAAATTAAATGGTTACCTTTTAAGTCAATGCACAGTCCTTAAAGCACAAACAATGTGACATGAGTGATCTGAGGAATTAAGTCTATTTAGGTACAGCTACACAAATTATCATACATAGTAACATGTGTAAATTACTTAGGATAACCCCAAAAAAAGTCAAGACAAAGTGATATATTTCCATTAGGGTCATTGTCAAGTCACCCACAACCAACTCACAGGTTTTAATTTAATGTTAATGAATTACATGGAGGTCGTGTGCACCATGTACAAATTGATATCCATGAAGCAACATAATAATCAAGGGCCCCAGTGGAAAAAGTCACTGACTTTTTTGGGTTATCCTGGGTAATCTACACATATGGTGTTATGTATGATAATTTATGTAACTGTATTTATGTGTACCTGTACCTGAATAAACTTACTTACTAAAAACTTACGGTGATTTTTGAGAAATTTGGCAGCCCGACCCAGTGTCAAGACAGATGGGCAGATCTCTCTTTCCTCAATACAGTTTTCAGGCACCTTTTTTCGCTAATCTGATCGTTGTAAATTAAGCCACTTGTTTCCCGCTGACTCTGCAGAACTTTTAAGTGTATGTAGTCAACGCCCGGCGACACTACTGTTATGATAAACAAGAAAATCTATGAAAATAACCAACACCTCACTGCCTGCAATTACTCATGAATGTGTCCGAACTAAAAGCAAAGTTAAAAATATGTACATATCAAACTAAAGTAATATATGAGTATTGTGCTTGATACTTACCATCATTCTATATATATCTAAAAACTCTTGATGCAAGTTAAGTTATTTATTTTCTCTAAAACTCACAAAGAAATATCATTTCCAGTAACAGAAGTCGAATGAATATATTCGAACGTACCACAAATTTCCCCCACATAAACATTCACGAGAAAAAGATATTTCTATTCTTGTTTTTTTGAGCCAAAATATCACAATTATCCATCCATTACACATCATTAAATATACCTGAGACGAGAAAAATATAATAGTTAAAGTAAGTTTAATGAATTAGATTGATTCAAGCGTAGCGGATTTATATTCGAACGCATTACTTTAAGAGGTATCCGTCTCGATTAATAATCAATAATGACCCTTGTGTCGTTACACTCAAAGGGCGTTATTATAAACATGTTTTATAATAAAATCAATTGTTCAATGAGGTAATTCACTTGTTGAAAAAAAAACTAGAAAAGTCATTTTATGAAGTTTAGGAAGAAGTTAAAACTTGTAATAAACTTTGTAGAGGAAAAAGGAGAGAGAGATGAGCACTATTCACTATATGAAGAAATTGTAATATATTTAGATGCAGTGTTTTTCATTTTGTCTAATTACCTAGTTGTATTGAAAGCGTTGGACTCCAGCTCTTGGCCTCTCATTTTCTCGGCTGATAGAAGTGATTTATATCACGTTTGCTTAGTAAGAATATATAATAGCATATGCAATAATCGGGAACACGCGATACAAGATGCCAAACAACCACGGGGGAGTTGAATGATAGTTCTAGGCCTTTCGTGTTACAATCAACACATCATCAGGAGCTTGCAAATGTTGTAGAAATATGTAGGAAGTCCAGGTAGATTCGTTCAAGGGAACAACTGACCAGTCATACTATATATGTATATCATATATTTCAACAATTAAACAAAAACAGACTAAATATATGTTTGAAAACGAAATAATATGTGTAAGCAGGATACCAAGAGAGAAAAACTAACATTATCATAGATTCTTTACTGCAGCCAGTGACTTCCGCTGAGCACTGCTCTCTCTCTCTCTCTCTCTCTCTCTCTCTCTCTCTCTCTCTCTCTCTATATATATATATATATATATATATATATATATATATATATATATATATATATATATATATATATATATATATATATATATATATATATTATAACACATCGGCCGATTCCCACCAAGGCAGGGTGGCCCGAAAAAAAAAAACTTTCATCATCATTCACTCCATCACTGTCTTGCCAGAGGGGTGCTTTACACTACAGTTATAAAACTGCAACATTAACACCCCTCCTTCAGAGTGCAGACACTGTACTTCCCATCTCCAGGACTCAAGTCCGGCCTGCCGGTTTCCCTGAATCCCTTCATAAGTGTTACTTTGCTCACACTCCAACAGCACGTCAAGTATTAAAAACCATTTGTCTCCATTCACTCCTATCAAATACGCTCACACATGCTTGCTGAAAGTCCAAGCCCCTCGCACACAAAACCTCCTTTACCCCCTTCCTCCAACCTTTCCTAGGCCGACCCTTACCCCGCCTTCCCTCCACTACAGATTTATACACTCTCGAAGTCATTCTGTCTCGTTCCATTCTCTCTACATGTCCGAACCACCTCAACAATCCCTCCTCAGCTCTCTGGATAAAAGTTTTGGTAATCCCGCACCTCCTCCTAATTTCCAAACTCCGAATTCTCTGCATTATATTCACACCACACATTGATCTCAGACATGACATCTCCACTGCCTCCAGCCTTCTCCTAGTTGCAACATTCATCACCCATGCTTCACACCCATATAAGAGTGTTGGTATAACTATACTCTCATACATTCCCCTCTTTACTTCCATGGACAAAGTTCTTTGTCTCCACACACTCCGAAGTGCTCCACTCACCCTTTTCCCCTCATCAATTCTATGATTCACCTCATCCTTCATAGACCCATCTGCTGACATGTCCACTCCCAAATATCTGAATACATTCACCTCCTCCATACTCTCTCCCTCCAATCTGATATCCAATCTTTCGTCACCTAATCTTTTTGTTATCCTTACTCTTTCCTATGTTCACTTTCAATTTTCTTCTTTTACACACCCTACCAAATTCATCCACCAACCTCTGCAACTTCTCTTCAGAATCTCCCAAAAGCACAGTGTCATCAGCAAAAAGCAACTGTGACAACTCCCACTTTGTATTTGATTCTTTATCTTTTAACCCCACACCTCTTGCCAAGACCCTCGCATTCACTTCTTTTACAATCCCATCTATAAATATATTGAACAACCACGGTGACATCACACATCCTTGTCTAAGGCCCACTTTTACTGGGAAATAGTCCCCCTCCCTCCTACACACTCTAACCTGAGCCTCACTATCCTCATAAAAACTCTTCACTGCTTTCAGTAATCTACCTCCTATTCCATACACCTGCAACATCTGCCACATTGCCCCCCTATCCACCCTATCATACGCCTTTTCCAAATCCATAAATGCCACAAAAACCTCTTTACCCTTATCCAAATACTGTTCACCTATATGTTTCACTGTAAACACTTGGTCTACACACCCCTACCTTTCCTAAAGCCCCTTGTTCATCTGCTATCCTGCTCTCTGTCTTACTCTTAATTCTTTCAATAATAACTCTACCATACACTTTATCAGGTACACTGAACAGACTTATTCCCCTATAATTTTTGCACTCTCTTTTGTCCCCTTTGCCTTTATACAAAGGAACAATACACGCTCTCTGCCAATCCCTAGGTACCTTACCCTCTTCCATACATTTATTAAATAATAGCACCAACCACTCCAAAACTATATCCCCACCTGCTTTTAACATTTCTATCTTTATCCCATCAATCCCAGCTGCCTTACCCCCTTTCATTCTACCCACTGCCTCACGAACTTCCCCCACACTCACAACTGGCTCTTCCACACTCCTACAAGATGTTATTCCTCCTTGCCCTATAAACGAAATCACAGCTTCCCTGTCTTCATCAACATTTAACATCTCCTCAAAATATTCCCTCCATCTTCCCTATACCTCTAACTCTCCATTTAATAACTCTCCTCTCCTATTTTTAACTGTCAAATCCATTTGTTCCCTAGGCTTCCTCAACTTATTAATCTCACTCCAAAACTTTTTCTTATTTTCAACAAAATTTGTTGATAACATCTCACCCACTCTCTCATTTGCTCTCTTTTTACATTGATTCACCACTCTCTTAACCTCTCTTTTTCTCTCCATATACTCTTCCCTCCTTGCATCACTTCTACTTTGTAAAAACCTCTCATATGCTAACTTTTTCTCCCTTACTACTCTCTTTACATCATCATTCCACCAATCGCTCTTCTTCCCTCCCGCACCCACTTTCCTGTAACCACAAACTTCTGCTGAACACTCTAACACTACATTTTTAAATCTACTCCATACATCTTCGACCCCCATTGCCTACACTCTCACTAGCCCATCTATCCTCCAATAGTTGTTTATATCTTACCCTAACTGCCTCCTCTTTTAGTTTATAAACCTTCACCTCTCTCTTACTTACTGTTTCTATTTTCCTTGTATCCCATCTACCTTTTACTCCCACTGTAGCTACAACTAAAAAGTGATCTGATATATCTGTGGCCCCTCTATAAACATGTACATCCTGAAGTCTACTCAACAGTCTTTTATCTACCAATACGTAGTCCAACAAACTACTGTCATTACGCCCTACATCATATTTTGTATACTTATTTATCCTCTTTTTCTTAAAATATGTATTACCTATAACTAAACCCCTTTCTATACAAAGTTCAATCAAAGGGCTCCCATTATCATTTACACCTGGCACCCCAAACTTACCTACTACACCCTCTCTACATGTTTCTCCTACTTTAGCATTTAGGTCCACTACCACAATTACTCTCTCACTTGGTTCAAAAGTTCCTATACATTCACTTAACATCTCTCAAAATCTCTCTCTCTCCTCTACACTCCTCTCTTCTCAAGGTGCATACACGCTTATCATGACCCACTTTTCGCATCCGACCCTTATTTTAATCCACATAATCCTTGAATTTACACATTTATATTCCCTCTTCTCCTTCCATAACTGATCCTTCAACATTATTGCTAACCCTTCCTTAGCTCTAACTCTCTCAGATACTTAATCCCATTTATATATATATATATATATATATATATATATATATATATATATATATATATATATATATATATATATATATGTAACAGCAGTAGGAGGATGAGTGATATATGTACTAAGAATAACAATAAAAGCAACAGTACTATCAACAATAGCAGCATCAGTAGTAGGATTAACAACAACGAAACAACAGGAGCATAAATAGCAGCAGCTGCTTCAACAAAAACAGCAGCCTCTGCAGCTGCTGCAAGAAAAGTAGCAGCTGCTGCAAGAAAGTAGCGCTGCTGCAGAAAGTAGCACTGTGCAAGAAAGTGCAGCCATGCAACAAAGTAGCAGCCATGCACAAGTAGCAGCTGCTGCAACAAAAGTAACAACTGTTGCAATAAAAGTAGCAGTTGTTGCAACAAAAGTAGCAGCTGCTGCAGCAAAAGTAGCAGCCGCTGCAACAAAAGTAGCAGCCGTTGCAACAAAAGTAGCAGCTGCTGCAACAGAAGTAGCAGCTGCTGCAACAAAAATAGCAGCTTCTGCAACAAAAGTAGCAGCTGTTGCAACAAAAGTAGCAGCTGCTGCAACAAGCGTAGCAGCTGCTGCAACAAGCGTAGCAGCTGCTGCAACAAAAGTAGCAGCAGCTGCAACAAAAGTAGCAGCTGCTGCAACAAAAGTAGCAGCTGCTGCAACAAACGTAGCAGCTGCTGCAACAAAAGTAGCAGCTGCTGCAACAAACGTAGCAGCTGCTGCACAAAAGTAGCAGCTGCTGCAACAAACGTAGCAGCTGCAATAGCGTGCACAGCAGCAACGTAGCAGCTGGTGCAACAAAAGTAGCAGCTGCTGCAACAAAAGTAGCAGCTGCTGCAACAAACGTAGCAGCTGCTGCAAAAAAGTAGCAGCTGCTGCAACAAAAGTAGCAGCTGCTGCAACAAAAGTAGCAGCTGCTGCAACAAACGTAGCAGCTGCTGCAACAAAAGTAGCAGCTGCTGCAACAAACGTAGCAGCTGCTGCAACAAACGTAGCAGCTGCTGCAACAAAAGTAGCAGCTGCTGCAACAAACGTAGCAGCTGCTGCAACAAACGTAGCAGCTGCTGCAAAAAAAGTAGCAGCTGCTGCAACAAAAGTAGCAGCTGCTGCAACAAACGTAGCAGCCGCTGCTACAAAAGCAACAACGGCAATGGTGTTCATGTTGCCTCTCCTGACACTTTCATGAACGGATACACGACCATTCACTATTACAGGTAAATATTAATCATTACTCGAAAAACTACATTTCGTAGAAGTATAATTACGAAGGAAAAAACAGTTCGCAGAAGTATATTGGGAACGCGTGACGTCATACACTTACGTATTGGTCGTTTTGGTTGCTTAAAATCTGCGAGCCTCATTGATCCTATCCCTCTGTGACAGTGTTGATACTATGCAACTTTTTCCTTCTCGTGTTTGTTGATGTAAGGTAAGGCATAAGGGCTAGTTTGATATTTTATTATGCACTCATCCTTTGGTTATATCTGTAGTATACCTGAAGGAGGTTTCGGGGGTCAACGCCCCCGCGGCGCGGTCCGTGACCAGGCCTCGTGGTGGATCAAGGTAGTGGTTACCCTACACTTGTCCTGTGGGTGGTGGTTACCCCACACTCATCCTGTGGGAAGTAGTCAACCAAATTTATCCTGAGTGGCACTCGCCTCACATCTTGTGGGTGGTACCACACACTCATCCTGCGGGGTGGTAGCCACCCCAGATATTGTGGGTGGTAGTCACCACACTCATCCTTCGGGCGGTAGTCACTCCATACTCATCCTATGGAACGTAGTCACATTATACCCATCAATGAGTTGTGGTCAGCGTATTACAGCGGCACACAAAGGGTCACGGGACTGCGCCTCAACATTGTTGGCTAAGCAAGTTACAATGGTAGTGAAATGTTTACAAGACAATGTACTATTAAGTTAGAAAAGAATTGGTATACAACTTTAAGAATAGATATGATAAGTCCCACGAAGCTAGGAAGGAACATAGTCACAGCCAAGAGGGGCCAGGAGCTGAGACTCAACCCATATGACCACAAATATGAGAAAAATTATTTCACCACGACTTTCCTTATGTACTTGATAAATGTCATCCAGATTGATAACAATGTACCTTGTGGAAATAAATTTAGTAGTAGTAGTAGTAGTATTAATGATGGGGATGATATCTCCTTACTTAGATCAAGATCCACTTAGCTGTTTTAACCTTTAAGGTTAAAATAATAAGATATTACAAGGATCCCAATGGGAATAAGTCACTTTCTCACTTTTTTTTTAGTTATCCTTGGTAATTTACACTATATATGATTGTACTTATGTGTACCTGTGCCTTAATAAACTTACTTGCTTACTTCCTCCCTTGAAGGGCGAGTACAAATAGTTGAGTTCGCCGCCCCCACACTAGGCTCCCCCGCCCCCACACTAGGCTTCCCCTCCCCAACACTAGGCTCCCCCGCCACCCACGTTTAGCCTAGCATGTAGACTTATCGATCTTAACGAATTTCGGAGAATCAATGTGAGACTGGAAATCCCAGTGGTGAATTGTAGTGGACATCACCGTGACCACACTGCCTTGCAGGCCACCGTGACCCAGTGGGGGACATCACCATGACTACGCTGCCTAAGAGACCAATGTGACCCATTGGTGGACATCACAATGACCACACTGCCTAAGAGACCAATGTGACCCATTGGTGGACATCACCATGACCACAGTGCCTGGGAAGCTGTGACCCAGTGGTGAGTTGTCGTGGACATCAACATGACCACACTGCCTGGGACCCTCGTATAGCGGTATTGAACACCCAACTTGCTCCTGCACTAGGATACGCTAGTTTATTTAAGTATTCCTTTTTTGGAATCGAAACAAATGTGCTTCATATACTTCACTACTGTTCAAAATTTCTTAGCTAATAGAAAGTTGATAATCAGTCCCTTGGTCTATTATGAGGTGATCAGTACCTCAGCCTTAATACGGGTCAGTCCCTGAGCTTAAAGCAAAGGAGTGAGGCCAGAGACTTTTAGCTCCAGTGCATAAATCTCTGGCCTCAGACCTCTTCTTTTGACTAAGGGATTGACCACTTATCAATGCTGAGTGAATGATCACTTCAGATTATCTCTCCAATTCTACCGTCTCTAGACCCATTATGTACCTTTGTAATTTTTAAACTACCGCCCACATGTTATGTAGGGATGCATTATACAGTTGATACTAAATTACTAAACTGTTCTACTACTGGTATACGTACACTAAGAGTTTAATCTCTGTTTTAGGGATTAAAGTAAGCTCTAAGTGTATACATATACTCGTCACGTGTGAATATCAAAATGGTATACAATACCGACACGAAGAACCAGTCTCCACACTGTCGCTTGTTCTTCATATTGTTTCAGACTATGAAACAGAATTCTTCTCGAGGCTCAGGGACTGACAACCTCAAATCTGCATCTTCAAGGGTGATTGGACTGATACATCGTCTTCACATCTCTACTGCTCCTGCCTACTTTCTGTACTCGACTGAAAAAGCCTACTGTGTAGGCAAAACGTTTCGGAATAGATGCCTAAATGTTGCCTATGTATCTTACTTACCAACTCCTCACGTGTACATGTACAGTTGTTCTCAGTACACACACGCACATCAAAAGATATATACTCAACAGAATATATGTGAAGAAATGGCTTAATGACTCTCATGCAGGCGATTGGTATTAAACCTACAAACAACCAATACTACTACCTTTCAGTTTAGTTCAGACTCTCAGGTAAGGACCCACTAGGGGCGAGGGGGAAGTGGGGACAGACGAAGAATAGCCGGTGATAGGAAGAGTTGAAGGAGAAGAGAAAGAGTCAGGACTAAACCCAACAGTCTAACTACTATTAAAATTACTACTACCTAAATAATAATATAATAATTTATACAGGTTAAATATATATTTTTAACAGACTTCTATACAGTTATGCAACTGTCACACACATATTATTGTTATATGCATACACTGGAGGTACATTCTGTAGTATAAACGTATCATAATTCCCAAAAAAACTACGTACAAGAGGAATGCGTGACGTATTGGGATAATATTTATTCAATAAATTCAATATTATCACATCACCTCACCTTCAAGGAAGTGTGCCTTGACTCTAGTGAAGGGCTCTTGATCCAATGCATTGTAGCCTATTTCCCCTTTCTTGTATTAAACATCTCATTACCCAGGCGCTGTATGATCCTTACGAGTTTGGTGCTTCACAAGGAATAGGCAAGAGCGACACTTCCCTTCACCTCTGGAAATGACCTCTTTCCCAGTTACTATCCTTCACTTCCCCCGTCAAAGAACCTTATGAGATCGTGACACTTAACATGATGCCTTAAGCTGTATTGATGCCTCAGTCACACAGCATTCTCTTCCACAAATTCTGTATGTTGAAAACTGTTCACCAGTCCACTAGGGCAAAAAAAGATGCAAATATGGTACAATTCGATTCTTTACTGACGACGTTTAGCTCACACAGTGGGCTTTATAACTCACAAACTACGGTCCTTATATACAGGCTCACCCTCCCTCTCTAGGTTTATGTTTGTGACATAATAAAGACCACTTTGTGGGTGAAATGTCTTTAATAAAGAATCATTTATACTGCATCTGTCTTTTTTCCATCATGTTGGTATTTTACACTCAGTAGTCACTTTATGAGGTATACCTTTCTAGTATTGGGTAGGGTCTACCTTTGCCCCCAGAACAGCCTGAATTCTTCGTGGCATGGATCGAACAAGGTGCTGGAAATATTCCATAGAAATCCTGGTTCATAGTGACATGAGAGCATTACGCAGTTGCTGTAGATTTATCGGTTGCACATTCATGCTGCGACTTTCCCATTCCACAACATCCCAAGGTTTATGCCAAATTCTGACCTTACCATCTGCATGTCACAGCAGAAATCGCGATTTGTCCGACCAGGCGACGTTTTTCCAATCTTCAGTTGTCCAGTTTTGGTGACTCTGTGTCTACTGTAGCCTCAATTTCCTGTTCTTAGCTGACAGGAGTGGAATCTGGTGTGGTCATCTGCTATTATATATCCCATCCATTTCAAGGTTCGATGTATTGTGCATTTAGAAATGCTCTTCTGCATACCACTCTTGTAACACGTGGTTATTTGAGTTACTGTCACCTTCCTGTCAGCTTGAACCAGTCTGGCCATTCTCCTCTCATCTCCCTCATTAGCAAAGGATTTTTTCCCAACAGAACTGCTGCTCATTGGATGTTTTGTGTTTTTCACACCATTCTCTATAAGCTCTAAAGACTATTATGTGTAAAAACCCCAGGAGATCAGCAGTTCTGAGATACTCAAAACACATAATAGTCTTTAGAGCGTATAGAGAATGGTGTGAAAAATACAAAACATCCAATGAGCAGCAGTTCTGTTGGCAAAAAATTCTTTGCTAATGAGGGAGATGAGAGGAGAATGGCCAGACTGGTTCAAGCTGACAGGAAGGTGACAGTAACTCAAATAACCATGTGATCCCGTGGCCGGGCTGGCAAAGCTCTCGCTTCACACGCGAAGGGCCCGGGTTCGATTCCCGGCGGGGTAGAAACATTTTGACGTGTTTCCTTACACTTGTTGTCCTGTTCACCTAGCAGCAAGTAGGTACCTGGGTGTTAGTCGACTGGTGTGAGTCGCATCCTGGGGGACAAGATTGAGGACCCCAATGGAAATAAGACAGACAGTCCTCGATGACGCACTGACTTTCTTGGGTTATCCTGGGTGGCTAACCCTCCGGGAAGTAAAAATCCGAAGAAATCTTATCTTATCTTTTTATCCTGTCTGCCACGGTCAAAGTCACAGACAGAGCCAGGATGTTCCAGAGAGGGGACACAGAAACAAGGGGCCACAATTGGAAGTTGAAGACTCAGACGAGTCAAAGGGATATTAGGAAATATTTCTTCAGTCATAGAGTTATCAGGAAGAACCTTCAAAACTAGGGACGCCAAGCCCATGATGACACTCTTCAAATCACTTGTTCTCTCTAGGCTGGAATACTACTGCACTAACAGCCCCCTTCAAGGCTGCCGACATTGCAGACCTGGAGAGTGTACAAAGAACTTTCACAGCACACATAAGTACGATAAAGCACCTAAATTACTGGGAACGGTTGAAGGTCCTTGATCTGTATTCCCTGGAACGCAGGCGAGAGAGATACATGATAATATACACTTGGAAGGTCCTGGAGGGATTGGTACCAAACCTGCACACGAAAATAACTCCCAATGAAAGCAAAAGACTCGGCAGGAGATGCAACATTCCCACGATGAAAAGCAGGGGCGCCACGAGTACACTGAGAGACAACACCATAAGTGTCCGGGGCCCAAGACTGTTCAACTGCCTCCCAGCATACATTAGGGGGATTAGCAATAGACCCCTGGCTGTCTTCAACAAGGCACTGGACAGGCACCTAAAGTCAGTACCTGACCAACCGGGCTGTGGTTCGTACGTCAGTTTGCGTGCGGCCAGCAGTAACAGCCTGGTTGATCAGACCCTGATCCACCATGAGGCCTGGTCTCAGACCTGGCCGCGGGGGCGTTGACCCCCGAAACCCTCTCCAGGTAAACTCCAGGTCCAGGTAAGTGGAATAGTCTAGCAAGTGATGTAGTGGAGGCAGGAACCATACATAGCTTTAAGACGAGGTATGATAAAGCTCATGGAGCAGGGAGAGAAAGGACCTAGTAGCGATCAGTGAAGAGGCGGGGCCAGGAGCTAAGTATCGACCCCTGCAACCACAATTAGGTGAGTGCATCACATTTCTTCCCCATTCTGATGTTTGAGGCGCTGCCACATCTAAGTTTATGTACAGGTACACAAATACAGTTACACAAATTATCATACATAGTAACGTGTAAATTACCTAGAATAACCTGATTAAATATTTACATTAACGAGGTGTTCAACAAGGCTATGAAGCAGCTGCCCACGCAGCACGAGTATACATCAACATGTCCAATGAAAAAGTCTTGATCAAATTGAACTTTGCCAATGCTTTCAACTTAGTCAGAAGGGATGCTGCTCTCCAAGCAGTTTCTAGACACTTCCCTTCCCTCTATCCTTTCATAGAATCGTGTTATAGTGTGACTTCTAAACTATTGTTTGGGTACCATGAAATTGACTCGTGTGAGGGTGTGCAACAGGGGGACCCTCTCGCCCCCTTTCTATTCTGTCTGGTCATCAAGGAAGTCACAGAAGCGCTCTCCAGTGAGCTCAACATCTGGTTCTTGGATGATGGTACCCTAGCTGGCACTACAGAATCTCTCCTAGAGGACATCAGAAAAATTAAAGACTTGGGAGAGAGCCTGGGGCTATCTTTAAACCCCACCAAATGTGAAACAGTTTCTACCAATCGACAGATGATCCAGAATATTAGTGCTGTTTTACCAGGAGCACGAGCCATTGATCCAACCAACAGCACTCTCCTTGGTGCTCCTCTTGGGTCCAATGCCATCGATCTGATCCTGGAGAAAAAAAATCTCAGACCTCAAGACAATGGAAGGCAGGATGAAAGACATTGATACACATGATGCCTTTTACCTACTCACCAGGTACCTGTCAATCCCAAAACTTACCTACTTCCTGAGATGCTCCCCAGCCTTCAGCAGTCCAAAACTCAAGGAATATGACTCTCTCCTTAAGACCATGCTAGAGAGTGTATTGAATCTTTCCCTCGAAGATGGACAGTGGTTGCAAGCCTCACTTCCAGTCAGGCTTGGGGGGCTGGGAGTACGCAAATCCTCCCAGATTGCCCTACCAGCTTTCCTATCCTCTTCCATAGCATTAAACGAGTTAATAAGACAAATTCTTCCGGACAACCTCAGTGACTCAGCAGGAATACAGGACCCTAGCTACACCAGTGCCATCACTGAATGGGAGACTCTTGCTGCTCCAGCACCAAAACCTAGTGCAGCACTGGCTTACAAACAGTCAAGTTGGGATGGCCCCATCGCTGAAAAGGTGCTTGCCAACATGCTCAGGGCTGTAACATCAGTTAGGGAGACTGCCCGTCTCCAAACTGTGTGTGCAAATCACTCTGGGGACTTCCTCCAAACAGTTCCCATTTCGGCAATGAGAACACGCCTCGACCCTAAGACCCTCTGTATTGCAGTGGCTCTTCGCCTTGCTGCCCCAATTCACACGGAATATACGTGTATTTGCTTCGATGCGCAAGCCGACCAATATGGTCTACATGGTCTTAACAACATGTTCCAAAACCAAGGGCTGGCATGCAAGACACAATGAGGTCAACGACATCATAAAGAGAACCCTTGCTACAGCTGGATGCCCAGCCGAGAGAGAGCCCCGATCACTAACAGCCAACAATTCCCACAACCCAGCAACCCGCCCCGATGGGATCACCATCTATCCTTGGAAGAATGGCAAGCTCTTAGCGTGGGATTATACCTGTGTGTCGATGTTGGTTGAGACCTACATCCATCACAGTGTCGGGCGTCAGGGAGAAGCTGCTGACCACAGGGAGGAGTACAAGATCGGCAAGTACAGGGACATAAGCCAACAGTATCAATTTGTCCCAGTGGGTTCAGAGACCTTTGGATCATGGGGAAAAAATGTCACACGTTTCCTTAAAGAACTGGGTTCCAGACTCATCGACACCACCAGGGACCCAAGGGCAGCCACTTTCATGTTCCAGCGCCTCAGCGTGGCCATCCAGAGGGGAAATGCATGCTGCATACTGGGCTGGCGTCCGACTTCGGAGGAGCTGGAGGAGATTCATAACCTTTGATATATTGTACCAATGTATTCATGTTTGTGTTTTCTGTCAATGTATTCTGTATATATATAAAATATAGGGGGTGATAGGATAAGAAAATATTCAAACAGGAGTTACGTTTATTGTCTTCTTTGAGGATGAGGGTCCCCAGTAAAGTTCTAGAGGTGGTACCTTATGCATATATATATATATATATATATATATATATATATATATATATATATATATATATATATTATATATATATATATACACACACACACACACACACACACACACACACAGCACGTCTCCGGAGGCACACATCAACCAGATAACTGCGGCAGCATATGGGCGTCTGGCAAACCTTAGATTAGCGTTCCGTTACCTTAACAAGGAGTCGTTCAAGACACTGTATACCGTGTACGTCAGGCCCATACTAGAATATGCAGCACCAGTCTGGAACCCACACCTGGTCAAGCACGTAAGGAAACTAGAGAAAGTGCAAAGGTTTGCGACAAGGTTAGTTCCACAACTCAGGGGTCTGTCTTATGAAGAAAGGTTGAGGGAAATAGGACTAACAACACTGGAGGAAAGAAGGGTCAGAGGAGACATGATAACGACATACAAAATACTGCGGGGAATTGACAAGGTAGATAGTGACAGGTTGTTTCAGAGAGGAAACACAGAAACAAGGGGACACAACTGGAAGCTGAAGACTCAGATGAGTCAAAGGGATGTCAGGAAACATTTCTTCAGCCACAGAGTAGTCAGGAAGTGGAATGGACTAGAGAAAGATATAGTGGAGGCAGGAACCATACATAGTTTTAAGACAAGGTATGATAAAGCTCATGGAGCAGGGAGAGCAGAGACCCAGTAGCAGACAGCGAAGAGGTGGGGCCAGGAGCTGAGTCTCGACCCCTGCAACCACAATTAGGTGAGTACACACACACACACACAGGTACGGAGGGAGGCCCAGAAACAGTACGAAAACGACATAGCATCGAAAGTTAAGTCCGACCCGAAGCTCATGTACAGTCACATCAGGAAGACAACAGTTAAAGACCAGGTGATAAGGCTGAGGAGAGAAGATGGGGAACTCACAAGCAATGATCAAGAGGTATGTGAGGAGCTCAACTTGAGGTTTAAGGAAGTATTCACAGTGGAGGAAGGAAGGCAGCTGGGTAGACAGGATGGGGTGCGTCACCAACAAGGGATGTATCAAGTGCTAGAGGGCATACACACAACTGAGGAGGAGGTGAAGCAGTTACTCAGTGACCTTGATACCTCAAAGGCGATGGGTCCGGACAATATCTCCCCGTGGATTCTTCGGGAAGGAGCTGAGGTACTGAGTGTGCCACTTACCATAATATTCAACACATCCCTTGAAAATGGGCAGATACCTGAGGTATGGAAGAAGGCCAATGTAGTCCTCATCTTTAAAAAAGGAGACAGAAAAAGGCACTAAACTATAGACCGGTGTCACTTACATGTATAGTGTGCAAAGTCCTGGAGAAATCATCAGGAAAAGAATGGTGGAGCACCTCGAGCTGAACAGGATAATAAACACCAGACAGCACGGATTCCGGGAAGGCAAATCCTGTGTAACAAATCTCCTAGAGTTCTATGATAAAGTAACAGAGGTAAGGCAAGAGAGAGAAGGGTGGGTTGATTGCATTTTCCTGGACTGCAGGAAGGCCTTCGACACAGTTCCTCACATGAGATTAGTAAAGAAGTTGGAAGAACAAGCATGTATAACAGGAAGGGCACTGGAATGGATCAGGGAATACCTCACAGGGAGGCAGCAACGGGTCATGGTGCGTGATGAGGTATCACAGTGGGCGCCTGTGACGAGCGGCGTACCGCAGGGGTCAGTCCTAGGACCAGTGTTATTCTTGGTATATGTAAACGACATGACGGATGGGATAGACTCAGAAGTGTCTCTGTTCGCAGATGATGTGAAATTAATGAGGAGAATCACATCGGAAGAGGACCAAGCAGGACTTCAAACAGACCTGGACAAGCTTGACATCTGGTCTAGCAACTGGCTTCTTGAATTCAATCCCACCAAATGCAAAGTCATGAAGATCGGAGAAGGACAAAGAAGACCGCTGACAGAGTACAGGCTAGGTGGACAAGGGCTACAAACCTCGGCAAAGGAGAAAGACCTTGGGGTGAGTATAACGCCAAGTACGTCTCCGGAGGCACACATCAACCAGATAACTGCGGCAGCATATGGGCGACTGGCAAACCTAAGATTAGCGTTCCGTTACCTAAACAAGGAATCGTTCAAGACACTGTACACCGTGTACGTCAGGCCCATACTAGAATATGCAGCACCAGTCTGGAACCCACACCTGGTCAAGCACGTAAAGAAACTAGAGAAAGTGCAAAGGTTTGCGACAAGGCTAGTTCCACAACTCAGGGGTCTGTCCTATGAAGAAAGGTTGAGGGAAATAGGACTAACAACACTGGAGGAAAGAAGGGTCAGAGGAGACATGATAACGACATACAAAATACTGCGGGGAATCGACAAGGTAGACAGGGACAGGATGTTCCAGAGAGGGAACACAGAAACAAGGGGACACAACTGGAAGCTGAAGACTCAGATGAGTCAAAGGGATGTTAGGAAGCATTTCTTCAGCCACAGAGTAGTCAGGAAGTGGAATAGTCTAGAGAAAGATATAGTGGAGGCAGGAACCATACATAGTTTTAAGACGAGGTATGATAAAGCTCATGGAGCAGGGAGAGCAGAGACCCAGTCGCGGACAGCGAAGAGGCGGGGCCAGGAGCTGAGTCTCGACCCCTGCAACCACAATTAGGTGAGTACAATTAGGTGAGTACACACACACACACACACACACACACACACACACACACACAGGCGTTTGATACAGTTCCACACAAGAGATTAGTGCAAAAGCTGGAGGACCAAGCAGGGATAACAGGGAAGGCACTACAATGGATCAGGGAATACCTGTCAGGAAGACAGCAGCGAGTCATGGTACGTGGTGAGGCGTCAGAGTGGGCGCCTGCGACAAGTGGGGTTCCACAGGGGTCAGTCCTAGGACCGGTGCTGTTTCTGGTATTTGTGAACGACATGACAGAAGGAATAAACTCCGAAGTGTCCCTGTTTGCAGATGATGTGAAGCTGATGAGGAGAATTCAATCGGACGAGGACCAGGCAGAACTACAAAGGGACCTGGACAGGCTGCAAGCCTGGTCCAGCAATTGGCTCCTGGAGTTCAACCCCACCAAGTGCAAAGTCATGAAGATTGGGGAAGGGCAAATAGAACCGCACACGGAGTATAGTCTATTGGGCCAGAAACTACAAACCTCACTCAAGGAAAAAGATCTGGGGGTGAGTATAACACCAGGCACATCTGAGGCGCACATCAACCAAATAACTGCTGCAGCATACGGGCGCCTAGCAAACCTACGAACAACATTCCGACATCTTAATAAGGAATCGTTCAGGACCCTGTACACTGTGTACGTTAGGCTCATATTGGAGTATGCAGCACCAGTTTGGAACCCACACCTAGCCAAGCACGTAAAGAAACTAGAGAAAGTGCAAAGGTTTGCAACAAGACTAGTCCCGGTGCTAAGGGGTATGTCCTATGAGGAGAGGTTAAGGGAAATCGACCTGACGACACTGGAGAACAGGAGAGATAGGGGGGACATGATAACGACTTATAAAATACTGAGGGGAATTGACAAGGTGGACAGAAACAGAATGTTCCAGAGATGGGACACAGCAACAAGGGGACACAGTTGGAAGTTGAAGACTCAGATGAATCACAGGGATGTTAGGAAGTATTTCTTCAGTCACAGAGTGGTCAGGAAGTGGAATAGTTTGGGAAGTGATGTAGTGGAGGCAGGATCCATTCATAGCTTTAAGAAGAGGTATGATAAAGCTCATGGCGCAGGGAGAGTGACCCAGTAGCGGCCAGTGAAGAGGCGGGGCCAGGAGCTGTGACTCGACCCCTGCAACCACAACTAGGTGAATACAACTAGGTGAGTACACACACACTGAGAAAAAACAGACACGGTATGTCAAATATTTTTGTCCTTAAAATCTTAACTAATAATAAAATGCTTAAACTTTATTTGTATTCAGTGGGTCAGTCATATTTATTTTATGCACTACGCTTTATAAGAACTCATTCGATTTCTCACAAAACACTGTAACTATTCGGGTTTCTTTTCGAGGTATGAAGAGCAACATGTCTCTCTTTAGACGTAACTAAATGAAGCAATAAAGGATTAAGGTGGTTAGAAGGGAGGAAATACTAGTCTATTATAGGTTACTCACCTCCATTCATGTCCAGTGGAGGCGGCGATCATCGACCACCACCGAGCCTTCACAGCCTGACGCACGACCACTCTATCCTCTATTACCAATATTTCCCTTATTACAACCAACTCTCTTGTTCAAAATCTTCATATTACGTAAGTTTCGACGCATTCTAGCCAATTCCGCACCCACAAAATACTTTATTAAGGGAAGTTATAGTGTAAATACGTTTTCCCGTACTCCGTAGTAAGTACAGAATTAAAGGTTCTGTACTACAAGGTAGAACACTCGCTACACTGCACTGTTCTTCCGCTGGCGGTGTCTGGTAGTGATATAGTCAATGTTATTCTTTAGATTAATAGATGGCGAGGCTGTCCCATTAACATATTTTTATAGGAATGCTTGCCCGCCTACACTGCTGGTATTTATGGATGTGAGTTTATTCATAGTTAATTTATATTTTATTCACATGTGGAGGTATATTTTTGTTTACCGTGATTGTGTTTTCTATAATGTTATTTAATAAATAGACTGTAGTGAGGTAGAGAACTTTGTATTCACACGAGCTGTGAATCGACCCCTGTGTGAATACACACACGGACATACGGGGCCAGGAGCTATGAATCGACGCCTGCAAACAGTTAGGTGAGCACACAGTAGGCTGGACACATCAAGGACACTAGGGTTGATACATTATCACCATGTATTCTGCAAAGAGCTGCAAATGCATTCTCCAAACCGCTAAGTAAGATCTACAATACGTCAGTCGATACAGGGTAATTGTCAGCAAATATAGTCCCATATTTTAAGACAAACAGGAAGCATTAGACTCCAGCCCAGTATCACTGACATACAGTGGAGCCAGGAGCTGTGATTCGACCCCTGCAACCACAACTAGGTGAGCACATACTATGTAAGGCAATAGAAGAGATAATCAAGATGGCAAATCCGGTCTCACAACGCTGTCTGAATTACTTCAATTATCATGATTACAACACTTTTGTTTGCTACCTAAATTAAACAGCATTTTAAGTAAGATTTATTTAGGCTATAAATACAATTTTTTTATACAATGGTCTTCAGGTCACACATACGAGTATATAATATAGTACATTATATAAATTTAACCTAGGATTAAGTGGAATGAAAGTCCTCCAGACTCCTTATATTGCCTATGTTGTGCTTATTAACCCTTTGGGTTAATAATTCGAGTGTCCTTTTCTTCTTCTATTTTTATAATGCAATAAATACTATATAATAGGCTAAACTGTGTCACAAAATAATTTTACCCTTATAATCATATGCATTGAATTTAACTGAATTTAACGATACTCCAGGTATTGCTAGTGAACAGTAAAAGGTACTGCACTTGCTTTCAAGCCTCATCTAGCTCAAGAAAGAGCCTCATATGGAGGCAGCCTGGCTGTTAAATAGTGTTCATGATACACGTACTGTACATCTGGTTTCAAGTTCCAGACAAGATGCTCGTAACGCTGAACTTTTTCCTCGATAATGATCTACAAGAGCACATTAGAGTATAAATGTATAAAGTTATCTCATTTGTTCTATATGGAAAGCCAAGACGCCAATGGAAATACAGGGTCATCATTGGAATTCAAAGGCCCAATGGAAATAAAAGGATCCTAGTGGAAATTGAAGGATCTCAATGGAAATTGAAGGATCTCAATGGAAGTTCAAGGATCTCAATGGAAATTGAAGGATCTCAATAGAAATTAAAGGATCTCAATGGAAATCGAAGGATCTTAATGGAAATTGATGGATCTCAATGGAAATTAAAGGATCAATAGAAATCGAAGGATCTTAATGGAAATTGAAGGATCTTAATGGAAATGGAAGGATCTCAATGGAAATTGAAGGATCTCAATGGAAATGGAAGGATCTCAATGGAAATTGAAAGATCTTAATGAAAATTGAAGGATCTTAATGGAAATTGAAGGATCTCAATGGAAATTGAAGGATCTCAATGGAAATTAAAGGATCTCAATGGAAATTAAAGGATATCAATGGAAATTAAAGGATCTCAATGGAAATTGAAGGATCTCAATGGAAGTTCAAGGATCTCAATGGAAATTCAAAGATCTCAATGTAAATAAGTCACATTGCTTGATTATATTGGGGTTTTCAAGATTAAATCCCCCTTAATTTCCTACATAAAACCTTGTGAAAAATAAAATTATGTAAGAGACCTAAATGAAAGATTATCTGCAAGATAGGCACCTTTAGCATTTTCTTATAGACATGAGTCACTCTGACTTTTTTTGGGGGTTATCCTAAGTAATGTAGATGAATGGTTCAGAGAACCATTCATCAAACTCCTGTTCTTCACCATTCTCCTTTGTATGGACTGATGAAGCCACTGTGTGGCGAAACGTTTCCTCATTAAAGATACCCAACTTACCTAAGTGTTGCACATGTGTTTAATTATTCATCTATCTTAAGTAATTTACACATATGTTACTATGTATGACAATTTGTGTAACTTTATTTGTACCTGTACCTAAATAAACTTACATAAGATATTACAAGAACCCCAATGAAAATAAGTCACTTTGACTGTTTTGGGTTATCCTGGGTAATCTACACACATATGTTGGTATGTATGATAATTTATGTAACTATATTAATGTGTACCTATACCTGAATCAACTGACTTACTGATAAAACTATCAAAGTTATTCATTAAATTTGCCTCTTCAGTTCGTTTTCTCTTAAAACAAACATTCACAGCTTTCTGTAAAGACAAAATGCTTGTTTTCTGCAACAAGAAGTTGATATATTTGTTTTAGGGTAATAATTACTTTCAAGAGAGAGAGAGAGGTGTATGTGATATGATGATGGAGATGAGGGGGCGTGTGAGAGTGCGTGAGGGGGCGTGTGAGAGTGCGTGAGGGGGCGTGTAGTGTGGGGGCGTGTGGCACGGGGCGTGTGTGACGGGGAGCGGCGGCAGTGGCCCCTCCTGGCACTAGGCACTGGCAGATCACGTAGAATTGTGTTGTGTAGGGGAGAGTGAATGATGGGAGAGCCAGGGAGGGCCGGGGGCCAGCCGTGGCTGCCACACTAGCAGCACCTTGCTGCTGCTGCTGTCTCTCACACACACATACACAGGCACCTCCTCCCCCAGCACGGCCCCTTCACCTGCCTCTCTGGCCAGGGACCACAGGGAAAAAAAAAAAGGTTAGAAGATATCAGCTTGGCTTTGGTAGTTTCTGCTGCCATGGCTTAACTCCTGACTTATCCCCTGGCTTATCTCCTGGCTTATCCTCTGGCTTATCTCCTGTCTAGTGCTTAAGTAATCCGTAAGCATTAGGATTATTCTGAAATGTACCGCATGCTAGTGGACTCTTTTGTGCCTAACAGTGTTTTATTACATGTAAACTACATTATTGTATACGGCAGAAATAAATTTGTGTTGTGGCTTAGCTCTAGGGTCGCACGGGTCGGGAGATAAGTGAGGCTGCATCTGGGGTCCAGCATCATCACCCCAGAAGATAAGATAAACATTTATTCTTTAACGCGGTGGCCCCTCAAGGAAGGTTCCTTGATGCTGGTGAGGGGCTCTTGATCTAGAGAACTGGATTTGTGCTCTAGTTCCCCTGAGTACCTTCCATCCCCCACACAGGCGCTGTATAATCCTACGGGTTTAGCGCTTCCCCCTTGATTATACGTAATAATTTAGCGCTGTGGATTTTGCACCTTTTTTGTACCTTCAGTGGTAGTGCCTTGATTCTGGTGAAGTGCTCTAGTTCCAAGCAGTCAGCGCTACCTTTCCCCCGTACCAGGATCAAGTCCAGAATGTCTCAAATTTCCCAGGTGCCCTGTGACCTTTTGGGTATAGCGCTTCCCCTTAAAAATAATAGTAATAATAATAATAAGCACCCCATTAGAAATAAGTCACTTTATTTCCAATGGGGTGCTTATTATTATTATTATTATTATTATTATCATCATCATCATCTGGGTAATTTACAATATGTATGATAATTGTACTTATGTGTATACTTGTGCCTGAATAAACTTACTTATACATGTATTCCTATATAATATCATTATAAAATTAAACTTAATAAGCTTAAATTAAAACCTGTTTTCTCTAAACATAAGCGCTTGTAGACTATTGCAATTTATACAGTGATTACAGACATACTTTTTTTATTATATGGGTTTATCGTTTGTTTTCTAATGTAGGTGTTCATTGGTGATAAATGATAGATTTAACCAAAAATAATCCAAGAAGGCTGTTCAAGAGGGTTGACTTTATCCTGGTGAAGTGCTTTTCATCCAAGGCATGTGAGCTAGCCTCCAATTCCTTGGATCAAACCTCATTACATCATATTCCCCAGGTGTTGTATTATTATGGCTTCAGCACTTCCCTATGAATATAATAATATAAATATTAAGTACAGTGGACCCCCGAGTTTCGTAAACCCCGGAAATCGTACACTTATGTAAGTATAATATTGTATGTGCTTGTGGAAGTGTATTTTTGGGGGTCTGAAATAGACGAACCTATGTGACATTTTTCCTTAAAAGAGTAAATTCGTTCGGTAATGGCGCTTGAGCAGACTTCAGGAGTGAAGTTTTTACGAAACTCGGGGGTCCACTGTAAGTTTATTCAGATACAGATACACATAAATACAGTTACATAAATTATAATAGTACATAGAAGTATAAGTGTAGATTACCTAGGATAACCTCTATAGGCAATGTATCATCACAGTATTTAAGTTCTGTCCAAGGAAGAAGAGCATGAGTCCAATTTCTTGGATCAAGAGCCCCTCACTGGCATTAAGGCATCACCATTGAGGAGGGAAGAAATCAGGATCCAAGGACTCCAGTGGAAATAAAGTCACTTTGTCTGACTTTTTTTGGGGTTATCCTAGGTAATCTACACATGCTGCTATGTATGATAGTTTCTGTAACTGTATTTAATAATAATATCCTTATTTACTACAAGTACAGTGGTACCTCGACTTACGATATTTTTTCATTCCAGAATACTGTTCAAGTGCCATTACCAAACGAATTTATCCCCTTAAGAATTATCACACAATCCAACGCTAGGCAGCACACCCCCCCACTCTTCAAAGACCTAAACCTACTCACTGTCCAGAACATCCATACTTACTACTCTGCTATCTACATTTATAGAACCATTAATTCCAACTTTAACCCTGAGCTAAAACACTTTCTTGACAGTTGTGACAGGACCCATAGACATAATACCAGACATAAACATCTCTTTGACATTCCCCGTGTCCGACTAAATCTATACAAAAATTCAATGCGCATAAAAGGGCCTAAAATCTGGAACTCCCTGCCTGAAAACTCTAGAACTGAAGACACAACCTCCATTTTCAAAAGCACCGTTAAAAAACATCTTATCTCACTTACGCACCCAACCGGTAGTTAACCATACGAAAACTACTTTATCTTGCACATATCCACAGCAAAATACACTTATTGATATCTGTGATTCTCCTTAATTTGCACATTACTAACCACAGCAAAATACACTTATTGATATCTGTGATTCCCCTTAATTTGCACAGTTCCAACCAAAATTCTAATACAACTATTGCTCCATAATACTTAAGCTAGTCATAAGTTTGCCTAAGATACTCCAATATAGAATCTATATTATGCCAATATATCACCTTTATCATTAATATATAAACTAATTGCTAACTTTTTATACTAATTGTTAAATTCTCAATGTTTAAATTCCAGTACCTAAATTTTGTAAACCTAACCTTACAATCTGTATATCCATTGTATAGCTATTGAGTAAGACCTATCATAAGACTGCCTGAAAAGCCTAGGCATACCTAGGCATATTATTGGCCATCTTGTAATATCAACTTTAATGTATAACTATAAGTACCCCCCACCTTGTATTACATGAAATAAAGGATTTGAATTTGAATATAAAATAGACTAGTCCTTTTAGATCCCCAAAATTACACTTACAAAAGCGTTTAAAGAAATAAACTTACATAAAAGGGTGAGTTTGGGGACCATCGTAAGTCGAGGTACCACTGTACATGTACAAGGTATACAGGCCTACCTGACATCAATGACATACAGGAGGCCCTCCACATTCGCGAGGGTTAGGGGATCAAGAACCTTGCGAATCTTGAAAATTTGCGAATGTTTGGTGTGCAAATATGATGTAGGGAAATACGTATAATAATTCTCATCATTAGCCAACGTATCATACAGTCTTTCCCTTTGCATGAATCGCATTTCTGTCTATGGGATTTCCTTTTCTATTTTGGTCTGAAATCCACATAAATAATGCTGATTCCATCTTAGACATCGCACTGTTTCTTACTTGTGACACTTGCTTGGCTGAGGGAAGAGCAGCAGATGCTAGTGCCGCCCTTATCTTCGCCTCATTTTTCTTGATAGAGCGCACTGTGCTTTTGTTTACATTAAATAATTTTCCAATGGCAGAATTGCTCAAATAACCTGTGGCTGGGCATTCGCGAATATTCGAAGCTCACGAAAGTGGAGGGCTATCTGTACTACTATGTACTACATAGAAAGCCGCTTGTTATGCTGAGCATTTCGGACAAATTAGGTCAGTTTTGTCCCAGGATGCAACCCACACCAGTCGACTAACACCCAGGTACCCATTTTATACTGATGGGTGAACAGGGACAGAAGGTGTCTTATGGAAACACGTCCCTAATGTTTTCCAGCTGTACCAGAGGAGATTTGAACTCTGAACCTCAGTGTGTGAGCTGAGTGCGCTATCGATTGAGCTACGGGACACCTGCATGTATGCTATGTTTGCGGCTTTCACAGAGACCCACATAAGAGATCACTTGGACAATGAAATATGGATCCCGGGCTACAACCTATACAGGTGTGACAGAGTGAACAGGCAAAAAGGGGGGGTTGGCCTGTATATCACAGAGTCACTTATATGTTCAGAACTACTAAATGCCTCAAATGATGTAGTTGAAGTATTAGCAATAAAGGTCGAGAATCAAAACCTGGTCATCGTGGTTGTCTACAAGCCCCCGGATGCAACGTCCCAACAATTCCAGGAACAACTTCTGAAAATTGACCACTGTCTGGAAAATCTTCCAGCTCCTGCCCCCAACATCTTGCTACTGGGGGATTTCAACCTCAGGCACCTAAAATGGAGGAACATTGCAAACAATGTGGTAGCAGAGATAACACCAGGAGGCAGCTCAGATGAAAATTCACACATGCATGAACTTTTAAATCTCTGCACCAAGTTCACCTTAAACCAGCAAATAGTAGAGCCCACAAGATTAGAGAATACGCTGGACCTCATCTTCACCAACAATGATGATCTGATACGAAATGTCATCATATCAAAAACAATATACTCAGATCACAACATAATAGAGGTCCAGACATGCATGCGGGAGCCCCAGATCAACAAAATGTGATCAGCCGTGAGGGAGCTTTCTCCAAATTCAACTTCAATAACAAAAACATAAGGTGGGACCAAGTAAACCAAGTCCTAAATGATATAAACTGGGAAGATTGCCTAAGCATCACGGATCCCAACCTATGTCTAGAACAAATTAACTCTGTGGTACTTGAGGTTTGCTCAAGGCAAATTCCCTTAAGGAAAAGGAGGAGAAGATGCAAACTAGAAGAGAGAGGCGCTCCTATACAGGCGAAGGCAAAGAATAACGGAGCGGCTACAGGAGGCCAATATCTCTGAAATACGTAGGGAGACACTAGTCAGAGAAATAGCAAACATCGAATTAAAACTAAAGGAATCTTACAGGAATCAAGAGACATGGGAAGAACTAAAAGCCATAAATGAAATTGAAAGAAACCCTAAGTATTTCTTTTCCTATGCAAAATCAAAGTCGAGAACAACAACCAGTATTGGGCCCCTACTTAAACGGGATGGGTCCTACACAGATGACAGCAAGGAAATGAGTGAGTTACTTAAATCCCAGTATGACTCAGTTTTTAGTGAGCCACTAACCAGACTGAAAATCGAAAACCTAAATGAATTTTTTATGAGAGTGCCACAGAACTTGACAGACGCATGCCTTTCTGACATCACCACGATGCCAAATGACTTCGAAAAGGCAATAAATGACATGCCCATGCACTCCGCTCCAGGCCCAGACTCATGGAACTCCGTGTTCATCAAGAACTGCAAGAAGCCCCTATCACGTGCTTTTAACATCCTATGGAGAGGGAGCATGGACACTGGGATCGTCCCGCAGCTACTAAAAACAACAGACATAGCCCCGCTCCACAAAGGGGGCAGTAAAGCAATAGCAAAGAACTACAGACCAATTGCACTAACGTCCCATATCATAAAAATCTTTGAAAGGGTTCTATGAAGCAAGATCGCCACCCATCTTGATACTCATCAATTGCACAACCCAGGACAGCATGGGTTTAGAGCAGGCCGTTCCTGTCTGTCCGAACTACTGGACCACTACGACAAGGTCCTAGATGCTCTACAAGATAAACAGAATGCAGATGTTATATACACAGATTTTGCAAAAGCCTTTGACAAGTTTGACCATGGTGTAATAGCACACAAAATGCGTGATAAAGGAATAACAAGAAAAGTTGGTAGATGGATCTATAATTTCCTAACATGTAGAACACAAAGAGTAGTAGTCAACAGAGTAAAGTCTGAGGCAGCTACTGTGAAAAGCTCTGTTCCACAAGGCACAGTACTTGCTCCCATCCTATTCCTCATCCTCATATCAGACATTGACAGGGATATAAGCCACAGTGCAGATGACACCCGAATCTGTATGACAGTGTCCACTGTTGAAGACACTGCAAGACTCCAAGCAGACATAAACCAAATCTTTAAATGGGCTGCAGAAAACAATATGAAGTTCAATGATGAGAAATTTCAATTACTCAGATATGGAAAACGTTAGGAAATTAAAATCTCATCGGAGTACAAAACTAATTCCAACCACACAATAGAGCGAAAAACTAATGTCAAAGACCTGGGTGTGATCATGTCAGAGGATCTCACCTTCAAGGACCATAACAAAGTAGCAATTGCATCTGCTCAAAAAATGACAGAATGGATAATGAGAACCTTCAAAATCAGGGATGCCAAGCCCATGTTGACACTTTACAGATCGCTTGTTCTATCTAGGCTGGAATATTGCTGCACACTAACTGCACCTTTCAAGGCGGGTGAAATTGCTGACCTTGAAAATGTGCAGAGAACCTTCACCGCACGCATAAGTGGGATAAACCACCTCAACTACTGGGAACGCTTGAAGTTCCTAAACCTGTACTCTCTAGAACGCAGGCGGGAGAGATACATTATTATATACACATGAAAAATTCTCAAGGGATTAGTACCAAACTTGCACACGAAAATCACTCCCTACGAAAGCAAAAGACTCGGCAGGCGATGTAACATCCCCCCAATGAAGAGCAGGGGTGCCACTAGCACATTGAGGGACAACACAGTAAGTGTCAGGGGCCCAAGATTGTTCAACTGCCTCCCAGCATACATCAGGGGGATTACCAACAAACCCCTGGCTGTCTTCAAGCAGGCACTGGACAGGCACCTAAAGTCGGTACCTGACCAGCCAGGCTGTGGTTCGTACGTTGGACTGCGTGCGGCCAGCAGTAACAGCCTGGTTGATCAGGCTCTGATCCAACATGAGGCCTGGTCACAGACCGGGCCGCGGGGGCGTTGACCCCTGGAATTCTCTCCAGGTAAACTCCAGGTAATACCTATACCCGAATAAACTTATAGATCAATCCTCATTGCCTCTCATTTTCCCAGTGCTATAGGACTCTTACCCCTCAAGGAAGGTTCCTTGATGCTGGTAAGGGGCTCTTGATCTAGGGAATTGGATATGTGCTCCAGTTCCCTGAATTAAGCCTGAATGCCTTCCACAGGTGCTGTATAATCTTAAGGGTAGTGCTTCCCCCCTAATAATAATACGTATAGGACCCTTATAAGCTTAGCACCTCCTACGAATATAATAATAGTAGTGTTCTGAAATTAACTGAAATAAATTAAGACACTACATTTTCAGCACTGTGTGCTCTGTTCAGTAATGCTTGTCGTAATTTTATTTTATTTTATTACATAGAATCCTTTTTTTAACCTAGATTTTTTTTTGAAGGTATAGACACATAGAGGTGTGTAGAAGTAAGGTATAATGTATTGTAATCCATTAATTTTTTTAAGTGGGGTGGGTTCCTAGCACTGTTTAGGGGGCTAAAGCCCCCTAAACATTATATCAACCCCCAAATAAAGATAATAATAATATTGCTGTATAATCACCGTAATTTGTATGGCTTGTAGGAAGTACATAAATAACTTTAATATTAATTTAATTTTGAATACTGGGCCATGGGGGCATTGACCTCCAGAACACCCTCCAGGTATACTCCATGTAGCCCCCCTCATCCAACCATTTTGCCACCCCTATGTAAAACTGCTAGAGCTGCCACTGCAAGTACATCATAATCATGAATCGAGTCATTATGACTAAGGGTCTGCTTCAGCAGGCATTTTTGTTGACCAAGAAAATACCACCACAACTTTGTGTACTGTCCTACACAAGACAGTATGGTATTATCTTAATTTCATATGTGATATCAGATTTGTGTACTATATCTTGTTTGTATTATAATGTTGTAAGAACTTTTGATGCTACAAGTGCTAGTTTCTTAGTCACTTGATCACAGTTCCTGAGTGTATATACAATGGTTCCTTTGTATGAGGAAGTCTCTTTGTTTACAGTGACTATAAAGACTGCCTTCACTTCACTCCTGCACAATACCTTCTTGTACAGGAGCTCTGCCTCAAAGATGATGATGATGAGGAGGAGGAGGAGGAAGAAGACTTCAGATTAACCTGGAGGGTTAGTAACCCAGGATTACTCGATAAAGTCGCTATGTCTGGCTTATTTCCATTGGGGTCTTTTGATTCTCTTCCACAACAGTTGGCTAACATCTGTTTACTGCAGGTGTTAGGAGGACTTACTCTTGTAAATTACCCTTGTCCTATAGAACAGTGTACAGACCTGATGCAAAGTAGCTCCTTGTACTAGCTATTCCAAGAAAGAAAGAAATTACAGTGCCTGCACTAAAGGAGGGGTTTGGGATAGTTGCTGTTTAAAGGGACATCCAAGCTGTCGTATCTGCATGCCTCTAGCAAGACAGTGATAGTGTAAATGATGGTGAAAGTATTTTTTTTTTTTTGGTCACCCCCCCTCCCCCTTGGTGGGAGACAGCCAATATGTTAAAAAAAAAAATAAGGCATGTACAGTGGACCCTCAGTTTTCATACAGCTCCCAAATCGAGCAATTATGTAAGTGTATTTTTGTAAATGCTTATGTAAGTGTATTTTTGGGGGTCTGAAATGACTAATCTAATTTACATTCATCCTTATGGGAACAAATTCGTTCGGTAACGGCACTCGAACATAAATCACGGTGTTCGTGATTTATTCGTTCCAGAATGCTGTTCAAGTGCCGTTACCAAACGAATTTGTTCCCATAAGAATAATGTAAATTAGACTAGTCCCTTTAGACCCCCAAATATACACTTACAAAAGCACTTACAAAAATACACTTACATAATTGTTCGAGTTTGGAGCATCACGAATACCGGGAGTCCACTGTACAGTGGACCCCTGGTGTTCGCCCTGCTCGAAACTCGCCCTTTTATGTAAGTGTATTTTTTTAAATGCTTTTATAAGTGTATTTTTGGGGGTCTAAAAGGACTAGTCTACTTTACATTATTCGTTATGGGAATAAATTCGTTTGGTAATGGCACTTGAACAGCATTCTGGAACGAAAAAATAACGAAAACTGGGGGTCCACTGTATTTGATTTTGTGGAAAACACTTTTCAAGAAAATTAAATTAATGTTTTGGTTCACACTTGTGTATACATCTGTTGCTTCTATATAAGTGACCTATTGTGGGTACTTTAAAACTCACTAGAAAACATTTCACTGATTTCTTCTGGCGAAGGGCTTTTTGGTGCTGGGAATTAGAGATTCCTTCCCCTTCCTTGGCTCAAACGTGATTACCTCCCATTTTCCAGGCATTGTATGACTCTTATGGCATAGCTCTTTACTGTGAATACAGTGGTACCTCGACTTACGATATTTTTTCATTCCAGAATGCTGTTCAAGTGCCATTACCAAACGAATTTATCTCCTTAAGAAATGTTGTAAAATAGACTAGTCCTTTTAGACCCCCAAAATTACACTTACAAAAGCATTTAAAAAAATAAACTTACATAAAAGGGTGAGTTTGGGGACCATCGTAAGTCGAGGTACCACTGTATAATTACTGTATGACTCTTATGGGTTTAGTGCTTATTTATGATTGTAACAAAAATAATACATAATATGAATATAATAATAATTCACTGTAAATAAGTACTAGATGGTTTAGCATTCTTTGGTGTATAGGTGGCTGTTTTTCATCTTTAGCATATATGGTGACTTTTAACTAATTATTGGCAGTTTTACAACTGTCTGTATAGTCCCTGGACCCATCATGTGAATCTGTAATGTTGAAGCACCATCCCTAGACCCTTTATGTGCCTCTGTAATATATTGACTACCACCCACATGATGGATATACCTGGAGTATACCTTGAGAGGGTTTCGGGGGTCAATGGCCCCGCAGCTCGGTCTGAGACCAAGCCTCGTAGTGGATCAGGGTCTGATCAACCAGGCTGTTACTGCTGGCCGCATGCAAACTGACAAACGAACCACAGCCCGGCTGGTCAGGTACTAACTTTAGGTGCCTGTCCAGTACCTTCTTCAAGACAGCCAGAGGTCTGTTGGTAATCTCCCTTATGTATGCTGGGAGGCAGTTGAACAGTCTTGGGCCCCTGGCACTTATTGTGTTGTCTCTCAGTGTACCCGTGGTGCCCCTGCTTTTCATTGGGGGAATGTTGCATCTCCTGCCGAGTCTTTTGTTTTTATAGGGAGTGATTTTCGTGTTCAAGTTTGGTACTAACCCCTCTAGGATTTTCCAAGTGTATACATCATGTACCTCTCTCACCTGCATTCCAGGGAATACAAATCAAGGGACTTCAACTGTTCCCAGTAATTTAGGTGCCTTATCATACTTATGTGTGCCGCAAAAGTTCTTTGTACACTCTCCAGGTCAGCAATTTCGCCTGCTTTGAAGGGGGCAGTTAGTGTACAGCAGTATTCCAGCCTAGAGAGAACAACCAATTTGAAGAGAATTATTATGGGTTTGGCATCCCTAGTTTTGAAGGTTCTCATTATCCATCCTATCATTTTCCTAGCAGATGCGGTAGATACATTGTTGTGGTCTTGGAAGGCAAGATCCTCTGACATTATCACTCCCAGGTCCTTCACATTACTTTTTTGCTCTATTGTATGGTTAGAGTTTGTTGTATACCCTGATACAGTTTTAATTTCCTCAAGTTTTCCATAACTGAGTAGTAGTTGAAATTTCTCTTCATTGAACTTCATATTGTTTTGAGTGGCCCATTTGAAGATTTGGTTGATGTCCGCTTGAAGTCTTGCGGTGTCTTCGATGGAGGATACTGTCATGGCAATTCGGGTGTCATCCGCAAAGGAAGACATGGAGCTGTGGGTTACATCTCTGTCTGTGTCAGATATGAGGCTGAGGAATAGGATGGGAGCGAGTACTGTGCCTTGTGGAACAGCTTTTCACTGTAGCTGCCTCGGACTTTACTCTGTTTACTATTACTCTTTGTGTTCTATTTGTCAGGAAGTTATAGATCCATCTACCAACTTTTCCTGTTATTCCTTTGTCACGCATTTTGTGCTCTATTACACCATGGTCACACTTGTCGAAGGCTTTTGCAAAGTCTGTGTGTACTACATCTGCATTTTGTTTATCCTCTATAACATCCAGGACCTTGTCATAGTGGTCCAGTAGCTGGGACAGACAGGAGGAACCTGCTCTAAACCCATGTTGCCCTGGGTTGTGTAACTGATGGGTATCTAGGTGGTTGGCAATCTTGCTTCTTAGAACCCTTTCAAAGATTTTTATGATATGGGATGTTAGTGCATAATAATTTTATAATTTTATAATTATTAAGTCTTACTGTTTCAGATAAATTGTAAAAGAGGCATAATATTCATCAGATTTGCATATATTTTAGGTGGCATGGATAGATAGCCATGTCATGTGGGAATGAGGGCTGTCAAGTTACATGGAGTGATAACTTAGGACGTAAGCCAGCTTGGGGGCCACTGATGGGGCCGCGCTGCGAGAGCTCCTCACCTCTTAATTCACTGCGGCGGATGGCCCCCGTCATTGTTCTCACATCACTACTTGTTTGTCTCGTTCTCTACTATACCTTCCCCATGGGAGCTGCTGCAGTATATGGTAAGTGATGCTCTTGTGAGTAGGGCACACTGGATTTCATGCTTTGATTGGTTTTAAGCTTATAAGCTCTCTTCTAATATTTCTATTTCTGTCACGTACATTAGTACTCATCTTTCCTTTTGCTCTTCCAGTAGACAGTAAAGACTAAAGTTAATAACCCAGTTAGATTTGTTCAATCTGATCAATGCTTTTAGAGGGGTGCTTCAGAACTGCTTTTTGAATCATAACTAAGTGTGTGCCAGTTTGCTTGTGTTGATAGTGTGACAAGAAAATAATTCCAGCTCCACCAGCAGCATCTGAGACAACTGGGCTTGATTCCGTCACAACAGAGGCTTACCGCAAACGACTTCGTATCCGAGGTACGCAACGGAGACTACCCCAAGCCCTGATCATTGGTGTACGTAAATGTGGTACTCGAGCCCTCATTGAGATGCTCAATCTGCATCCTCATATACAGAAGAATGGATTAGAGATGCATTTCTTTGATGATGATGAACGTTATGCAAATGGCTTAGAGTGGTATAGAAAAAGGATGCCATACTCTTTTGATAATCAGGTAACTACAAAATTTGCTTTAATTCGCTTTTGTGTTTAGATCATTCCATGGTATTTATGATGTTGTACAATAATTGTTATTGACCAATCTTGAATTATGACAATTAAGTTTTATGATGAAAATGGTTTTCTCCTTACTTCTTTAGAGGAAATATTTCATTGAGCAAATTGCCTAATCATGTTTGTTTACATATACAATATTTAATTTGAAAAATCCCTATTTCTTAGCCACTAAGTTATGTGCTCATAGAACATAAGCTGTCATTGCCCTTAAAAAGCAGCAACTACAACAACAACCAATAAATTTAACAAAATTGATTTTTTTTGAACTAGCTCTGGTCAGTAACATTTTGTGCCAGAGATAATTGCTAAATTCTTATAGTATAATTATAGTATAATACCATGAAATGATCTTTATAAGCCAGCTGCTGCTTCCCACCATGCAAAAAAGGTAATTTAGAGAGGACCTTATCCATGTGCTACATCATTTTCTTGTACTTCTTTGCATAATCTTTGTTCACTAATGTCTTTGACATCACCAATCCTTCTTTGCCTTCTCTTAGCCAATGTTTGTATTAACTACATATAATTTCACTTATTTTTCATGTCCATTTTTCCAGATTGTACTCTGGTACAGTACTGTCATGGTATAGTATTCCATTTTTCCAACGCAGTGAATTTTCTAATTTTGTCTTGTTATTGTTTTGCAGAAAAATCTCTATGCTTCAGACTCTCATATAATGAGAGGGTTGTGTTTCTAAAATTGAGGCTTTATGTTATTTCTTCCTATGTAATGTGAATAATATTTGGGAAAATTTGGGTTGGGTTTGTGACACCTTCAAGAAAGCCCAAAATTTTTTGACATCTTAATTGTAAATGTTGTTGGTAGTTGATTTATTATGTACCTAAAACCTACATAAAAGCATACTTGCCCTGGTAAATATCGAGTGTTGCACATGTGTCTTACACATCAACTTGCTGATATTGTATACTATTTATAATATGATCACCGAAGTACAGGCATACCTCGTTAGTATGGCACTTGCTTTAGAGCACTTCACTGATGCAGAGCTTTTCAATTATATTCATGTTTATTATTTCCGGTGCTTGCCTTGAACTTAAGATAGTTTTTTGGCAATTTCCAATTTTTTTATATTTTTACTTTTGCATCATTTTTTTAGCATTGTTCTATTGCACACTTAATAAATGATAGTGTAAACATGTTTTTAGGCTTTTACATGCACTGGCAAGTGAGAAAATGGCTGTGATCGCTTTAAATTGATATTTGCTTTATGGCAGAAGTTTGGAGCCTTACCTGCCGTATTAATGAGGAATGCCTGTACTATATAAACCTGCTCCAAATCATGACTTTGTGAGATTTCCTTTAGCCAAGGGTGAGGCTGTCAGTGTGGTCATCCATCCAGTAACTGGCCAGATCTATCAGTGATAAACCAAAGAGAGTAAAGCACACAGCAATTCACTGCTGCTGATGAAATGCCAATCAGATATTAAATATTTTCCTGATACCAGTTGCAACAGACTGTTTCATTCTTGACTCTTGGGTTTTATGGAGATTTAAGAAGCTTGCAGATTACAAGAAGGTGCTACCATAATAATAATAATTATTTCTACAAGTACAAGTACAATGTATACAGGCCTATCTGCAATCAGTGACACATGTACTACTATATAGAAAGCCCCTTGTTATGCAGAGCATTTCAGGCAAATTAGGTCAATTTTGTCCCCCAAGATGCGACCCTCACCAGTCGACTAACACCCAAGTACCTATCTACTGCTAGGTGAACATAGAGAGCAGGTGTCTTAAGGAAACACGCCCGAGTGTTTCCACCCATAGCGGGAATCGAACCGTGAACCTCAGTGTGTGAGCTGAGTGTGCTAGCAATTGAGCTATGGAACACCCTGGTGATTGTTTTGTTAGAAAGTTTTGCGCTGGCTGTATTACTGAACCTTCTTTTCTGTCTCACGAACATTTATGATAATAGATAAATATTATACACATTTCCTGACATTTAGTATACAGTGGACCCTCGGTTAGCGATATTAATCCATCACAGAGGGCTTATCTGTAACCGAAAATATCGTTATCCGATTCTATTTTCCCCATAAGAAATAATGGAAATAAAATTAATCCGTTCCAGACTTCCAAAAGCAGTAAAATAAAATATTTTTTTTACAACATAAGACATGCATTTACACACAAGTTTATGAACAATAAAGAAATACATGTAATATAGTACAATATCATGTCACTTACATTTATTGAAGAGTTGTTGATGTGTGGAAGACAGGAGGAGGGGAAAGGATGGAGTAGTATGCTAGTGTTTGGAAGGGAATCCCTTCCATTAACACTGCAGGTGCCAATTTCTTCTGGGTTACTGGCCTTCTAAGCATGTGCACACTCCTCACGATGCTACCTCGCTGCACTTGATATGCTACACTCCCTGCATGAATGCTACCTCACTCACATCTACGAATGCTACACTCCTGCAATGCTACACTCCCTGCACGAATCCCCTTCAACTCCTCACTGCTCACTCGAGATGCTACACTCCCTGCAGAATGCTACACCCCCTGCACGAATGCTACACTCCTGCACGAATGCTACACTCCCTGCACAGATGCTACACTCCCTGCACAGATGCTACACTCCCTGCACAATGCTACACTCCCTGCACAGATGCTACACTCCCTGCACGAATGCTACACTCCCTGCACGAATGCTACACTCCCTGCACGAGATGCTACACTCCCTGCTGAATGCTACACTCCCTGCACAATGCTCCTCCTGCACAGATGCTACACTCCTGCACGATGCTACACTCCTGCACAGATGCTACACTCCCTGCCGAGATGCTACACTCCCTGCACGAATGCTACACTCCCTGCACGATGCTACACTCCCTGCACGAATGCTACCTCCTGCACGAGATGCTACACTCCCTGCACGAGATGCTACACTCCCTGCACAGATGCTACACTCCCTGCACGAATGCTACACTCCCTGCCGAATGCTACACTCCCTGCACGAGATGCTACACTCCCTGCACGAATGCTACACTCCCTGCGAATGCTACACTCCCTGCACGAGATGCTACACTCCCTGCACGATGCTACACTCCCTGCACAGATGCTACACTCCCTGCACGAGATGCTACACTCCTGCACGAATGCTACACTCCCTGCACAGATGCTACACTCCCTGCACGAATGCTACACTCCCTGCCGAATGCTACACTCCCTGCACGAATGCTACACTCCCTGCACGAGATGCTACACTCCCTGCACGAGATGCTACCTCACCGCAGATGCTACACTCCCTGCACAGATGCTACACTCCCACCTGCTCACACTCCTGCACGAATGCTACACTCCCTGCACAGAATGCTACACTCCCTGCACGATGCTACACTCCTCTGCATCGAGATGCTACACTCCCTGCACAGATGCTACACTCCTGCACAGATGCTACACTCCCTGCACAATGCTACACTCCCTGCACAGATGCTACACTCCCTGCACGAATGCTACACTCCCTGCACGATGCTACACTCCCTGCACGAATGCTACACTCCCTGCACGAATGCTACACTCCCTGCACGATGCTACACTCCCTGCACGAATGCTACACTCCCTGCACAGATGCTACACTCCCTGCACGAGATGCTACACTCCCTGCACGAATGCTACACTCCCTGCACGAATGCTACACTCCCTGCACGAATGCTACACTCCCCCGTGCCACTCTCCTGCACGATGCTACACTCCCTGCATGAATGCTACACTCCCTGCATGAATGCTACACTCCCTGCATGAATGCTTCAATCCCTGCATGAATGCTACACTCCCTGCATGAATGCTACACTCCCTGCATGAATGCTACACTCCCTGCATGAATGTTTCACTCCCTGCATGATATGCTACACTCCCTGCATGAATGCTACACTCCCTGCATGAATACTACACTCCCTGCATGAATGCTACACTCCCTGCATGAATGCTTCACTCCCTGCATACCTGCTACACTGTTTACCACAGGGCTGGCACTAGGAGCTTTCTTTTGGACCCTTGGTAACTTATTTAGCAGTTGCAAGCACTAAAAACAGTGGAATAATGACAATATACTGGTATGAATGCGCGGGTGGAGTGGGTGGTGGTCGCTCCTGCTTGTAAACAATAGCACACCGACGCTCCCTGGAGTGCCCGCACAGCTGGGCCACGCGTACGCGTCCGGGACGAATATCGTAAACCGAGTATATCATCGTAAACTGAGTCAATATTTTGACGTAAAAATGTATCACTAACCGATTTTATTGGTATCCGACGCCATCGCTAACCGAGGGTCCACTGTACATTTATTTTTACTGTTCTCTGTATTACTTAATACGTAGTTCTTATTTCTGTAGTACAGTGGTACCTTGAGTTATGAGCTTAATTCATTGCAGACGGCTATTCAAGTGCCGATACCGAAGGAATTGTTTCCCATAAGAAATAATGAAAATTAGATTAATCCATTTCAGACCCCTAAAAATACACTTACTACATAATTGTTCGAGTTTGGAGCTGCTCGTAAGTAGAGATACCACTGTATTTCCTTTCTACTTGCACTTCATTTACCTTAGGTCATGTGTATCAGAGGTGACTAAAATGTTGGTAATGGAAGGGTGAGATCTACATTTTCTTTATGCATTTACTAAAATAAAAAAGTGGAATATTTTTCTGTTTTGGGGTTATGCTACCTTGATGGTAGTAAATGACTGATGGTCTAAAAAATATATACAGTGGAACCTCGGTTTTTGTATGCCCCAGCTTGCATGTAAAACCACAGTTATTCTCTGTAAAATGTATTTTTTTTTTATAATATTTCCCATAAGAAATAATGTTAATCCAATTACATAATCCATTCCAGACACCCAAAAATATTAACAAAAAAATACATTTTATGGAGAATAACTGTGGTTTTACATGCAAGCTGGGGCATACATAAACCGAGGTTCCACTGTATTGTATACTGTGTAGGGAGATATCGTGATATGGTGTTCTGCTTGTGTGGAGTGGCAGAAAGTATTTGCATGAGTCGCCTTGCATGCTGTTTCATATTTTGTAGATAGTGGGTAACCCCTGTGGTTTAGCACTTCTATTTGATTATAATAATAATGTAGATAGTGGGATAGATTTTTGAGGAAAATTCTGCATTAAAAAATGTAATAAAGCATGAATGATGTGAATATTTGTGTTTAAACTGTAACATTTTAAATACCTATTTTGAAAAAGCAAACTTTTGTGTGAGGTCAACCCCCAAAAGTACTACATACTTCAACAGGTAAAAAAATTCAGTGTCATTAGATAGAAAATATATCACAATGTTCATACTATATATTACTACATGTAAAAAGAAAAACTTTCGTTTTTCTTTTTTGGGTCGCTCTGCCTTGGTGGGAGATGGCTTGTCCTTTGGAAAAAAAAAATACTGTATATATAACTTCAAGGTATTAACATTGTAGTACGTAATATATTCCACCACTACAGTAGTCTCAGATGTTGTATTATATAATATGCTGTAAATTACAAGGAATTTATAAACTCAGATCTAAACTATCGTATCTGAACGCTTCTGCAAAGACAGTGATTATGTATGAGTGATGGTGAAAGTGTTGAATGATGATGAAAGTTTTTTCTTTCTTTTTGGGTCACCCTGCTTCGGTGGGAAACGGCCAACGTGTTGAAAAAAAAAAAAAAGATCTAAGAATTAATATTTTGTACAGAAGATACAAATGATGGGTCTGAGGTTGTGAAAATAGCAATAAACAAATGCTTTCACAAAATTTATACAATATTACCCACAGTATTAAATATAATTTTCTCTGGCAGGTTACAATAGAAAAGACTCCGTCATACTTCATCTCTCGTGAGGCACCAGCGAGAATACGTGCCATGAACGAGACCATTAAACTCTTGTTGATCGTTCGGGAGCCGGCAATGCGAGTCCTGTCTGATTATGCCCAAATAATGGAGGCCAAAATGCGGAAAGGAAAACAGGTCGCCCCATTTCACAAGAAAGTTCTAACACCTGACGGTGAAATTAATGATGGGTTGGTATTATAATTGTTAGTTTCTGTGACTTGATGACCAGAGTACGGTAGTGTATAATACTGTATATAAAAACATGGAAGGCTTGATAGTGAAGATACCTAAATCTGGAGTAATATAAACAATGCCCTTAGGGAATGAACTGGTGGCATTGCTGTTGTATGTCCATGACTGTGTCGTGCCAAATAGGTAAAACTTGCGATTTTGGCTTAAATAGCAACGCTCTTCTTGCTGAATAAGGCAAGTGAAAATTTGTGTATGCAGTAATTTCTCAAAAATCATTCTAAACCTAATGAAAAAAATACAATTCATCGTGTTCATTTATTATTAAATTATTGCAAACTTATCTAAAATATATTTAGTTGGATTAGGTAAGTTTTCTAAGGTTCTTTTGGTACAAAATTATTAATTTTTACATTAACTTAAATGAAAAACATATCTTTAAATGTATAATAATTTTTTTTAGAAAAGACTTAATTTTAAATGAGTTCTTGTTAATTGACCAGTTTTTCCTATTTGACATGACAACTATACCATTTTAGCCACAATTCATGTAATATGTAATTACAAGTGGTCCCCACTTATACAGCAGGTTAGGTTCTGGGCTACTGCTGTAAAGTGAATGTCACTGTAAAGTGAAAGTTTTTTTTTTTTCTTTTTTCTTTCAAATGCATATGAAATCCTGATAATATGTTTACACTATCTTATATTAACCCTTTAACTGTCCAAACGTAGATATACGTTTGTACGTGTACTGCTCTGAACGTAGATCTACGTTTTATTTTTCATTCCTTCAAATTTAGTGCAATAGGCCTGAGTCGCCTAGACATGAGAGAATGGGTCTGCGCCCTCAGTGTGCACAGTATTAAAAAAAATCTGGGACCACTTAGTACCTTGTGGGAGCACTAGTTCAATTGAGTGCCAGCTAGAGCAAATAATGTGGCAAACACCATGGATTCACTGATGTCATGTCGCATTAACACTCCCCTTATAAGAGGAAAGTAAAAATAGGTTCAATAAATACATGAGTGGCTGTGGGTGGGTGTGAGTTGGACCTGACTAGCTTGTGCTACTAGGTCTGATGCTGTGCTCCTTCCTTCAGAGGATGTGACCTGACTAGGTGGGTCATTGGTCTAAGCTGGGGGGTGACATGGACCTGCCTTGCATGGGCCAGTAGGCCTTCTGCGGTGTTCCTTCTTTTTTATGTTCTTATATATTCGGCAGGCTGGCTTTGGCTGTCTGTGTCTATATCTGTCTATATCTCTGTCTATATCTGTATATCTATCTGTCCTATATATCTGTATCTGTCTATATATCTGTATCTGTCTATATCTCTGTCTATCTATATATATCTGTAATATCTCTCTCTCTCTCTCACATGTACACATAAGTACAGTTATTATACATAGTGTAAATTACCTAGGATAACCCAAAAATTCCAGGCAAAGTCCTATACAATGCTTGTAGATATAAGACATAATACGCATGACTGGCAAGTAATACGCATTGTCACTTCTGCATCGCGTATAATACCTGTTGGCTTACGAGCCACACTCAGACTGAGACAAGCAGACGGAAAGACACACACACACACAGGCAGACGGAACGACAGATAAGCAGAGCTAGACAGACAGACAGATAGACAGTGGAAACAAGGAGAGGGTTCCCTACTCCCATTCATCAATGTCATTGGGCTGTCAGTGTTATCTGACACTTGTCATAACACCATTCTTCAAGGAGTTTCATATACTCCAGGCACACACAGGCAGACAGAAAGACAGATAAGCAGAGCTAGACAGAGACACAGACAGATAGATAGACAGATAGACAGTGAAAACAAAGCGAGGGTTCCCTGCGCACATTCATTCATCAATGTCATTGGGCTGTCAGTGTTATCTGACACTTGTCATAACACCATTCGTCAAGGAGTTTCATATTATACTCCAGGCACACATAGGCAGGCAAACAAAAACAGATAAGCCGAGCTAGACAGATAGATAGAAACACAGATAGACAGATAGATAGATAGATAGATAGATAAACAGATAGATAGACAGACAGATAGATAGACATACACATAGATAGATAGACAGATACAGTGAAAACAAAGCAAGGGTTCCTTGCACACATTCATTCATCAATGTCACTGCCTTATCAGTAGTTATCTGACAATTGTCATAACACCATTCTTCAAGGAGTTTCATATATACTCCAGGATGTCTAAAACATTGCTGGGACCTATAAATACTTTGTATATATTTATAGACAATAGTAAATGACCAAGGCAGGTGAAATTGTTCACCTCTTGGTGTCATTGTGACTATTTGAGTACTATTTCAGTACCTAATATTAGTGTTAGAACAAAGATTGGCTATGAAATACCAGAACATAAAAATTGTATAAATTAAAATAAAAACTAGAAAAAAAAGTATATCGGCATTACTTCGGCAAGCGGCAGGACTTGTTGTTGCCGTCAGGTGAGCATCCAGCACCAACTTGTCGGGCTTATATCTCGGTAAGTACTGGCCCTAAAAATTTTTTTTTAGCCTATCCTGTTTATAAAAATGCGCTCTTCATTTTTAAAAAAAAAAACGATTTTTTTTTTTCAAAATATTCGGAGCAGTGCGTGAGTGAACGTAGATCTACGTGTGGACAGTTTAAGGGTTAAGTGAGCAATAGGGTTAGGCCTAAAAAATGCATATATGTACAGTACACACATTATTTACATTAAAATATTTACGTCTTTGGCTTATAGTGAGTGGAGTAGGAAGTCTAAATAAATGAAGAATGGGTATACAGTAGTCCCCCATATCTGCGCAGAATATCTGTGGATACCCAAAACATACATACCTATGATAAAGGATAATTGATAAATTACGCACAATAAGTTGACAATTAGCATTTTTACACCATGAATTTTTTTAGGTTTTGAAGAATTGCCACCATCACTACTTTTGTGCTGTAGGGCCATTATTAAGTAAAATTAAGGGTTATTTTCGAGCCACAGTAAACCATGGAAATCGAATCTGTGGATGTGGGGGTTCTACTGTAATTGAAAACCGCTGCATTAGTGAAACGCTGTAAAGTGAAGCGCTGTAAAAGGGGCCCTCCTGTATTAATAGTAACACTATGCTACAACATAATTTTTTCACATTATTGTACTGTATATAGCTCTGTATATAACTGATGATTGAAATTACAAATAACATACACAAATGCATGAGAAGAGCGGATGAAAGAATGGGAGAGGCTCTGTCAAGAAATTTTGCTGAAAACAAGAAAAATTTTTGGAGTGAGATAAACAAGGTAAGAAAGCCTAGGGAACGAATGGATTTGTCAGTTAAAAACAGAGTAGGGGAGTTAGTAGATGGGGAGCTGGAGGTATTGGGTAGATGGCGGGAATATTTTGAGGAACTTTTAAATGTCGATGAAAAAAGGGAGGCGGTAATTTCATGTACTGGCCAGGAAGGTACAACATCGATTAGGAGTGAAGAAGAGCAGGATGTGAGTGTGGGGGAGGTGCGTGAGGCATTACGTAGAATGAAAGGGGGTAAAGCAGCTGGAACTGATGGGATCATGACAGAAATGTTAAAAGCAGGGGGGGATATAGTGCTGGAGTGGTTGGTATTTTTGTTTAATAAATGTATAAAAGAGGGGAAGGTACCTAGGGATTGGCAGAGAGCATGTATAGTTCCTTTATATAAAGGGAAGGGGGATAAAAGAGAGTGTAAAAATTATAGGGAATAAGTTTACTGAGTATACCAGGTAAAGTGTATGGCAGGGTTATTATTGAAAGAATTAGAGGTAAGACAGAGAGTAGGATTGCAGATGAGCAAGGAGGCTTTAGAGTTGGTAGGGGATGTGTAGATCAAGTGTTTACAGTGAACCATATATGTGAACAGTATTTAGATAAAGGTTGAGAAGTTTTCATTGCATTTATGGATTTAGAAAAGGCATATGACAGAGTGGATAGGGGAGCAATGTGGCAAATGTTGCAAGTGTATGGAATAGGTAGTAAGTTACTGAAGGCTGTAAAGAGTTTTTATGAGGATAGTGAGGCTCAGGTTAGGGTGTGTAGGAGAGAGGGAGATTACTTCCCGGTAAAAGTAGGTCTTAGACAGGGATGTGTAATGTCACCATGGTTGTTTAATATATTTATAGATGGGGTTGTAAAAGAAGTAAATGCTAGGGTGTTGGGGAGAGGGGTGGGATTAAATTATGGGGAATTAAATGCAAAATGGGAGTTGACACAGTTACTTTTTGCTGATGATACTGTGCTTATGGGAGATTCTAAAGAAAAGTTGCAAAGGTTAGTGGACGAGTTTGGGAGTGTGTAAAGGTAGAAAGTTGAAAGTGAACATAGATAAGAGTAAGGTGATGAGGGTATCAAACGATTTAAATAAAGAAAAATTGGATATCTCATTGGAGAGAGGGATTATGGAAGAAGTAAATGTTTTCAGATATTTGGGAGTTGACGTGTCAGCGGATGGGTTTTTATGAAGGATGAGGTAAACCATAGAATTGATGAAGGAAAAAAGGTGAGTGGTGCGTTGAGGTATCTGTGGAGACAAAAAACGTTATCCATGGAGGCAAAGAAGGGGATGTACGAAAGTATAGTGGTACCAACACTCTTATATGGGTGTGAAGCATGGGTTGCAAATGCTGCAGCGAGGAGGAGGCTGGAGGCAGTGGAGATGTCCTGTCTAAGGGCAATGTGTGTTGTAAATATTATGCAGAAAATTCGGAATGTGGAAATTAGGAGAAGGTGTGAAGTTACTAAAAGTATTTGTCAGAGGGCTGAAGAGGGGTTGTTGAGGTGGTTTGGTCATTCAGAGAGAATGAATCAAAGTAGAATGACTTGGAGAGCGTATAAATCTGTAGGGGAAGGAAGGCGGGGTAGGGGTCGTCCTAAAAAAGGTTGGAGAGAGGGGGTAAAGGAGGTTTTGTGGGCGAGGGGCTTGGACTTCCAGCAAGCATGTGTGAGCGTGTTATATAGGAGTGAATGGAGACGAATGGTTTTTGGGACATGACGATTTGTTGGAGTGTGAGCAGGTTAACATTTTGTGAAGGGATTCAGGGAAACCAGTTAATTGATTTAGTTGGACTTGAGTCCTGGAAATGGGAAGTACAATGCCTGCACTTTAAAGGAGGGGTCTGGGATAGTGACAGCTGGGAGGGACTATTCTCAGCTGTCGTATCTGAGCGCCTCTGCAAAGACAGTGATTATGTATGAGTGTGGTGAAAGTGTTGAATGATGATGAAAGTATTTTCTTTTTGGGGATTTTCTTTCTTTTTGGGTCACCCTGCCTCGGTGGGAGACGGCTGACTTGTTGAAAAAAAAAAAAAATGCATGATACTATACATATACACACACAAATTCATACATAGATACATGCATACACACACACAAATGCATACATACATACATAAATACATACATATACACATACACTCAAAAGTGTATAATTAAGACAGTAACTTCTTGCAGATTCAAAGCAATACAGATAAGCCAGTATGCTGTACATGTCCTGAGATGGCTGAGAGAATTTCCCCGTGAGCAAATACATATCATTGATGGTGATAATCTTGTATCTGATCCATTTACTGAAATTGATAAGGTTAGTACCTTCACTTAGTTTGGTGTTCTTGTACAACGCTCATCATTTGCAGAGGAAGAATTCGAATCCGCTTGCCCTTAGTAGACGACTGATAGGGAGGTACAGGACGTCTCCAACTTGCAAATAAGATTCGTTCCTTTTTCCCAGCTCAAAACAAGTTTATGTATATGATAGTAGCACAAAAGATGATTAAATTTCATGTGTGTGTACTGCAGCTTGGTGGTTGTAAGGCTTTAATAAGTTTCTGAGTATCCCATTACAAGTGCAGATGTTTGTAACTTTGGAAGTTTGTAAGTTGGGAAACTTCCTGTACTGCACTACAGTAATGTTAAGGATTATAACGTGGAAACTTGTTAAATGTGCTTTGATGTAATTGTTACGAACACAAATAAATGAGAAGCTAGAAACTGCTCTGACAGAAATGTGAAACACAAGTTAGAGAGATCTGTATATTTTGTCCTCAATCCAAGATCCTCTATCTGCTGAAGAAGGTCTCTTACCTATGTTTCACATTTCTGACCAAGTGGTTTCTGTCTCTTGAACAAAAGGATACTGTATCAGGATAATCTTGCTAAGTCTTACTTAAATTTGTATGCATTTTCCCTACTTTCCCATGTGTTTCTCAAATCAGTTTCAGAAACTTGTAACTTTTCATGCTAACTTCTTGGGAAAAACAAATCAAAATTTTTCCCATCGTAATATCTATTATTTAATCTAACTAAATTGCCAGAAGCAAGCGGTTGATTATCTCTGTTTCTGTAATGGATAACCAGGAAGAAAAATAAAGATACAGTGGACACCCGGTGTTCATCCTGCTCCAAACTCGCCCTTTTATGTAAGTGTATTTTTTTAAATGCTTTTGTAAGTGTATTTTTGGGGGTCTAAAAGGACTAGTCTACTTTACATTATTCCTTATGGGAATAAATTCGTTTGGTAATGGCACTTGAACAGCATTCTGGAACGAAAAAATAACGAAAACCGGGGGTCCACTGTATTTTGAAATTAGGTTGTTTGAATATTTAGCATTTTTCTCATTTGACCTGAATTTTAGCATTTTTTATGTCTTCATATCTTATCACTATGAGTAATGGTGAAAGTGTTGAATGATTATGAAAGTTTTTTCTTTTTCGGTCACCCTGCCTCAGTGGGAAACTGCCGACATGTTAAAAAAAAATCTTTTCACTTGTACATGCATGGTAGTATATTGCAATCAATCAACTTGTTGCTATTTTATTGCAGGTGCAGCAGTTTTTGAGACTTCCTCTTCATATAAAACCTGATAATTTCTACTTCAATGAGACCAAAGGTTTTTATTGTATGAGAAATGAAACCTTCCAAAAATGCTTAACAGATGCCAAGGGTCGACCACACCCTCATGTTGATCCTGCGGTAATGTCTCGGTTACGTAAGTTTTTTGCCCCTTTTAATGAGCAGTTCTATGAGATGATGGGACGTAACTTTGGATGGCCAACCTCCTAATGCACATTTGCAATAAAGTGGGGCTGGTATGAGAGGTGTGACTCCAGTGGTTTCCAGTGCAAATGTACAATCATCACATAAACTGATTTTTGTATATTTTGTAATTATAGTACAATTTTATGGTGATTATATATTTTATTCTAATTTTACGATAATGTCATTGATGAATTCCCACCATGTTGCAGTGTTTGTTACTGATGTGGGAGAGTATTTTACTTGTTGTTTCCTTTTCTTTAATAGTAAATGACAAATACAAAATGACAAATATAAGTGAATTGACAGTGCTCTGGCTCAGTCTGGGTCATTGGGAATTATATTTGACTTACAATAATCAAATTTAATATAGCAACACAAATTGTATCATTGTTACTAATTTTTCTATGATAAAATGCACAACATACACAGGATAATTTCACACAAATTGGTTCAACTCGCATTTAATAGTTCTCACCAGGCGATAAAACTTTTTTTTTTTAACTGGCTTTTGTGAGTCAAAGGGAATTACTTTTGAAAGTAGTTTCATTCCCTCTGTTGTTTTAATGTTATTTATTATCCCAGCATTGAGTAAATTGACTGCAATGTTTTCCAACTAGTCGCTAACACCATGTGATCACCCACAGTTGAGGTGACAGGTCACTCGAGGTATATATTTAAGGTTGGCATTCTGTGTTGTATGACTCAAAAAGGCTTAGCATTTTCTTGTTAATATAATAATAATAATAATAATAATAATACTAATATAATAAATGTTGCATAGAAAGTTACATTAACCCTTTACCAGGCCAGGTGTGTCTCATATTTGATTCTGCCATAGAGGGTATTTAAGAGGCGCCTAAAATAAATAAACTTGACAAATGAACACAAATAAATGTGTCTTAGAATTGCTTATATTATCAGAATATAGGTTGCATATGTTGCAGTGTCTCAAATTTGATGCGTGGCCTGGTAAAGGGTTAAAAACCATGTAGAGAGCTACAAAATTAGGTACAATATCCTAATTGGTATCCAAGTAAAACAGTATGTAGCAATGAAATTCTTGTATTCATAGTTTGCAATTTGTAAACGAATCACTATTATTTGCAATTAATATTGAGACTTAAATACCCATACTGTAATGGTTAAAAAAAAAAAGCCAATTTTTTCCAATTTCAAAATGTATTGTGTGATGCAGGTTTGACTGCTGATTACTATGCCTTAGTCTTGCCTGCATCTCTTAAAAAAAAAGTTTGTTAGGATGCAAGCTATCATCAGGACTGTGGGTGAACAACAAGGGTTAGTACACAAATGAAATCTAATATATTTTTTGTAATGCGGAGGTGGATGCACTGAATGTGGATGCATGTCTGTTATTCTAGTATGAATGAAGATGATGCTAATAGCTAAAAAGGTTTGACCAAGATTAGGAATTCTCAGTGATGTGCACAGAAGAATGTCTGAGTGGGCTGAACCACTGTCCTCTTATACTTCTTCCCTAAATATGTCCTTTTGTCTCAGTTATAAAAATGTCACTCAGCTGTCTTGAGAGGATTAAAACATCATCCCTGAAAAAAAAGTCAAACCACAGTACGGGTGGGGTTAGAAACCATGGCCTGGAGTTGTACGACTCACTCACCATGGGTTCTAATCCCACCCTTAATGTGGTTTGTTTTCAGTTGTGTTATTACGGTTTCTCATGTCACCCCAGCAGCTACTGGACTCCAGCCTCTCAAGCTCTCATACCTCCTCTTGAAGCTGTGAATGAAGGAAGTCTCTGCCAATCTCCCTAGTTAACTTACTCCATTTTTCAACCACTCTGAGCTTTTAATGTTCTCTGCATATTACTGGGAGTTCTGTATGTAGAATTTGTGTTGTATATTTGACACTGAGTTTTAAATGTGTGAATCTGAATAATTTCCTCAGAAAAACTAGAGTGCTTTTATTTATTTTTGTTATATGCCACCTTGGCAACAAAATATGCTGTTTTTGTGCTTAACACTAAGAAAAGAAATGCAGTGTCATTGCAGAGTGTCTGCATGTCCTTGTGTGATTAGAGAATTCATGAAAATTAGTTTTATATATGTATTCTCTTTCTTAAGAGATATAAATTTAATTGTTTTTTTTTTTTTTTGCTTAATGTAAACTATTAGGATTATAACTACAACCTCAGGGCATTGATAATATTGCCATAGTTGGATATTCATTTTCATTCAGAAAGTTGGTATAATACCAAGCATCAGCATATTAACAACTTATAATGTACTACCGCCAATCACCAAACTTTGAGACACACAAATGCACATTCACACGTATGCGTACACCCACACATGTACACACATAGTGAGTGGCTTTATAATTTATCCCATTGCAATAAATATATCCATATACTACTGTACAGTGTGCATTGAATATGGTTTATACAAAGTTTTCATGTTGAATGCTTGTTGTTCTGTTCTGAAGAATATATATGATGTGGTTGTTAAAGAATTGGTTGAAAGTTTGTCTCTCTGTGTATTGTAAAACAGAAGAATGTTTTATGTTTTGTGAACTGATAGTTTTGATGTATTCAGATTTTTATACAACTTGAGTTAGTTTTAAGACAGGAATCTATACACTGGTATCTAAAAATGTATCAATAAGTAGAAAGTGATGCACCATTTGGACAAAAATATGAAGCACAGGTAAGACAGATTTTTCATACCAGTGATTTTTATTTTTCTCCAAGTGATTTCTCACTTTACATCTGTCATTGTTCATGACACTAATCCTAGTATCACTATACTGTAAAAGTGCATAAGGTGATACAGAATACACTGTACAATTTTTTTAACACACTGGCTGTCTTTCACCGAGGCAAGGTGTCAATTATCCACAATAATCAGAATCGGATGAAAACCTTCCAGGCTGCACCTAATGGATTTGAGGAATGAAGATGAATCTTGGGATGGCATCTTTTTGTAGCAGCATTGGGGATATACGGTAGTTATATTTGCTGCAGCTGACAAAAAGGGGGAAAAAAAAGAAAAAAAAAAGTCTCCAGGTCATTAACCTTTAGCTCAACGGGTGAGCTCTCGTCTTTTTTCTTGTATTGCACAGCATGTATAACCCTCTGCACCATTACCTAGGCCTTATTGGGTCTGGTGAATGTCTAGGGAGCACCAAGTTCCCACTGCACCAATGTCTGGGCTTAGTAGGGTCCAGTACAAGTTGTGGGTGTTGTCATTTTTTTTGTCACTGTCGTTGCCTTTTATCCAGGGACATAAGATGAACTTCAACTCTACTTTTCAATTAGAAAATGTCAGCAGTATTTATAAATATGTGTTATTGTATATAAAAAAAAAAATCAGTTTAATCATGAACACCAGTTACCAGTTTGAGAACCATCCATGGTAAGGAAGATTAGTAGAAAGTACCAGTAATGTTAATGATTAATGCATGGGATGCTGTATTACGTTCATAAACAGTAGTAATACAGTAGTATATTTAAGTGCAAGCCTACAAAAGCCTCGATACATATCAATATTGTACCTTGTTTGGGACTGGGTAAGGAGTCTACATCATTGGCAAGTACCAACTACAGTAATGTGAAGGTTTGATTCTCTATGTATCTCCCACCCTAAACTAAACTTACAACTAACTGATGTGAAGGTTTGAATACTCATATATTGCCCATCTTAAGCTACACTTGCAACCAAATGATAAGAAGGGTTGACTCCCCCTACATTCTTAGGTTAGTGCTGCACTTCTGAATAGCATGTGATGAGGTTCTCGTAAATTAAGAAAGCTGGAACAGGTTCAAATTCCGAAGATTGATGTTTATTTAATATCCTTAAAATCCTAGCTTTTTAACTAATTACATATATTACATGTCTGAAATAATTACAAAGTGATACATGATGTTAATGTGGATTAAAAAGTTCATCTTGTGTCCATGTTCAAGCGACATTTAGTAACGAGTCTGTCCAGTCCTGCACTTAGCCTGGGAGTGGCTTTTAATCCCTTCCAGGCCTCTATTTGCACTGATATTGATGTATATTGAATAATGTACAGCTTTGTGGTTAGCTGCTATCTATCATACATGTGTAATATTCTAATATTATCTTATGTATAACATTTATTTTTCTTTGAGAAGATTATTTATAAGAAAGTGTCTTTTAGGATATATTTTTCTCCAGTTTATATATCTGTACAGTATGTCAATGATACCAAAAAAAATATGCTAATGATTAGCTATTGTTAGTTAGCCATATCTTAAGCTCTGATGGGTCTGCAGTAGAGGAGTAAATCTTATTCACCATTTGTTAATGTTACAAATGGTTTGATGTAAGGGTGCTATATTTAATGCTCACATGGGGTTGCACTCTCATAGAAAACTATTTACTGTACTTTCATATTTTTGCATTTAATTTATCTAGCTTTGCTATACTAATGTTTCTTCAGATGTGCTTTTTATTTTTCCATGCTTTGGTGTTAATGCAAAAAGTAGAGATCCTCTTTCTAAAATGCATCATGTTTGCATTTGTATTTATGTTATGAATTTTATAATTTGCTAGTTTGCTATCTTGCTGGTAACTCATAGGCTCTCTTTTCTTTTTCCCATTTCCTGAGAAATTCTAAGAGCTGCTAATTACTCTGTTCTTCAGCATCAGGTTTACTCTGCACTTTTTTATTTCTCTATTGTTTTTAGTTCTCTTCTCTACATTGATTAATTGAATTATGGGTTCTCTATGCATCTCATTTATTTTCCCTGCCGAGGTACAATTTTTTCTATTGCCTCTTCACTTCCTGGGTGGATTGTTCACTGAAGTCAGGATTCCATTGTTCTTGTGCCAGAATTTTTTTTCTAACACACTAGCCGTCTCCCACTGAAGCAGGGTGACTTTCACCATCATTCACACTATCACTATCCTTTAGAGTGCAGTCACTGTACTACTTCCCACCCCCAGGTCTCAAGTCTAGCTAACAGGTTTCCTTGAATCCCTTCATAAACTGTTACCTTGCTCACACTCCAACTTTCCCTGGGTATCAGTCTCTTGGATTTCCCACCTTTTTAATTCTACTTTTGCTTCTTTTAGGTTACAGAATGCTAACATTTGGTGATCGTTTGCTCAAAGGAGCACTTTTGCCTTGATGCTGCATATATTACACACTACATTTCTTAATAACACTGTGCTCTTAATATTTAAAACAAATTTTTGCTCATCATAAATAACTTTCTTAGTAATTATTGATGCATAAATAATCAAAATTTTGACTGAATAATTTATAGCCATGCTCCTTTGTGTTTTAGCCACATCAGATTTCTCCTACTAAAGTACAGTAACTCAAAAAAAGGAAATATGTTTACTATTGTTCATTCAGTAGCTGTCCTGTCAGGTGTACACATACTTTGGCAAGACAGCTATTGAATGAAAAGTTAATGTGCTTTCTATTTTTTGGGGGGAGGGGAGTCATTACATTGGCAGGAGAGAGTTCATGTGGCAAAAAAAAAAAAAAAGCTGTGACTATTAGAGCTCAGTGCAAGGAAACTAGCAGACAAACAATAATGAAAAAATTATGATTTTATTAGGATTATATGTTCATAATTGTTGAAAACATGAATATTTTTTGGGGGGATTGCCAGTCTAGCATTAAGGATTTAGAAACTATTGTACAGTACTTAATAGTTGGTAAGCAACACTAACAATTTCTGAATCAACAACAGTGCTGTACGACTTACACACGTTTAGCTTTTTTTTTATGAATGTGCTAATTATTGAAAAACGAAGAAAGCTTTGTGTTGTAAGCTTTGCCTTAGGTGGTGAATAAGACTTACTCCTGATATCAGACCATATCTGAATACTTTGCTACATTTATACCTGACCATGTGAGTGACATGATTTATTTTCTCCTAGTCATTTTAACCAGTTACTCATCTCTGAACACTCTTGGCTGAGTTTGGCTTGTAAAGAAAATGTGCAGCATATTGGGACCAGACAGTTCTACTGTGGTATTAGGTTAAGATATACGCTATGTTATATATTGACTCGTCAGGAAATATTTAACGAGAAATTATATTTTTATGCATATATATATATATATATATATCTATATATACATATATTACCCTGATGAAATGGCTAAATAAGAATTTCATATTTTTTTCTCATTTATAAATGCTGCGTTATACGACCCACATGGTTTGGCATTTATTTTCAAACGTAATAATAATTATAAATGATGTGGAAGCATTTAATATTAAGGATGCTTTGTGCAATATATTTTTTGGCTCTGTTTTTAAATTGATGAACTTATTATTATTTTTAATTTGATATTCAAGAAATTATTGCAGACAAAGAATTGCTTTCAGTGAAAATATTTTGAATTTAATGCACAGATTATGACATGTTTTGTAAGACAAATGTTTCATAGTATGAATGTTTATATGAGCTTTGTCTTGCAGTGCTCTGCAGACATTTGCTTGCTTCTGCAGTTTTTGACATGTCTTTAGGGAAAAGCCTGGCTGCAAGAGTAGTTTCTTTCATGATTAGTAGATAGAGGATTGAGCCTCCACCACTCCTTGCCCTCAGTTACCCACATGACTTCAGCACTTCACATAAATATGAATATATAGTGTGCAATAAGATCACTGTACACAGGTAATATCACAGCATGCCAAACAACCACTGTGAAAAAATAGTGAAATTCCAACCTTTTTTGTGATTTCTCATATTATCAAGGCCCTTGATAATGTGAGAAATTACGAAAGCACTTGGAATTTCACTATTTTTCAGTGGTTATTTTGCAAATATCGATATCCCAGCTTGTAGTTTAAGTATTTTTAAACTGACCATTCCACATGCCACATTTCTCATTCAAACCCTAGCAAATAATATTTATTATTAACAGTCATTCCAGTTTTCAAGCAAATGTTGTTAATATCTTAACTGTACCATACTAATAGGTATTAAAAAAAAAATATTTTCTGAATGAATTATTATTGAGAATGTTTATGGCATCTCATCACAAGGTAAATTCTTTGTTGATCAATATTGCTTTCATAGTATATGTTTCTCAATTTCCTTTTTAAAACGAGAACCATTATATTTTGTAAGAGCGAGAGAAGTACTTTTAGCTGTTTTTTATTTGATGTAGAAATTTTAATGCAGCACAGTAGAAAGTTTTAACTCTTCTTTGGTCTCCACAAAAAAAAAAACATGCTAAAAAAATAAAAGGTTTGGAAATGGATGGATAAAATACACGAACCCTCTACGGATCTTTATTAAGGAACTTAAATTATACAAAATGTCAGTATCTAGTCATTTGACTTTTTTCTTTCATTACAATTTTAATCCTTTCCGACTGGTAGACGATTGGTGACGAACTTTGTTTTTGCATTGCACACCAACGTTTTTTTTGTGGAGACTGCACCTTTGCACATTGCTAGCTTGTGCCTATATTTTACTTTATTTCCTATACTGCATGTCTTAGCATTATTAGTGAGGGTACTTTCTTTATTTTTTAGGTATCTCTCCAATATTTTAAGCAAGCGAAACATATCATTAGTATTAGTGCATATGCTTAGGAATTTACATAACATGTGGAAAGAGAAATTACTTGTTAAAAGCTGGCCTAGAGAATCATGTGTTCCTTAATATTGTAGTAAGACAATTTTGCCTTCTATTCCATTTTTTGCTGTTTCCATCTAAGGGTTGGAGCCTCCAGGTGACAAGAGCTGATCTCTTTTAAGAGCTAGGCAGGAGAGTGATGAACTCTTTGAACACTGCTATAAAAAGAAAGCCCCTTCACCCCTGCCTGACCACAGAGCTTGACATATTTGTTGAGTTAGGGGTCAGAGTATTGTATGGAGGAATTCCAAACAGGTTGATATATACACTAGAGCATAAAGATGAACAGAATAATGGGGTAGGTTCCTAAACAAGAAGACAAATATAAACTGCCAGATCAACCAGGCTGTGATGGATATGTGGAGCAGCAGGCATCCAGCAGCAACAGCCTGGTTGACCAGGCAAGCACCAGACAAGCCTGGCCCATGGCCGGGCTCCGAGAGTAGTGAAACTCTCAAAACTCTTCAAATATTTAAAAAATATGTACATCTAACCGTCATAGAGACATCACAAACACTTCTTCACTATAAGAGTAGTACAGTTATGGCATAAGGTGGATAATGCCACAGTAGATATTAATAGTGAACTGGGAAAATATACAGCCCTTGTATGACTCGTATGGGTTCAGTGCTTCCCATGAAAATAGTAATGGAGGAACATACACTAAATGATGTAATATTCAGGAGAACTTACAATACTACTTGGTAATTGCATGGAGAATGGACAGTCAGAATAAGAGTGGTGAAATAATACTATTGTTTAAGATCTATAAATGTCATTTAAATTAAAATTCAAAATTGAAGGTAATGTCAAATTCTTTGTAGTAGAAATCCAAAATTAAAGTAAATGTTTAATAACACATGAGAAAAAGAACAAATGTAGGAAGACAAATATTTTTTTTTTTTTACACCAGCCGTTTTCCACCGAGGCAGGGTGCCCAAAAAAGAAGAAACTTTTTCATCATCACTCACTCCTTCACTGTTTTGTGAGTGGCATGCCAACACTACATTTCAAAAACTGCAACATATCTCCACCCCTCCTTCAGAGTGCAGGCACTGTACTTCCCACAGATATTTATTTTTCAACATGTTGGCCCTCTCCCACCAAGGCAGGGTGACCCCAAAAAAAGAAAGAAACACTTTCACCATCATTCACACATAATCACTGTCTTTGCAGAGGCATGCAGATATGACAGTTCAAATGTCACTCCAAACAGTAAATATCTCAAACCCCTCCTTTAAAGTGCAGGAATTGTACTTCCCACCTCCAGGACTATATGTGTACTAAAATATGACTGAAAATTGACCTGAAAAGTAATAAAATCCATATAATATGTTATTTGACAATCAGAAATTTTTCACATGCTGTATTCCAGTCTGTTATGGAAAAGTTGTTTCATTGAACAAAACTATAAAGTTTTGAATCACTAGTTAATTAGGGAATTGAGCATATGCAGCAGGTTTGTGTGAGCATGTTAGATAGGAGTGAATGGACATGCTGGTGGAGTGTGAACAAGATAGCTGTTATGAAGAGATTTAGGGAAAGAGGTTAGCCGGACTTGAGTCCTGGAGGTGGGAAGGGCAGTGTCTGTACTCTGAAAGAGAGAGGGGATGTTACAGTTGGAGGGTAATCTGATTGTGATGTGAGCATATTTCTGGAAAGATGGTGTTTAAATGAATGATGGTGAATGTATTTTCTACTCTGAGTTGCCCTACCTTGGCAGGAGTCAGCCATTGAATTAAAAACTAACCATCACGTATTGCTCTTCATAAAGTTAGAGGCATACTAATTCCTACAAAGTAAATTTGAAATGATAAAAACAATATGCAAAATACAACCACTAAATGTTCTCTAAAATATAAATAATATATGGCAAAAGAAGTAAGCACACATGAATGAACCATATGGGTTTAGATTTTTGTTTTTTGAATAATAACATAAAGATAATTTTAAAGGTTTTGCAATCCAGATGAAGCTCAAAGATAAAAAAATAACTTGAAAATAAATCAGGATAGACGGGGGAAAAAAGTGATAAGAAACAACTAATACCTCAGGTAGAAAAATTAATGTTGAGTAAGATGTGGACTAAATGAAAAAAAGGAAAATATAAAATAAAACTAATGAATAATGATATGATGAACTAAACAGTAGAAACAGAGAAAGAACAAAAAAGGCACAATACCATGACTTTAACAATACACACAGTACTGATAACCCACAATACCATGGCTGGAACAATATATGGATAACCCACAATACCATGACTGGAACAATATACAGATAACCTGCACATAGGAGAGAGAAACTCATGATGACGTTTTTGTCCAACTTGGATCACTAACTAGTTAATGATGCAAGTTGGATCACTAATTAGTTAATGGTGCAAGCTGGATCACTAACTTTTTAATGGTGCAACTTGGATCACTAATTAATGGTGCAAGTTGGATCACTAACTAACTAATGGTGCAAGTTGGACTGCTGACATGTCATCATTAGTTTCTTTTTCCTAGAGAGAGCGAGAGAGAGAGAGGGAGGAAGTAGATTTGTGCCATCAAAGATGGGCGGTAGCAATGTGACTTGTAGTCCTGAATACCAGTTAGGACTCTTGATCCAAGAAATTCAAACTACCTTCCCCTTGGATCAAATGTAATTACAGTACCTGCCATTCCTCAGGCACTGTGTGAACAATATGTTTATCACTTCTCAATGAATATAATAATGCACAAATATTAGAATACTGGAATGGGATATAAGAAATACAAATAACCCACAGTTAGTAAAGGATGGAAAAGTAGATGCAAATGCAGTAGTCAATAAAGGATTGCATGACACTGCATTTGTGTCTATTTTTCCATTGTGTCAGTGTTTTATACCATTTTTGTATAACCATGGTGGTTTAGCGCTTAGTTTTGATTATAATAATACAGTGGTACCTCTACTTACGAGCAAAATTCGTTCCAGACGGCTATTCAAGTGCCGATACCAAAGGAATTTTTTCCCATAAGAAATAATGAAAATTAGATTAATCCATTTCAGACCCCCAAAAAATACACTTACAAAAGCACCTACAAAAATACACTTACATAATTGTTCGAGTTGGGAGCTGCTCGTAAGTAGAGGTACCACTGTAATAATAATTCTCCACAGTTAGTAAAGAAAGCTTGTGGCTCTGTTTGTACAGGACCATTGGAGTTACAAGTAAGAGGTGACATTTATGGGTTTAGTGCTTGGTTATGATTATAATAATAATACAAGTGAGAGGGAAAAACAGAGTATCAGACAACAGGCTGGGAGGAAATAAGGGTAAGAGGGTAGTAGTAGTAGAAGAAGGGGGTAGTAGTAGAAGAAGGGAGTAGTAGTAGAAGAAGGGAGTAGTAGTAGAAGAAGGGAGTAGTAGTAGAAGAAGGGAGTAGTAGTAGAAGAAGGGAGTAGTAGTAGAAGAAGGGAGTAATAGTAGAAGAAAGGTGTAGTAGTAGAAGAAAGGTGTAGTAGTAGAAGTAGGAGAGACCAAAACATGGTCATGTGCTTCCTCTCTTAAGTGCAGGTTATTTGTGAATTGTTTCAGCCATGGTATTGTGATTTTTATTATTCATAGGAAGAGATAGTAAGTGTTACAGTCACTTGAAACTTCATAAAATTGATTTGATAAACACTAAGGACAGAACACCCTGAGTATAGCACCGCTCTTGTAACTACAGATAATTAATCACAATCAGATAATCTCGCACACTCACATAAAAACACAGCCTCTTCAACACTTATTGCAATGATAGTATATGTATTTTTTTTTTTTTTGTACTTAAATGCCCTTGCTCTCCTCTTCTCAAAAGTTGTTCTTCAATGCAAATTCTCTATGATTACTTAGACAAAACTGGCTTGTTACACTGGCTTTGCCCTTCATGGCACGTTTCTTACTCTGGTGAAGGGCTCTTGGTCTGAGGAACTGGAGTTAACCTCCCCTTCCCTGGATCAAATTTGATGGCATCCCATTCCCCAGGTGCAGTGTGACCCCTATGGATTTAATGCTCCCCTATAAATAAATAATTATAATAATAATAATACATTGACTTTAACCTCCCTTTTCACAAATTCCTTCCCTTCACAAGCCTCTTTCCTGCTGTTTGTTTTATGATCCATACCCCTGTGGTTTAGCGCTTCTATTTGATTATAATAATAATTTATGATCCATACGGGTTTAGCACTTTGTTAAATATAGTAATTATGCTGATTGTGAATGATATATAGGTACAGGTATGACCTTGCATAGTAAAGCACATATTTATTATAAAGCATGGTTGTTATATACAGCACCATCAGAGGCAACATTTTTCTTTGAACGACTCACAAAATCGTAATACATAACACGATTGCAAACACACCACGGAACATGTGGAGTTTGAACCCATGATGAGTGAGTCGTAAAACTCACTCACCATGGTTCAAACCCTACTGGTTCTGTGATTTCTTTGAAAGGGTTTCTGCGTTTCTGCCGTACCTTCTTTTTTTTTCTAATAGTATTCTTAATTTGGTTATACAGTGGACCCCTGGAGTTCGTCATTAATTCTTTCCAGAATGCTGCTCAAGTGCCGTTACCAAACGAATTTGTTCCCATAAGGAATAATGTAAATTAGATTAGTCCTTTTAGACCCCCAAAAATACACTTACAAAAGCACTTACAAAAATACACTTACTTAATTGTTAGAGTTTGGAGCAGTACGAACTCCGAGGGTCCACTGTACATCACATTTTGACAGTGGAGCTTGTACAGTATTTCAATGACTACCGATACATGTCACTTTCGTGGAAAGGTGTAGAAAATATGCAATATCATTCTAAGTGAAATATTTTTTATGACTTTTTTGTAATGTGCTATGTAAGAATGTCATTTTTAGCTGGTGTTCTCTGAAGAGTGTCTGCTGAGGATTGCATATTGTCATGTGTTGCATACACACATTTTGTATGTTGATTGCAAAAGTTATAGCCTTTACAATGTAAATTAAGATATAAATTGACTTTCAAAAAAAAATTAGGTTTGGGTTTGATGGAGTCAAGATCATAATATCTTAACTTGCAAAAATATACAATTTCAGTGATAAAGTTTATGCACGGAAATTTCCAGACATCGTATACTGTTTAAGTAATAAAATCTTAAATGACACTTTAGAAAGTTATACAAAATATTAATGTTACATTGACTTGACTTCTGATATCTCTTGACATAATTTATAGCCAGTTTAGAAGATAGATGAATATTAAACCACAAAGCTTTCTCAGATTGTTCCCTATGGTGAACGAATATTTTTCATAGTGAAAATTATTGATGTAGAATTGATGTTGCACATGGTAATGAATATGTAATAATGTTGGCTTCAGTTTTATGAAGGATACTTATTTTGCAATAAGAGTGACTTCAGTTTTATGAAGGTTAGTTACTTTGAAGTATATTTTATTCCATAGCTGGATATAATATATAAGAACTGGGAGGATATGTGTTAATTGTTCTCAAGTTTTGGTATCACTTTTTTGTGTGATGTTCCCAGATATTTTTGTCAAGATCTGTAAATGGCCAAATTTGTGCCATGGAAATAGAAATGTTCAACAATTATTTACCACTATGTCAATAAATATGTGATTGTTACAATTTCTAAGGCATTTTTGCTGCTTTTAATATATACTGGTATTCTGTGAGAATTTTGTGTCGGCAGGTCATTAAGGTACCTGCTGCTGTTATGAAAATAATTACCTATCTTTGTTATTTGAAATAGACAATGGGTCCATATATAACATGTACACAATCTTTTCATAGAATCTGCAGTGCTCAATTGATTTTTATTTTTAATAAATTATATATTTGCTGCGTAATGTTTTGCATTATTGAGCGGTTCTTGGAGTATACAAGTTTCTTAGACACTATAAAAGAACAGTGTTTTAAATGGTAAGTAACAGTTCTAGTGATTAAAAATACCAGGAAAATTCATAATTATTTAATTTTTTTTATTGTATTTTATTATATACGTATAGTGATTTTATAACAGCAAATTGTTGATCTTATTGTATGAACATGAGGCCAGAAAAATTATGTGATTCAAGTTCTCAGTCTACCAGGAAAGAAGTTTGCCAAGCCAGAGATATTTTGAGTGATGAATGGGTAAGTTTCAGAGTAAAAGATAAACAGAAGTTACCAGTTAGATTACAAGTAATAACCGTTTCCCTCCAACGCCATGCTACACTATTAACTTTCCACTGAAGGTGCTGTTCTCAAGACAGGAAAAAAATCAGGAAGCTTTTCTTTCCAAACATGGACAAATAACCCACACTTAGGAGAAAGAAGCTTTATGACAATGTTTTGGTCCAACTTTTGACATTAACCAATCACAGTGTGACTGGTTAATGGTCCAAGTTAGACCGAAATGTCATAGGTTTCTTTCTCCTATGTGCAAGTTATTTGTGTATTGTTCCAGTCACGGTATTGTGCCTTTGTGTTCTTTTTTCCAGACATGATTTGGTTTGTTCTACACGTCTTATGCAACCCAGCCTTACTTTTACACTATTGTTTTTCACATACATTATCTAGCTTCAATTTCTGGATGTTCTTGTTTACAGATTTTTTTGATTGGTTACAATAGATTGTATAAACTTTCAAGATTTTTTTTTTTTTTTTTTTTTTCAACAAGTCGGCCGTCTCCCACCGAGGCAGGGTGACCCAAAAAGAAAGAAAATCCCCAAAAAGAAAATACTTTCATCATCATTCAACACTTTCACCTCACTCATACATAATCACTGTCTTTGCAGAGGCGCTCAGATACGACAGCTGAGAATAAGTCCCTCCCAACTGTCACTATCCCAGACCCCTCCTTTAAAGTGCAGGCATTGTACTTCCCATTTCCAGAACTCAAGTCCAACTAAATCAATTAACTGGTTTCCTTGAATCCCTTCACAAAATATTACCCTGTTCACACTCCAACAGCTCGTCAGGTCCCAAAAACCATTCGTCTCCATTCACTCCTATCTAACACGCTCACACATGCTTGCTGGAAGTCCAAGCTTCTCGCCCACAAAACCTCCTTTACCCCCTCCCTCCAACCTTTTCGAGGACGACCCCTACCCCGCCGTCCTTCCCCTACAGATTTATACGCTCTCCAAGTCATTCTACTTTGATCCATTCTCTCTAAATGACCAAACCACCTCAACAACCCCTCTTCAGCCCTCTGACAAATACTTTTAGTAACTCCACACCTCCTCCTAATTTCCACACTGAATTTTCTGCATAATATTTACACCACACATTGCCCTTAGACAGGACATCTCCACTGCCTCCAGCCGCCTCCTCGCTGCAGCATTTGCAACCCATGCTTCACACCCATATAAGAGTGTTGGTACCACTATACTTTCATACATTCCCTTCTTTGCCTCCATGGATAATGTTTTTTGTCTCCACAGATACCTCAACGCACCACTCACCTTTTTTCCTTCATCAATTCTATGGTTAACCTCATCCTTCATAAACCCATCCTCTGACAAGTCAACTCCCAAATATCTGAAAACATTCACTTCATCCATAATCCCTCTCTCCAATGTGATATCCAATTTTTCTTTATTTAAATCGTTTGATACCATCATCACCTTACTCTTATCTATGTTCACTTTCAACTTTCTACCTTTACACACCCTCCCAAACTCATCCACTAACCTAACCTTTTCAAGAATGTATATTTAAATACAAATCAACAAATTTAAAGAAATTGGTGCAACACGTTTAACAGCAAGATATCTTGGTGAAAATACATGTTAAAATCTTGAATGGTATGAGAATGGGCTGCATTATAAGACCTAGCTCATTCCCACTACTCTGCTTGATCTGTAGCACCTCCCTTTGTCCAGTACATGTGCTCCTTAACTTATGATGAGATTAAGTTCCAACAAACCCATTGTAAGTCAAAAATATTGTAAGTCGAACATGTATATGATATGCTAAATAAATAAGTAAATGAATAACTACTGTCACTGAATAAGTAAATAAACAAATATATACTGTAACTAACTAAATACCAGTATTGAAAAGTAAATAAATGAATAGAAGTTACTGATTTGCTGCCTTCATGCTGGGTAATTATCATCAAGTTGCACCATCGTAAAGTCAAAATATCGTAAGTCGAACTATCATAAGTCGAGCACCTGTACGTATTTAGTTTTTGCATAGGTTTCTGACAAGTCTGCTAGAAGTCAGCCTTCCCATGCCTCGCATCTGACTTTCTTTCCATTCCTCTTAATTACAACACTTCTTTCTTATTTATTCCTTCCCCACCTAATTTTGCCATATGCAATTTTTAGTTAATTTCAACAGCCTGATTATTAAATAAATTTTATGTATGTAGTCATGTTTGCATATGGTTAGGTTAGGTAAGGTTTGTCAGGAAATAGGACAAGTGTTTCCTGACGTGGGTCTTAGTCATATGATGACCCACAGCTGGAGCTTTCGATCATCTGACCGAGTCCTTCTGCTGGCTTACCGGTCCACGCCTTTAAAAATTATGGATGTATGCCCACTGCTAGTGTATGAAATTTAAATTTTTTATTTGGATAAAATAATGAGAGAAAGCAAACTTATTCAGCAATATTTGATATATTACTTGAATCACACAATGTATTTTTTGGTTGACTGTTCATATTATAGAATTTTGATCTTAAATTTATTATCCATTATTTAGCATATTGGCCATGAATTTTTTTTTTTTTTAGCCATTAGGAAGAATTATGCCAGACAGCAAATTTCTAATTAGAAATTGATCAATATTGGTAACTTTGATGTGTAATTAAATTGCAAGAGAGATCTGACACACACAGTTCACCAAGATATACATTTTACACTGAATTACATACATGTATATGTATAATGTTGTGGCATGCATTACAGTGCCATTATGTGTACTTTGATGTCTTGTTTGTTATCACTGTATTGAACATTGGCATATACACGTACGTTTCGTTTTTGGTTCGGTGTGAAATTTCCAAAATTCCTGTAGCTACAGAAGGAATTACCATACTTAGAAGTTGTAAACATTGCATGTAGCAAGCAGGAATGTTGCATATCATATATAATAGTTTACATGTATGTACGTACATATACATGTATACATATATCATGTTTATATATACTATTGTATATATATACGTATATATATATATATACTACAGTGGAACCCCGAGTTTCAGCCATAATTCGATCCAGGAGGCTGTTCAAGTCCCGTTACCAAACGAATTTGTTCCCATAAGGAATAATGTAAATTAGATTAGTCCGTTTCAGACCCTCAAAAATACACTTACAAAAGCACTTACAATACACTTACATAATTGTTCGAGTTTTTATGTGATTGAAACTCGGGGTCCACTGTATGTATATATACGTATATTATATGTACAGTGGATCTTCGGTTTTTGTTCACCTCCAAACTCGAACAATTATGTAAATGTATTTTTGTAAGAGCTTTTGTAAGTGTATTTTTGGGGTTCTGAAACGACTAATCTAATTTACATTTATCCTAATGGAAACAAATTCGTTCGGTAATGGCACTTAAACAGCATTCTGGAATGAATTTTCAACGAAAACCGAGGGTCCACTGTATATATATATATCTATATACATATATATACACACAGTGGTACCTCGGCATACATCTGCTTTGGAGTAAGTCCAACTTGGTATACGTCCTGTTTGGATGTGAAAATTTTTGTTTGGTATACGACTTTTGTTTGGAATACGACTCGCGTGCTAGAACTTGTATGGGTCAAAATGAGTCACGACACTGCGCGCTACCCTTGTTTACCTCTCCATGGGTCTGGATGTGAGTGATGGTGATGTGGAGGAGTTAGTGGAGGGGCACAGGGAAAAGCTGACCACTGAGGAGCTGCAGGAACTTGAGAAGGAGGAGCACAAGACTAAGATGGATGCACTCTCTCTTCAGGCTTGGAAGAGAAGATAGAGGAAGCCACTACTTCATTAATCAAGGAAATCTTTGCCAAATGGATGGATGTCAAAAACCCTGCAGAGAAATACCACCCCCAACAAAGCTCAAACATTTCCGAAACATCCTGAGGAGAAGGCAGAATCAAAGTTCTTTGGACAGATTTTTAGTAAAAGTCAAACCTGGTGAGCTTCAACCAGGTCCAAATAGGAAAAAGAGAAGGGGACTCTCCTTAAAAACAATAACATTTCCTCCTCCTCCCTTCTCAGCACTATCCTAGTAGGCATTCGACTTTTTTCAGCAAAGTAAAGGGAGGTAAATTTGCATTTATTTCATCTAATTCTTTTGTATTTATGTATGTATTTTAGTATTAAGCAGTGTTTAAATTACATATTTTAGTATTAAGCAGTGTTTAAATTACATATTTTAGTAGTAAGCAGTGTTTAAATTATATATTTTAGTATTAAGCAGTGTTTAAATTATTTTATACAATCCCATCAATGTATAATATGCCAATAACAATAGGATTTTTTTTTTCATGGGAACGGATTAATTGTTTTCCCTATATTTCTTATGGGAAAATTAGTTTGGTATACGTCCTGTTTGGTGTAAGTCCAAGGTCCTGGAACGGATTAAGGACCTGTACCGAGGTACCACTGTATATACATATACGTATATATACATACATGCACACACATGTAATTGCTATTTTTATTAGTATTCATCCACTTTGTACATATTCCAGTAATTATTTAAACTTAGATTCATATATTTTTATTTTTTATTGAAGAGTATGGTCAAAGTTTCATGTTACTAAATTTTTTGTCTGTGTTAAATAAATTTCAGGAGAAATAGGTTGCAATGTTCGAGGCAATATGTTTATTTTGGAATAAGGGGGACACTGAGGGGTATTTCAGAATGTTGTAGATTACATATCTTGTGTTACTTTAGATCAGTATAGGCAAGTGTTGGAGTTTTGCATGATTTAGTAGTGATAGCATAGTTGTCGAAAGTAACTTATATATATTGGGATGTTTTTCTTTATTTACTCTGTGCTTTGTATTAATATTTCTTTGTATCATCACTGATATACTATAGTAATCACATTATTTTAACAGTGTTGAATTTACTGGCTAAGAGCTGTTATTCTACCTTTGCTCAGTGCAGTCTTATTCTATCTAAGGTATTCTACTCCTTTCCCCTTAACTGCAGGATGCAACCCACAACAGTTAGCTAACACCTGGGTACCTGTTAACTTCTAGGTGAAAAGGGGCAACAGGTGTGAGGATATATGCCTGCCATCTCCACCCATCCCAGGATCAAACCTGGGTCCTTCAGTAGTGAGATGGAGGTGCTACCACAGAGGTTTGAACCACCTTACTGGGTTTTAAATTGGAAACATTACCAACAATTATGGTTAACAACTAAACCATTTTTTGTTACATTTTAACTTTTTTATTATCTTTTCATATGCCATATTGCTTTTCACATCCTTCGCCTAAACCTCAGCGCCCCCCCTTCTTCTCATAAGTCCGGCAAAAAATCCCCATTGCCGAGTTCTTCTCCTCCGACTAGTTCTGTAACGTGTGTGGAGGTTCATCCTCCTCCTCGTTTAATATCTTCATCCCCTGTTCCCTCCCAAGCCCCTTCGACAGTTTCCACTTCCATCTCCTCGCCTTCTACTTTACTACAGTCTATAGACTCCCCGATAGTTGCTCACTCTCCTTCCATTTCTAATGTCGTCCCACATTCTGCATCTTTGTCTTCCGAAACACTGGAAGCTATCGCAGAATATATTTCAGAGACTGGAACGATGATGGACACCGCTCAACCTGAGGTTCCTCTTCCTCTCTCTTCTTCGTCTACACCCCTCCTTCCTTCACAATGCCCACCTCCTTCTCTGATTACAGATCTTCCGCTACCTCCACACGTGGACTTTTTTAACCCTAGTCCATAGATTCCTCTCTCTTCAACTTATATCTTTCTCTCCATAAATCATGGCTTATTTGCAGTGGAATATCCGAGGCCTCAGGGGTAACCGGGGTGAACTTCAGGTGTTGCTCTCCCAGTTTTTCCCTGTTGGGGTCTGTTTGCAAGAACCCAAATTACAATCCACTGTTATCAGGCCCTTTTCAGGCTATGATTTGTTGTATTCATCGGATCCTTTTTCCGATGGAACCTTTAATGAAAGTGCTCTTCTTATACGCACTGGTGTTCCATACCGTCAGCTCTATGTTCCTTCTTCCTTACATTACACCGCAGTCCGTATCCACTTGAATAAGTGGTATACACTCTGTTCTTTATATCTCTCCCCTTCGCGGGCATTGTCTATCCCAGATGTTGATTTTCTGGTTTCTTCCTTACCGCCACCCCTTCTGTTACTTGGCGATTTTAACACACACCATTTTCTCTGGGGTTGGTCGCACTGCGACTCCCGTGGCGTTCAGTTGGAGGCATTTCTTGCTTCTCTCCCCCTCCATGTTTTAAATACGGGTACTCCTACCCATTTTGATCCCCGAACTCATTCTTTCTCCTGTATCGATCTCTCCATCTGCTCTTCCTCAACAGTCCTTGACTTTACCTGGTCTGTCCTCCCGGACTTACATGACAGCGATCATTTCCCAATCATCCTTAAGTCCCCTTCGTTTTTTCCACCTCCTCGTTGCCCACGCTGGCAATTTGACCGGGCGAAATGGGACCTTTACGCTCATCTTACTGCCTTTCATGAGGTTCCTTCCTCGTCCCCCATTGATGAGGTTTTACATCTCGTTTCATCCTCCATCTTCACAGCGGCTTCACATTCTATTCCCCAAACCTCGGGCAAGCATTCTCAGAAGTGCGTGCCTTGGTGGTCTTCTGCTTGTGCTCGGGCAGTACGTTTGAAACACACTGTGTGGTGAAGGTATCGGTATAACAGAACCACAGAGAGACTCCTTGATTTTAAGCAGAAGAGAGCTATTGCTCGCCGTGTCATACGTGATGCTAAACGGACTTGCTGGCGAGATTACGTTTCTACTGTCACTTCGGCTTCCTCGATGAGTGCAGTCTGGAAGAAAGTGTGGAAATTAAGTGGTAAATTCTCCCCCGACCCATCTGTTCTTCAGGTTGCCGGATTTCGATATAGCACACCCTCTTGCCGTTGCCACTGAAATTGGTAATCATCTGGTCCGCATTTCTCAGGGGCTCCATCTATGCCCCTCGTTCCTTTCTTCTAAGTCTGCCAGCAAGTTAAAGCCCTTAGATTTTTCTTCTCTTAGAGAAGAATCTTATAATGTGCCTTTTACCCTTCAAGAACTGGAGGCAACACTCTCTGCTTGCCGATCATCGGCAGCTGGGCCAGAAGGCATACATATTCATATGCTACAGCATTTACATCGGTCTGCTCTTACTGTCCTCTTACGACTCTATAATTTTATATGGTCGCAAGGAGTTCTTCCCCAGCTGTGGAAGTCTGCTATTGTTCTCCCTTTACGCAAACCGGGTACTACGGGGACGTGATTCCTCCCACTACCATCCCATCGCTCTTACCAGTGCTGTTTGCAAGGTGATGGAACGTCTAGTTAATAGACGTTTGATGTGGTATTTAGAGACGCACAATAGTCTCTCCCCTAGTCAATATGGCTTTCGTAAAGGCCGTTCTGCCATTGACCCCTTACTGCGCTTGGATACATACTATATTCGTAAGGCCTTCGCTAATAACCACTCGGTTATCGCCATCTTTTTCGACCTTGAGAAGGCTTATGACACAAATTGGAGATATAATATCTTGGCCCAGGCCCACTCCTTAGGCCTCCGAGGCAACCTACCATTCTTTCTTAAGTCCTTCTTAACTGACAGACATTTCCGTGTCCGGGTTAGTAATGAGCTTTCCCCGGAATTTGTCCAAGCTGAAGGTGTCCCCCAGGGTTGTGTTCTGAGCACAACACTTTCTCCTTGCTATAAATAATCTGGCATCTGTTCTCCCATCCAATATTTGGTCATCGCTCTATGTAGATGACTTTGCTATAGCTTGTGCAGGTGCTGACTGTCACCTCATTGCAGTTTCCCTCCAGCATGCCATCAACCGGGTTTCTGATTGGGCCACCACTCACGGGTTTAAATTTTCTAGTGGCAAAACTCATCAAATTACGTTTACTAGACGTTCAGTGGTCTTTGATCATCCATTGTACCTATACGGCTGACGTATTCCAGAACGTGATACAGTCAGGTTTCTCGGCCTCCTGTTTGACCATTGATTGTCCTGGAAACCTCATATTACCTCTCTTAAGGCAACTTGTCACAGCCGGCTGAACCTCCTTAAAACCCTCGCACATCTTTCATCGGGGGCTGATCGTAGAACTCTCCTTCGTCTACATTCAGCCCTAATTTTATCAAAACTCGATTATGGTGACCAGATATATTCGGCGGCCTCCCCTGCTACTCTTTCCATCCTTAATCCCATCCATCACCAATTACGCTTATGCCTTGGTGCATTTCGTTCTTCCCGGTTGAGAGCCTCTATGTAGAAGCGAACATTCCATCATTGTCCTATCGTCGTGATGCACATTGCATTCGCTATTATGTTCACTCATGACCTCCGCAATCCTTCCATGTATAGGATTGTTACAGATGTTAGTAGACGCTCTTTATTTGTTCGTCGCCCTGCTTCTTCGTCCCTTTTCTCTTTGTCTACATTCACTCCTGTCTTCCTTCAGCTACCACCTCTATATGTTCATGTGACATCTCCTTTCCCCTACGCCCTTGGGAAGTTCCTGCTGTCCGTGTCTGTTCTATTCCTCTACCTTGCGCAAGCTCGCCTACCTACGGCGGCTTCTCGCTCTTTTTTTCTAGACCACTTCCATTCTCATTCCCATGCCATCGCAGTGTACACCGATGGTTCAAAGTCGTCTGACAGCATCAGATTCGCAGCAGTGTTTCCGGACAGCGTCGTGCGAGGGCATCTATAACCCTCGGCTAGTATATTTACGGCTGAATTGTATGCCATTCTTGTGGCACTTATCCATATTGCATCTATGCCTGTATTGCCATTTGTGGTCATTTCAGACTCCCTTAGTGCTTTACAGGCTATCCGTAAAATTGATACACCTCACCACCTAGTTCTTCGTATCCAACTTTGGTTACGCCGTATCTCTAGCAAGCACAAAGATATTGTTTTTTGTTGGGTCCCTGGTCATGTTGACGTACAGGGCAATGAACAGGCAGACACTGCTGCGCGGTCAGCAGTACATGACCTTCCAGTTTCATATAGAGGTGTTCCTTTTACAGACTATTTTGCGGTCATTGCTACCCACCTTCGCACCCGTTGGCAACAACGCTGGTCTGACCTGCAATAACAAACTTCATTCTATTAAACCGAGTATAGGTTTCTGGCCTTCTTGTCACCAATGTCAAGGTTGGGAGACGACACTCTCCCGTCTTCGCATTGGCCACACTCGTCTTACGCACGGGTATCTCATGGAGAGGCTCCCTGCCCCTCTCTGTGAGCATTGTCAGGTTCCAGTGTCTGTTCGACATATTCTGTTGGACTGTCCACTTTATCAATGAGCACGCAGAATTTACCTCCAATGGCGCTTCGCTCTGCGCCCTTTCTTTACCTTCCTTCTTGCTGATGGACCCTCCTTTAATCCTGACTCTCTCATGACTTTTGACAGAAACTGACTTACTACACAAACTCTGAAGATTATACCTCTAGCACCTCCTCAATCCCTTCTACCTCGATCTCTTGCTACCCTCTATCCCACCACTATCCACTGTCCTGCTACACTCCATACCCTACTAATCATCCATCTCCCGCTTACAATCTATTCTCCCTGCATCCTGTCCTGCCCTGCCCGCTGTATAACCCTTGTGGTTTAGCGCTTCTTTGATTATAATAATAATAATAATAATATTGCTTTTCACTAGTTATTAAAAAAATTACCAAATAATAGTAATTTTTTTGAAGTAGAGAGAGTTTTATGTTGTTAGTTCATAGCATAGGAGTGGTTTGAAAATACTGAACAGTATAATAGAATCTCGTTAAATCAGAATTGATTTCACAATATGCTTTTTCCTGGTAATCGATCATGCCCAAGACACATTAGCAAATACATTTGGCAAAACGCTAAATCCTGGTCAACTGTGTTTTGTTATGTCAAACTACTGTTCAGTTTACTAAATTGCCAGAGATCACTGAATTTTGCAGTATTTCTCTGAGTTACCCTTGAAGCACATAGTGCAGGTGGGTTGCCATTGTCAATGAGATAGTTTTGTGTTCCCATGCACAAGTAAGCATTAAACTGTTTTACAAGTCTTGGCAAATTTGTAGATTGGTTATACAGTGGGGTTTTTCCCATTAGTAAATGGTTTGCATATATTCAAATGGTTTATTTGCATAATTTAATTACATTTAAAAGTCTTGTACTAAACCTTGACTTGTGCTCACTCCTCCTTGAGCATTTCCATTTTCATTTTAATAATAGTGAGCTTCAAATCCTTAGATGGAGTGAGATATTCTCTTTGTTTTTCTTGAGTGATTGAAGGGCTCGAGTCTGGTAGCATTTTCTCAGTATCCACGCATTACCATAGCCATATAATTTGTTGCTGTTTCACACTCATGAAGTGTGTTACAAGTGATATAGACCATAGATTCCTCATATCCCTGTGTCCTTTGTATTCATTTCCGGCTGTCACATCACTGGTAGATGGAAAGAGATTGTATTGTGCTGGGTTCTTGTAGATTCTAGTATTCAGGACAGTAAACTTGCAAACTCCTTGACACATTCTGCAGTTCACATCCTAACAATCTCTAACAGGATTACCTCTTTCCCCCATCTCCATCCTACAATATTTTCTATCCCTGACTTAGCACATGTGAGGTAGTGTTGATGGTCAGATTTAATGAAGAGGAAGGTGCTGGTAATCAAATTACAATTGAACTATCCTCCTTTCATCACTATCAGTTGTGAGAAATGAGTCTCAGCTGTGTATTAAACTTACTAGACTCACACACAATCATGTTGTGAGAGGCAGCCAGTGCCACCGAATGTTAGGTCATGCTAGCAGTCCAACCTCATGATAGATTGTCCTTTCAGTCAGAGCCCAAGGAGTTGGGGCTACCCTTTATTTTGGATCAAACCTGATTTTCACATTCACCAAGCACTATGATTTAGCTCTTCCCAATATATATGATAATTATCTAAAGGTATATCAACTTCAGTTTCAACCTCCTTTTCAAAGCTCTGAATTGCTTACTCTGCTCTCCCCTCTGAGAGTCTTACCTCTAAAGCTAATAAATTCTATGACTTCTTAACTGAAACTGAAATTATTATTACATTTATGGGGAGCACCAAATCTGTATGGGTCATGCAGTGTCTAAAGGAATGGTGGGCATTCAGGTTCAGTCCGAGGAAGGGGAGCACAGTGAAACTAAATTACTGCACAAATTTTGAGCTTTTGTTCTTGTGTTCATCCTTCTTTCTTATGTTCTTTAGCCTCAGCACCTGTTTACCATACAGCACTGAATGACCCATGCAGATTTAACACTTTGGGCAAATACATTATAGTAATAATATTGCCATATGCTCTAAATCCAGGACTTGACTGCTTTAAATCTCTAAAGTGAAATTAGTCTCGAGGTTTAAATTAACGAGATTCTACTGCATGATAAACTGTAATTGTTTTGAAATAGTTCCTACATTTTATTTTACAAGCTAAGAACAGTTATCCTACCTCAGCTCATTTCAAAATGTGAATCAGGAATGTGTTTATGGTGTGGTATACCATTCTACAGGATGTGCAGTAGTTGTGAGGATACTTGACTGTGTGTCTTTGCTTGGCCCAGGATTTGAACCCAGGACCTATGGGTTGTGAGCCAAATACAATACTGTACTTTAATTTTGTTGCAGTTTTACTCCTGTGTTACTAAAAGATGGAATACAGTAGTAAAGTATTCATTGTAGTTTTATCCTCAAGAATTAGCATTTATCATTATTAGTTGTCTGTATTTGATTATCCATAAGTGTTTAGTGCTTTTAATACACTAGAATAATAATTACATTGCTATTATAAGTTGTTTTGCAGCTTTGTCTCAAGGATTTGCTAATACTCATATTCCTTTTATCTGCCAAGAATTATGGAATACCAGTACGTAGTTGTATTTTTTGTAGATTGTTCAAGTATTGTTTCTGTTTTGTCAGCCAAATTTTGGTTAATGCTCGTGTTAAGTGTGAATTAAGTCAGACTTGCTCCTTGTACATCACTAAATTTTTATCTTATAATTTTCATCTTATAATTCATTGAGATCTTAGCTAAAGTCTTTAATCTTCCTTCTCCTCACTAAATGGCTGAAATCCATGCTTACTTTTGATTACGTATTTTACAATTTAATATTGTAGCATGGGTAATATTTTTTTTTTTTTTTTTTTTTTTTTTTTTTGAAAGGATTTTTTGTTGCATAGCTAAGGGGAGTTTTCTTATATTGTATTATGATGAATTATATTTTTATGTTTTAAGCAAAATGGTTGGTAGTTAAATTATTGTTTAGCTGAGATTAAAAATGCCGCAGGTGTATTTCATTTAGTGATATTGCTTGAATAAATAAAAGCATGAAATTTTAATTCAAATTAATAGTGTTAATGTTTTAGTATTGTAGTGAACAAGAATGAATTGCTGAATTGCAAATGAGTAGAGACTACATTCATTTAGTAGTAACAATTTATATTATACATAGGCTTTTTACGGCTGATGTAATTTGAAGAAAAGGCGTTAATTAAAACTGATGTGCTATATAATTTATAGATTCCATAAACTCCATAGGGTTCAACTAGCATAGTGTAATGCTTTCTGAAATTGCATTGTATGTATTGCTTTAACAAATTGTAACACAGGTGTTTTTTAAGATAATTTTTTTAACTTGATTTATTCCTCAAGTTTAGTGTGACTTTTCAGGGTCTTATGTTAGTGGATAATTTTACTTATTTCTGGTTCCATGGTGTGTTTCTTCCATTTGGTCTTCCTAAGCTTGTCCTATGTGCTGAGTGAGGAGACCAAGGATGGGTTAAACTAACAAGAATTCTCAATATGAACAGAATTTGCTGGGAAATGTGAAACCTCCCCCACATTTATACAGTATTGAGTGGCACAGGGAGAAGCCCCTGTTATAAAACCAAAGAAATTGCATTCTCTTTGAAAGTCTTATAGTATTCAAAAGAATACATGAGGCAGTGCCTGAAATAAGGGCATTGTCAATATCTGAGCTTTAAATTGCCTTAAAATAGCATTGTATTCATGCATGTAGAAAAAATATAAGTAAAAATGTCAGTAATTTTTATTTTTTATGTTTAGCTGTGTTGCAAGTTTTTCTTGAACAAAGTGCAGATGTTGACACTGCCCTTATTCCAGGAAATGTCTTGGATTTAATTGTACGAGTAATAATTTTAATTGTTTGAAAGTGACCAACAGCTTCCTATATGCCAAACATGTTAGAAAATGTATATGTAAATATTATTGTTATCTCTACCTCTGTGAGTTTTGTTGGTTGTGTTCCTATAGTTGATATTGCTGTAGTAGTAGTTGATAGAGTATATGTAAGGAAGCTGCTTTATATCAAACTTAATTTCAATATTTTGCTGTGAAGGTGAAAGTTTACAAAATGTTCTAGTCATCTAATGTTTATCATGTACCCATTGAACTGACAATCTGAAATATGCATTTTGTACCGTTTTTATATTGTGTACCAATCTATTATTGTTTCTTTTTTGTACTTACATATTAAATGTTCTTTAATTATTTTATTGCATATCATGTATAAGTTGGAGTAGTAGGCTGCAAACAAATTTTGTGACCTTTACAGTGTTAAAATCCTGTTCATTGAAAATATAGTACTACTTTTACATGTGACGAGAAATGTGCATTGCATAACACGCTCATTGGGACAACTTTTCATTATGTGTGAAAAGAACCATTGTCCCAACAAAAGATTGTTCAGCAACAAGTGCCTTTTCTTCACTATTCTTGGTAGTACAGTACGTCATTTAGATCCACACAGTCGCGTGTTGTGTTTAGTGTCAAGAAAGCAGAGTGGTGCAATCTGTTGACACAGCAAAGTCTGATGGGCATTTATTATCATACTCGTAGGTTATTTAGGAAAGTTTTTTATAATAATAATTCATGCAAGTGTTGTAGTAACATATGGAAGCACTACTTCTGCTGTTCATGACTTCATTCATGAATCTTTATGATTATTCTTTCATGGCTCTTCACTGTTGATTATGGATACTACTTCATTTATGGTTCTTTGTTATTGATTTTATGGATGATTATTTTTCATTAATAATTGTTTATAATAATCCTTCATTGATGATTGCAGTATGATTTTTCTTTGAAGAGTCTTTGGGTAATCCTAGGTAATTTACACTGTGTGTGATAATTGTATGTACGTGTTTTTCTTTTTTTCAACAAGTCAGCCGTCTCCCACCGAGGCAGGGTGACCCAAAAAGAAAGAAAATCCCCAAAAGAAAATACTTTCATCATCATTCAACACTTTCACCTCACTCATACATAATCACTGTCTTTGCAGAGGAGCTCAGATACGACAGTTTAGAAGTCCCTCCAAACTGCCAATATCCCAAACCCCTCCTTTAAAGTGCAGGCATTGTACTTCCCATTTCCAGGACTCAAGTCCAACTAAATCAATTAACTGGTTTCCCTGAATCCCTTCACACAATATTACCCTGCTCACACTCCAACAGCTCGTCAGGGCCCAAAAATCATTCGTCTCCATTCACTCCTATCTAACACGCTCACACATGCTTGCTGGAAGTCCAAGCCCCTAGCCCACAAAATTTCCTTTACCCCTTCCCTCCAACCTTTTCGAGGACGACCCCTACCCCGCCTTCCTTCCCCTACAGATTTATATGCTCTCCAAGTCATTCTACTTTGATCCATTCTCTCTAAATGAGCAAACCACCTCAACAACCCCTCTTCAGCCCTCTGACAAATACTTTTAGTAACTCCACACCTCCTAATTTCCACACTCCAAATTTTCTGCATAATATTTACACCACACATTGCCCTTAGACAGGACATCTCCACTGCCTCCAGCCGCCTCCTCGCTGCAGCATTTGCAACCCATGCTTCACACCCATATAAGAGTGTTGGTACAACTATACTTTCATACATTCCCTTCTTTGCCTCCATGGATAACGTTTTTTGTCTCCACAGATACCTCAATGCACCACTCACCTTTTTTTTCTTCATCAATTCAATGGTTAACATCATCCTTCATAAACCCATCCGCTGACACGTCAACTCCCAAATATCTGAAACATTCACTTCTTCCATAATCCTCTCTCCAATGTGATATCCAATTTCTTTATTTAAATCGTTTGATACCCTCATCACCTTACTCTTATCTCTGTTCACTTTCAACTTTCTACCTTTACACACCCTTCCAAACTCATCCACTAACCTTTGCAACTTTTCTTTAGAATCTCCCATAAGCACAGTATCATCTTTTTGCATTTTGCATTTGATTCCCCATAATTTAATCCCACCCCTCTCCACAACACCCTAGCATTTACTTCTTTTACAACCCTATCTATAAATATATTAAATAACTATGGTGACATTACACAGCCCTGTCTAAGACCTACTTTTACCGGGAAGTAATCTCCCTCTCTCGTGCACACCCTAACCTGAGCCTCACTATCCTCATAAAAACTCTTTACAGCATTCAGTAACCTACTACCTATTCCATACACTTGCAACATTTGCCACATTGCTCCCCTATCCACTCTATCATAGGCTTTTTCTAAATCCATAAATGCAATGAAAACGTCCCTACCTTTATCTAAATACTGTTCACATACATGTTTCAATGTAAACACTTGATCTATACATCCCTTACCCACTCTAAAGCCTCCTTGCTCATCTGCAATCCTACTCTCTGTCTTACCTCTAATTCTTTCAATAATAACCCTACCATACACTACCTGGTATACTCAGTAAACTTCTTTCTTTCTTTCAACACATCGGCTGTCTCCAACCGAGGCAGGGTGGCCCAAAAGGAAAAACGAAAGTTTCTCCTTTTACATTTAGTAATATATACAGTAGAAGGGGTTACTAGCCCCTTGCTCCTGGCATTTGTCACCTCTTACGACTCGCATGGCTTACGGAGGAAGAATTCTATTCCACTTTCCCATGGAGAACTCAGTAAACTTATTACCCTATAATTCTTAGTCTCTTTTATCCCCCTTCCCTTTATATAAAGGAACTATATATGCTCTCTGCCAATCCTTAGGTACCTTCCCCTTTTTCATACATTTATTAAAAAAAAATACCAACCACTCCAACACTATATATCCCCCTGCTTTTAACATTTCTGTCATGATCCCGTCAGTTCCAGCTGCTTTACCCCCTTTCATTCTACGTAATGCCTCATGCACCTCTCCCACACTCACCTCCTGCTCTTCTTCACTCCTAAATGAAGTTATACCTCCCTGGCCAGTGCATGAAATTACCGCCTCGCTTTTTTCATTGACATTTTAAAGTTCCTCAAAATATTCCCACCATCTACCCAATACCTCCAGCTCCCCATCTACTAACTCCCCTACTCTGTTTTTAACTGACAAATCTATTCATTCCCTAGGCTTTCTTAACTTGTTTATCTCACTCCAAAACGTTTTCTTATTTTCCTCAAAATTTCTTGACAGTGCCTCTCCCACTCTTTCATCTGCTCTCCTTTTGCACTCTCTCACCACTCTCTTCACCTTTCTTTTACTTTCCATATACTCTGCTCTTCTTACAACACTTCTGTTTTGTAAAAATCTCTTATAAGCTACCTTTTTCTCTTATCACACCCTTTACTTCTTCATTCCACCACTCACTCCTCCTTCCTCCTGCACCCACCCTCCTATAGCCACAAACTTCTGCCCCACATTCTAATACTGCATTTTTAAAACTATCCCAACTCTTCAACCCCATCCCCCCCACTACTCATACTTGCACTAGCCCACCTTTCTGCCAATAGTTGCTTATATCTCACCCTAACTTCCATCTACCTTTTACTCTAACTGTAGCTACAACTAAATAATGATCCAATATATCCGTTGCCCCTCTATAAACATGTACATCCTGAAGCCTACCCATTAACCTTTTATCCACCAATACATAATCTAACAAACTACTTTCATTACGTGCTATATCATACCTTGTATACTTATTTATCCTCTTTTTCATAAAATATGTATTACTTTTTACCAAACCTCTTTCTACACATAGCTCAGTTAACGGTTCCCAATTTACATTTACCCGTGGCACCCCAAATTTACCTACTACTCCCTCCACAACATTTTTACCCACTTTAGCATTTAGATCCCCAACCACAAGTACTCATTTGGTTCAAAACTCCCAACGCACTCACTCAACATTTCCCAAAATCTCTCTCTCTCCTTTACACTTCTCTCTTCTCCAGATGCATAAACACTTACTATAACCCACTTTTCACATCCAACCTTTATTTTACTCCACATAATCCTTGAATTTATACATTTATATCCCCTCTTTACCTGCCATAACTGATTATTCAACATTATTGCCACTCCTTCTTTAGCTCTAACTCTATTTGAAACCCCTGACCTAATCCCATTTATTTTTTCCCACTGAAACTCTCCTACCCCCTTCAGCTTTGTCTCACTTAAAGCCAGGACATCCAGCTTTTTTTCATTCATAACATCTACACTCATCTCTTTCTTATGATTCGCACAACATCCATGAACATTCAAACATCCCACTTTGACGGTTTTCTTCTTTTTCTTTTTAGTGAATCTATACAGGAAAAGGGGTTACTAGCCCATTGTTCCCGGCATTTTAGTTGACTTTTACAACACGCATGGCTTACGGAGGAAAGATTCTTATTCCACTTCCCCATGGATATGAAAGGAAAAGCAATAAGAACAAGAACTATTAAGATAAAATCAAAGAAAACTCAGATGAGTGTGTATACATAAACGTGTACATGTATGTGTAGTGTGACCTAAGTGTAAGTAGAAGTAGCAAGACGTACCTGAAATCTTGCATGTTTATGAGACAGAAAAAAGACACCAGCAATCCTACCATCATGTAAAACAAATACAGGCTTTCATTTTACACTCACTTGGCAGGACGGTAGTACCTCCCTGGTTGGTTGCTGTCTACCAACCTACTACAGTGGTACCCCGACTTACGATATTGTTTCATTCCAGAATGCTGTTCAAGTGCCATTACCAAACGAATTTATCTCCATAAGAAATGATGTAAAATAGACTAGTCCTTTTAGACCCCCAAAATTACACTTACAAAAGCATTTAAAAAAATCAACTTACATAAAAGGGTGTGTTTGGGGACCATCGTAAGTCGGGGTACCACTGTACTTAAATAAACTTAAATAAACTCACTCATTTGCTAATGATTCTTCATTGATTATTCTTTATAATGATTCATTATTGATGATTGTTCATTGAGGATTATTCGGTGATGGCTTTTCAGAGATGTCTTCTTTTTTCCATTTCTTTTCTGGCTTGTATGTACTTTCCTTGGATGATCCTCTTTAGTTTCTACATTCTTGTTTTTGGTGTCAGGAAGTGGCAATGTTTGTGATTTAACGGGAGCTAAACAGTCACTGAGAAGGTGCTTTTTCCAGAATAATAAAATTAGTGCCTGTAATATATCATGGTAAGAATGAATATGGTCACCTAGACTTATGTGTGTTCACCTAAGCTCTTCATGTTGTCCCCTAGATTTGACACGTGGTCACCTTACCTCTGCATGCTACCACCTCTTGAAGGAATTTAAAGGGACTGCATCATATATTGAAAGGTCTTTTACCCTTTGCTGTGTTGAAAGATTATCACCTGAACGAAGACTAAGTCACAATACTGCGGACGTTAACTCACTGTTTAGAGATGGAACTATAGACAATGTTTCAGGCTGTTCTGGGCTATTACGAATTGATAATGGTTCAGGATTGACCAAAATGTTTTCTAAAGCTTCCCAACCAAATTATGGGTTAACAGTGAACCATTTAAATGCTTCAACAATGTACATCAAGGTTTCTATCCCAGTGAGTATGAAAAATATAAGTTGATCTTGATGTAGCTGAGAAACCTGCAGCAGGAAAATATCTTTCCATGTACGTACTGTACTTAACTACAATATTAAGTACTGTACATAGAAAGATATTTTAAGTATAGTGTTTCTGAAAACACACCTTTTTTATTTATGTAATTATGATGTTTATGAAAGGCAGTGTACTAATGTGAATTTTGAAATGTCCAGAAATTAAAAATATATACAAGTATTTCTTTGAAAAATATATTTTTTAGAAAATGTGTAAAATATTATTGAAGTAGTGAAAATTATGCTATAGTATATTTATTAAACTAAATTAAGTATAGCGTAAATAGCATTTACTATATTTGTATTTGGGATAATAAGTTGCTATTACTGTATCAATAAATTTGTTTATGGATTTGTACAGTATGTATATCGATTTACTTAAAATATTTTTTATTAATTTAAGCACTGTAATTTCAGAAAGGCAGTGAATATGCACGAATTGTGTTGAGGACAAACATTTAAAAGTTTGTTACTCACTACCACATCTATTTTTGTATTACCATAATTTGTGTCATAATACAGTTTTTATCCCTTAATTAGGATGGCTCATCCACCATTACAGGTGTATATTCCTTGATAATTGTAAAGAATAAGGACATAATGGGGGAGCCTTCTTTTATCTCTTCCTTGTGAAGGATATTGTAATATAGATTTGTTTTAATCTTGTAGATCTGGTTCTGATTCTCCCCACATTTGCACTTGTTATCGCCTTATTTTTACATGACCAAGTTCTCATACCACCTTAATAACTGTTGATGTAATAAAAGCATAACATACAGATTTGTTTTATAGCCTAAGTCATTTTTTAGAGCTACAGTGCTTTTTTTTATTAAACTAAAACATTCTAGTGAGAATGTGTATTACTCCTATGGGCACAGTGCTTCATTATGATAGCAAGTCACCTTCATGGGTGATGGACAGTTGGGCAAAAAAAAAAAAAAAAAATGAAGGCAAGTAATTTAATTATACAGAACCCAATAATATGTACCCTTGTTTGCTTTGATCTTTCAAGTGCCTTGATGCTGTTGAAGGGGTCTTGATTTAATGAATTGGAACTACCCTACTTTTCCTTGGATCAAACCTGATTACCTCTCATCCCCAGGCACTGCATGACCTCTATGGGTTTAGTGCTGAATATAAAAATAATGAAAAGAACCTTCAAGAAATGGTGCCTTGATGTCAGTGAAGGGATCTTGATTTATTTCCTGAGTGTTTTATGACCCTACAAAGTTAGAGCTTGTAGATGAATAGTTCAGAGAACCGACAAGTTATAAATTAGACACATATGCAAAACTTGTGTATCTTTATTGAGGAAACGTTTCGCCACACATTGGCTTCATCAGTCCAATACAAAGCAAAAAGGTGTAAAGAGAGGAGGAGTTTGAAGTAATCAGTCCCTCGGCCTGGAGTCGATGTGTTCAGTCCATGAGCCCTGTACTGTATTCCTACAAGACTTATGGACTGAACACATCGACTCCAGGCGAGGACTGATTACCTCAAACTCCTCTTTACACCTTTTGCTTTGTATTGACTGATGAACCCACTGTGTGGGAACGTTTCTCAATAAAGATACCCAAGTTTTGCATTTTTTTCAACAAGTCGGCCGTCTCCCACCGAGGCAGGGTGACCCAAAAGAAGAAATCCCCAAAAGAAAATACTTTCATCATCATTCAACACTTTCACCAGACTCATACATAATCACTGTCTTTGCAGAGGCGCTCAGATACGACAGCTGAGAATAGTCCCTCCCAGCTGTCACTATCCCAGACCCCTCCTTTAAAGTGCGTGCAGGCATTGTACTTCCCATTTCCAGGACTCAAGTCCAACTAAATCAATTAACTGGTTTCCTGAATCCCTTCACAAAATGTTACCCTGCTCACACTCCAACAGATCGTCATGTCCCAAAAACCATTCGTCTCCATTCACTCCTATCTAACACGCTCACACATGCTTGCTGGAAGTCCAAGCCCCTCGCCCACAAAACCTCCTTTACCCCCTCCAACCTTTTCTAGGACGACCCCTACCCCGCCTTCCTTCCCCTACAGATTTATACGCTCTCCAAGTCATTCTACTTTGATCCATTCTCTCTAAATGACCAAACCACCTCAACAACCCCTCTTCAGCCCTCTGAAAAATACTTTTAGTAACTCCACACCTTCTCCTAATTTCCACATTCCGAGTTTTCTGCATAATATTTACACCACACATTGCCCTTAAACAGGACAATTCCACTGCCTCCAGCCTCCTCCTCATTGCAGCATTTGCAACCCATGCTTCACACCCATATAAGAGTGTTGGTACCATTATACTTTCGTACATTCCCTTCTTTGCCTCCATGGATAACGTTTTTTGTCTCCACAGATACCTCAACGCACCACTCACCTTTTTTCCTTCATCAATTCTATGGTTAACCTCATCCTTCATAAAACCATCCGCTGACACGTCAACTCCCAAATATCTAAAAACATTTACTTCTTCCATAATCCCTCTGTCCAATGTGATATCCAATTTTTCTTTATTTAAATCGTTTGATACCCTCATCACCTTACTCTTATCTATGTTCACTTTCAACTTTCTACCTTTACACACACTATCAAACTCGTCCACTAACCTTTGCAACTTTTCTTTAGAATCTCCCATAAGCACAGTATCATCAGCAAAAAGTAACTGTGTCAACTCCCATTTTGCATTTAATTCCCCATAATTTAATCCCACCCCTCTCCCCAACACCCTAGCATTTACTTCTTTTACAACGCCATCTATAAATATATTAAACAACCATGGTGACATTACACATCTCTGTCTAAGACCTACTTTTACCGGGAAGTAATCTCCCTCTCTCCTACACACCCTAACCTGAGCCTCACTATCCTCATAAAAACTCTTTACAGCATTTACTAACTTACTACCTATTCCATACACTTGCAACATTTGCCACATTGCTCTCCTATCCACTCTATCATATGCCTTTTCTAAATCCATAAATGCAATGAAAACTTCTCTACCTTTATCTAAATACTGTTCACATATATGCTTCACTGTAAACACTTGATCTACACATCCCCTACCCACTAAAGCCTCCTTGCTCATCTGCAATCCTACTCTCTGTTTTAACTCTAATTCTTTCAATAATAACCCTGCCATACACTTTACCTGGTATACTCAGTAAACTTATTCCCCTATAATTCTTACAATCTCTTTTATTCCCCTTCCCTTTATATAAAGGAACTATACATGCTCTCTGCCAATCCCTAGGTACCTTTCCCTCTTTCATACATTTTTTTTTTTTTTTTCAACAAGTCGGCCGTCTCCCACCGAGGCAGGGTGACCCAAAAAGAAAGAAAATCCCCAAAAAGAAAATACTTTCATCATCATTCAACACTATCACCGCACACATACATAATCACTGTCTTTGCAGAGGAGCTCAGATACGACAGCTGAGAATTGTCCCTCCCAGCTGTCACTATCCCAGACCCCTCCTTTAAAGTGCAGGCATTGTACTTCCCATTTCCAGGACTCAAGTCCAACTAAATCAATTAACTGGTTTCCCTGAATCCCTTCACAAAATGTTACCCTGCTCACACTCCAACAGATCGTCATGTCCCAAAAACCATTCGTCTCCATTCACTCCTATCTAACACGCTCACACATGCTTGCTGGAAGTCCAAGCCCCTCGCCCACAATACCTCCTTTACCCCTTCCCTCCAACCTTTTCTAGGACGACCCCTACCCCGCCTTCCTTCTACAAATTTATACGCTCTCCAAGTCATTCTACTTTGATCCATTCTCTCTAAATAACCAAACCACCTAAACAACCCTTCTTCAGCCCTCTGACAAATACTTTTAGTAACTCCACACCTTCTCCTAATTTCCACATTCCGAGTTTTCTGCATAATATTTACACCACACATTGCCCTTAAACAGGACAATTCCACTGCCTCCAGCCTCCTCCTCATTGCAGCATTTGCAACCCATGCTTCACACCCATATAAGAGTGTTGGTACCACTATACTTTCGTACATTCCCTTCTTTGCCCCCATGGATAACGTTTTTTGTCTCCACAGATACCTCAACGCACCACTCTCCTTTTTTCCTTCATCAATTCTATGGTTAACCTCATCCTTCATAAATCCATCCGCTGACACGTCAACTCCCAAATATCTGAAAACATTTACTTCTTCCATAATCCCTCTCTCCAATGTGATATCCAATTTTTCTTTATTTAAATCGTTTGATACCCTCATCACCTTACTCTTATCTATGTTCACTTTTAACTTTCTACCTTTACACACTCTCCCAAACTCCTCCACTAACCTTTGCAACTTTTCTTTAGAATCTCCCATAAGCACAGTATAATCAGCAAAAAGTAACTGTGTCAACTCCCATTTTGTATTTGATTCTCCATAATTTAATCCCACCCCTCTCCCCAACACCCTAGCATTTACTTCTTTTACAACCCCATCTATAAATATATTAAACAACCATGGTGACATTACACATCCCTGTCTAAGACCTATTTTTACCTGGAAGTAATCTCCCTCTCTCCTACACACCCTAACCTGAGCCTCACTATCCTCATAAAAACTCTTTACAGCCTTCAGTAACTTACTACCTATTCCATACACTTGCAACATTTGCCACATTGCTCCCTATCCACTCTATCATATGCCTTTTCTAAATCCATAAATGCAATAAAACTTCTCCTTTATCTAAATACTGTTCACATATATGCTTCACTGTAAACACTTGATCTACACATCCCCTACCCACTCTAAAGCCTCCTTGCTCATCTGCAATCCTACTCTCTGTCTTACCTCTAATTCTTTCAATAATAACCCTGCCATACACTTTACCTGGTATACTCAGTAAACTTATTCCCTATACTTTTACACTCTCTTTTATCCCCTTCCCTTTATATAAAGGAACTATACATGCTCTCTGCCAATCCCTAGGTACCTTCCCTGTTTCATACATTTATTAAACAAAAATACCAACCACTCCAGCACTATATACCCCTGCTTTTAACATTTCTGTCATGATTCCGTCAATTCCAGCTGCTTTACCCCTTTCATTCTACGTAATGCCTCACGCACCTCCCCACACTCATATCCTGCTCTTCTTCACTCCTAAACGATGTTGTACCTCCCTGGCCAGTACATGAAATTACCGCCTCCCTTTTTCATCGACATTTAAAAGTTCCTCAAAATATTCCCGCCATCTACCCAATACCTCCAGCTCCCCATCTACTAACTCCCCTACTCTGTTTTTAACTGACAAATCCATTCGTTCCCTAGGCTTTCTTACCTTGTTTATCTCACTCCAAAAAATTTTCTTGTTTTCAGCAAAATTTCTTGACAGAGCCTCTCCCATTCTTTCATCCGCTCTTATTTTGCACTCTCTCACCACTCTCTTCACCTTTCTTTTACTCTCCATATACTCTGCTCTTCTATTAACACTTCTGTTATGTAAAATCCTCTCATAAGCTACCTTTTTCTCTTTTATCACATCCTTTACTTCTTCATTCCACCACTCACTCCTCTTTCCTCCTGCACCCACCCTCCTATAGCCACAAACGTCTGCCCCACATTCTAATACTGCATTTTTAAAACTATCCTAACTCTCTTCAACCCCCCCACTACTCCTACTTGCACTAGCCCACCTTTCTGCCAATAGTTGCTTATATCTCACCCTAACTTCCTCCTCCCTTAGTTTATACACTTTTACCTCTCTCTTACTTGCTGTTGCCATTTTCTTTTTGTCCCATCTACCTTTTACTCTAACTGTAGCTACAACCAAATAATGATCCGATATATCCGTTGCCCCTCTATAAACAAGTACATCCTGAAGCCTACCCATCAACCTTTTATCCACCAATACATAATCCAGCAAACTACTTTCCTTACGTGCTATATCATACCTTGTATATTTATTTATCCTCTTTTTCATAAAATATGTATTACTTATTACCAAACCTCTTTCTACACATAGCTCAATTAATGGTTCCCCATTTACATTTACCCCTGGCACCCCAAATTTACCTACTACTCCCTCCACAACATTTTTACCCACTTTAGCATTAAGATCCCCAACCACAATTACTCTCTCACTTGGTTCAAAACTCCCCACACACTCACTCAACATTTCCCAAAATCTCTCTCTCTCCTCTATGCTTCTCTCTTCTCCAGGTGCATAAACACTTACTATACCCCACTTTTCACATCCAACCTTAATTTTACTCCACATAATCCTTGAATTTATACATTTATATTCCCTCTTTACCTGCCATAACTGATTATTCAACATTATTACCACTCCTTCTTTAGCTCTAACTCTATTTGAAACCCCTGACCTAATACCATTTATTTCTCCCCACTGAAACTCTCCTACCCCCTTCAGCTTTGTCTCACTTAAAGCCAGGACATCCAGCTTCCTTTCATTCATAACATCTACAATCATCTCTTTCTTATCATTCGCACAACATCCACGCACATTCAAACATCCCACTTTGACGGTTTTCTTCTTTTTCTTTTTAGTAAGCTATACGAGGGCAAATTCCTGGGCCTTCACCATGGATATGAAAAGAAAAGCAAAAAGAACAAGAACTATTAAGGTAAAATCAAAGAAAACTCAGATGAGTGTGTATACATAAATGTGTATATGTATGTGTAGTGTGACCTAAGTGTAATTAGAAATAGCAAGACGTACCTGAAATCTTGCATGTTTATGAGACAGAAAAAAAACACCAGCAATCCTACCATCATGTAAAACAAATACAGGCTTTCGTTTTACACTCACTTGGCAGGACGGTAGTACCTCCCTGGGTGGTTGCTGACTACCAACCTACTACTATTAAGTTTTGCATATGTGTCTAATTTATAACTTGTCGGTTCTCTGAACCATTCATCTACATCCTGTCTGACACAGCAACAACTTGGGATCTTGGGATACAAACGAATTCTTCAACACTTGTCCAACCTTTGGACGAAGACCTATTTCGACTAGTGGATGGTACCACTATGACAACGCCTCCTCCTGCTTCACCTCACCTGACTACAGTATATAAGCCACCTCTACGGCCCTGTACTGTACGTATTCCTACAAGACTGATGGACTGAACACATCGACTCCAGGCCGAGGGACTGATTACCTCAAACTCCTCCTCTCTTTACACCTTTTTGCTTTGTATTGGACTGATGAAGCCACTGTGTGGCGAAACGTTTCCTCAATAAAGATACCCAAGTTTTGCATATGTGTCTAATTTATAAGGTTAGAGCTTACCAATATAAGCACATAATATTTCTAAGGTGGGTCAAACTCTTGCCATTTTTAAGGGCAGATCCACATTTGTAAATTACCTATGATAATAATGAATGAAGAACTTGTGTAAGTGATATAATGTTATGAAAAACCGATATGCATTTCCTCAAGCTTTGTATGTTCCATGGGGGTTTTGTGTGACCCTCTCCATGAGTAATGCACATTTTGGGCAGATTTAATCTAGGATTACCCCTCTCAAGATAATAATAATACAGTATACAGGTCATCCTGTGGTCCTCTAGTGTCCTCATCAGAAATTACTTGACGGTCAATTATAGTGTCACTGGCAAGCTTATGTGACTGTTTAGTAAGTTAAAACAATGGCTGTCTATGGAAGCATTCATAGTTTTATAGATGAAAATTCACTTGAAGATGAGTGCCATAATGCTGGTGAAAGGCTCTTGATCAAAGGGAGTTGAGCCACCCTTTCTGTGGATCAAATCTAATTACCGTTCACCATGCCCTGTATGACCCTTACAAGTCTAGTGGTTCCCCATGAATACATATTAATATGTTCTTACTAGGGCTTTTCCTCAGTTACTCGAGCTTTGGAAAAAACAAGAAACTAAAAATTGGAACAGTGTACGTATAAAATAACCTTAAACAACTCAATAGAGTAATACAAGGGACTTAATAATATAATATAGTAATATCTTTATTTACTACAAGCACATGTACATGGTATACAGGCCTAGCTGACATCAATGACATACTGTACATACTACTATAGTAAGTATATAGAAAGCCCCTTGTTATGCAGAGTATTTCGGACAAATTAGGTCCTTGTCCCAGGATGTGACCCACACCAGTCGACTAACTCCCAGGTACCCATTTTACTGATGGGTGAACATAGACAACCGGTGTAAAGAAACACGCCCAATGTTTCTACCCGAGCTGGGAATCGAACGCAGACCCTCGCCGTGTAAAGCGAGAGCTTTAGCGATCAGGCCATGGGGCACCAGGCACTTATGAGTGATAATGTCAGAGCTAACATTTATTCGCATCAATGTTATTATCACAGATGCTCTAAGATCCCCCAATGAAAAGAAGGGGTGCCACTAGCACGATAAGAGATAACACAATAAGTGTCAGGGGCACAAGACTGTTCAACTGCCTCCCAGCATACATAAGGGGAATTACCAATAGACCCCTGTCTGTCTTCAAGAAGGCGCTGGACAGGCACCTAAAGTCAGTACCTGACCAGCCGGGCTGTGGTTCGTACGTCGGGTTGCGTGTGGCCAACAGTAACAGCCTGATTGATCAGGCCGATCCACCATGTGGCCTGGTCACAGACTGGGGCGCGGGGACGTTGACCCCCGGAACCTTCTCCAAGTATATATAAGGGGCCCCCACTCAAGGGAGGGTCCTTGATGCTGGTGAGTTCTCGATCTAGGGAATTGGATCTGCTCCAGTTCTCTGAATTAAGCCTGAATGCCTTTCATCATCCCCCCACGAGTGCTGTATAATCCCTACAGGTTTAGTGCTCCATAATAATAATAATAATAATCATATATAAGGGGGATTACCAGTAGACCTCTAGTTGTCTTCAAGAACTAGTTAAGGTCCTCAAGTTAGTTCCTGATCAGCTGGGCTGTGGTGCATATGTTGAACTCTGTTCAGCCAGAACCATCAGCTTGATTGATCAGGGTTGGCAAAGAGAGAGAGAGACTTGTATATAAGACAAACAAGTGCACCTAACAACCAAGCAGGCTTGAGTCCAACATGCAAACATTGGTGTTTGATCAGTGAGAGTGCAGAATAGCCATCTTTTCCTCCTGATCCTCTTCCTCCTCCCATTTGCTCTTACCTCCAGTCCCTCCTGCTATCCTTGTTATCTTCCTCTTCTCGTATTCTCTTTCCCCCCTACTTCTTTCCCTGGCTTCTCTTTCCCCTTTTCTCTTCCTCCTCTTCTCAATTTTCTCTACCTCCTCTTCACTTCTTTTCTTCCTCCTGACAGCGTCAGTTATCATCTTTTGTACTGTCTAATTAAATTGGAGCTTATTTAATAATAATAATTATATATTTATTTCTGCAAGTACATGTACAAGGTATACAGATATTTGGTCAGTTTTGTCCCAGCTACAAGTGGAGAGGGGAGCAGGAATAGGAAGGGAGAAACGAAACTACAAACGGGGGGACTACACAGGCATGAGGAACTTCCTACAAGACGTTCAGTGGGAGAGAGAATTGGCGGGAAAACCAGTAAAAGAAATGATGGAATATGTGACAACCAAATGCAAAGAGGCAGAGGAGAGGTTTGTCCCCAAGGGAAACAGAAGTAATGGGAAGACCAGAACGAGTCCTTGGTTCACCCAGAGGTGTAGGGAAGCAAAAACTAAGTGTAATAGAGAATGGAAAAAGTACAGAAGACAAAGGACCCAGGAAAATAAAGAGATTAGCCGAAGAGCCAGAAACGAATATGCACAGGTAAGAAGGGAGGCTCAGCGACAATATGAAAATGATATAGCATCAAAAGTCAAGTCTGACCCGAAGCTGTTGTATAGCCACATCATTAGAAAAACAACAGTCAAGGACCAGGTAATCAGGCTGAGGAAGGAAGGTGGGGAGTTCACAAGAAACGACCAAGAGGTATGTGAGGAGCTCAACATGAGATTTAAAGAAGTATTTACACAGGAGACAGGAAGGACTCCAGGAATTCAGAATAGGGAGGTATACCAACAAGTGCTGGATGAAATACACACAACCGAGGAGGAAGTGAAGAAGCTGCTATGTGAACTCGATACCTCAAAAGCGGTGGGACCGGACAACATTTCTCCATGGGTCCTTAGAGAGGGAGCAGAGATGTTGTGTGTGCCACTAACACAAATCTTCAACATATCCATTGAAACTGGGCAACTACCTGAGGCGTGGAAGATGGCAAATGTAGTCCCAATTTTAAGAAAGGAGACAGACACGAGGCATTAAACTACAGACCTGTGTCACTGACGTGTTTAGTATGCAAAGTCATGGAGAAGATCATCAGGAGGAGAGTGGTGGAGCACCTAGAAAGACACAAGCTTATAAACGACAACCAGCACGGTTTCAGGGAAGGAAAATCCTGTGTCACAAACCTACTGGAGTTTTATGACAAGGTAACAGAAGTAAGACACGAGAGAGAGGTGGATAGACTGCATTTTTTGGACTGCAAGAAGGCGTTCGACACAGTTCCTCACAAGAGGTTAATGCAAAAGCTAGAGGATCAGGCACACGTAACAGGAAAAGCACTGCAATAGATCAGAGAATATCTGACAGGGAGGCAACAACGAGTCATGGTACGTGACGAGGTGTCAGAGTGGGGACCTGTGACGAGTGGAGTTCCACAAGTTTCAGTCCTAGGACCTGTACTGTTTTTGGTATATGTGAATGACATAACGGAAGGGATAGACTCAGAAGTATGCCTGTTTGCAGATGATGTGAAGTTAATGAGAAGAATTAAATCAGTCGAGGATCAGGCAGGACTACAAAGAGACCTGGACAGGCTACAAGCCTGGTCCAGTAACTGGCTCCTTGAATTTAACCCTGCCAAATGTAAAGTCATGAATATCGGGGAAGGGCAAAGAAGACCGCAGACAGAGTATAGTCTAGGTGGCCAAAGACTGCAAACCTCACTCACAGAAAAAGATCTTGGGGTGAGTATAATACCGAGCACATCTCCTGAGGCACACATCAATCAGATAACTGCTGCAGCATATGGGCGGCTGGCAAACCTAAGAATAGCGTTCCAATACCTAACTAAGGAATCATTCAAGACTCTGTACACCATATACGTCAGGCACATACTGGAGTATGCAGCACCAGTTTGGAACCCACACCTGGTCAAGCACGTCAAGAAATTAGAGAAAGTGCAAAGGTTTGCAACAAGACTAGTCCCAGAGCTAAGGAGATTGTCCTACGAAGAAAGGTTAAGGGAAATCGGCCTGACGACACTAGAGGACAGGAGGGTTAGGGGAGACATGATAACGACATATAAAATACTGCGAGGAATAGATAAGGTGAACAGAGACAAGATGTTCCAGAGAGGGGACACAGAAACAAGGGGTCACAAATGGAAGTTGAAGACTCCTATGAGTCAAAGGGATGTTAGGAAGTATTTCTTCAGTCATAGAGTTGTCAGGAAGTGGAATAGCCTAGAAAGTGACATAGTGGAGGCAGGAACCATACATAGCTTTAAGACTAGGTTTGATAAAGCTCATGGAACAGGGAGAGAGAGGACCTAGTAGCAATCAGTGAAGAGGCGGGGCCAGGAGCTATGATTCGACCCCTGCAACCACAAATAGGTGAGTACCCAGTTACCCATTATTACTGATGGGTGAACATAGACAACCGGTGTAAAGAAACACGTCCAATGTTTCCAACCTTCGCCGGGAACCGAACCCCGACAATCACCGTGTGAAGCGAGAGCTTTTCCCACCAGGCCACGGGGCACATTCAAGGGATACTGGTGAAGGGTTCTTGATTCAAGGAACTAGCGTTACCCCTTTCCCCCATCTTCGGATCAAGGAAAATTACTTCCCTTTCCCCAAGGCACTGTATGACACATACTTCCCATTCAATACCTGGTGAGGGTCACAGGGGTCAACGCCCCCGCGGCCCCCTGGGGGGTTTAGCGCCCCCACCGCCCCCTGGGGGGTTTAGCGCCCCCACCGTGGGGGCACTAAACCCGTAAGGGTCACACAGCTCTAGTTCCTTGGATCCAGAGACCTTCACTAGCATCAAGGCACCACCTTCCCTTCACTAGCATCAAGGCACCACCCTCCCTTCACTAGCATCAAGACACCACCTTTCCTTCACTAGCATCAAGGCACCACCCTCCCTTCACTAGCATCAAGGCACCACCCTCCCTTCACTAGCATCAAGGCACCACCCTCCCTTCACTAGCATCAAGGCACCACCTTCCCTTCACTAGCATCAAGGCACCACCCTCCCTTCACTAGCATCAAGGCACCACCCTCCCTTCACTAGCATCAAGGCACCACCTCCCTTCACTAGCATCAAGGCACCACCCTCCTTCACTAGCATCAAGGCACCGCCCTCCTTCACTAGCATCAAGGCACCGCCCTCCCTTCACTAGCATCAAGGCACCACCCTCCCTTCACTAGCATCAAGGCACCACCTTTCCTTCACTAGCATCAAGACACCACCCTCCCTTCACTAGCATCAAGGCACCACCCTCCCTTCACTAGCATCAAGGCACCACCCTCCCTTCACTAGCATCAAGGCACCACCTTCCTTTCACTAGCATCAAGGCACCACCCTCCCTTCACTAGCATCAAGGCACCACCCTCCCTTCACTAGCATCAAGGCACCACCCTCCCTTCACTAGCATCAAGGCACCACCCTCCCTTCACTAGCATCAAGGCACCGCCCTCCCTTCACTAGCATCAAGACACCACCCTCCCTTCACTAGCATCAAGGCACCACCTTCCCTTCACTAGCATCAAGGCACCACCCTCCCTTCACTAGCATCAAGGCACCACCCTCCCTTCACTAGCATCAAATTACCTAACCTTACTATCAGTATAATCATTGTGTCACTATTGAGTAAGACCTATCATAAGACTGCCTGAAAAGCCTAGGCATACCTAGGCATATTATTGGCTATCTTGTAATATCTACTTCATAAAATGTACATTAATATAAGTACACCCCACTTTGTATATTACTAGAAATAAAGAATTTGAATTTGAATCAAGGCACCACTCTCCCTTTACTAGCATCAAGACACCACCTTTCCTTCACTAGCATCAAGGCACAACCTTTCCTTCACTAGCATCAAGGCACCACCCTCCCTTCACCAGCATCAAGGCATTACCCTCCTTTCACTAGCATCAAGGCACCACCCTCCCTTCACTCGCATCAAGGCACCACCCTCCCTTCACTAGCATCAAGGCACCACTCTCCCTTCACCAGCATCAAGGCACCCCTCTCCCTTCACTAGCATCAAGGCACCACCCTCCCTTCACTCGCATCAAGGCACCACCCTCCCTTCACTAGCATCAAGGCACCACTGTCCCTTCACCAGCATCAAGACACCACCCTCTCTTCACTAGAATCAAGGCACCACCCTCCCTTCACTAGCATCAAGGCACCACCCTCCCTTCACTAGCATCAAGGCACCACCCTCACTTCACTAGCATCAAGGCACCATCCTCCCTTCACTAGCATCAAGGCACCACCCTTCACTAGCATCAAGGCACCACCCTCTCTTCACTAGCATCAAGGCACCACCTTCCCTTCACTAGCATCAAGACACCACCTTTCCTTCACTAGCATCAAGACACCACCTTCCCTTCACTAGCATCAAGACACCACCTTTTCTTTACTAGCATCAAGACACCAACTTTCCTTCACTAGCATCAATGCAACACCCTCCTTTCACTAGCATCAAGGCACCACCCTACCTTCACTAGCATCAAGACACTACCCTCCCTTCACTAGCATCAAGACACCACCCTCCCTTCACTAGCATCAAGGCACCACCCTCCCTTCACTAGCATCAAGGCACAACCTTTCCTTCACTAGCATCAAGACATCACCTTCCCTTTACTAGCATCAAGACACCACCCTCCCTTCACTAGCATCAAGACACCACCTTCCCTTCACTAGCATCAAGACACCACCTTCCCTTCACTAGCATCAAGACACCACCTTCCCTTCACTAGCATCAAGACACCACCTTCCCTTCACTAGCATCAAAACATCACCTTCCCTTCACTAGCCTCAAGACACCACCTTCCCTTCACTATCATCAAGACACCACTTTCCCTTCACTAGCATCAAGACACCACCTTCCCTTTACTAGCATCAAGACACCACCTTTCCTTCACTAGCATCAAGACACCAACTTCCCTTCACTAGCATCAAGACATCACCTTTCCTTCACTAGCATCAAGACACAACCTTCGCTTCACTTGCATCAAGACACCACATTCCCTTCACTAGCATCAAGACACCACCTTCCCCTCACTAACATCAAGACATCACCTTTCCTTCACTAGCATCAAGACACCACCTTCACTTCACTAGCATCAAGACACCACCTTCCCTTCACTAGCATCAAGACACCACCTTCCATTCACTAGCATCAAGACACCACCTTCCCTTCACTAGCATCAAGACACCACATTTCCTTCACTAGCATCAAGACACCACCTTTCCTTCACTAGCATCAAGACACCACCTTCCATTCACTAGCATCAAGACACCACCTTCCCTTCACTAGCATCAAGACACCACCTTCCCTTCACTAGCATCAAGGCACCACCTTCCCTTCACTAGCATCAAGGCACCACCATCCCTTCACTAGCATCAAGGCACCACAATCCCTTCACTAGCATCAAGGCACCACCTTTTCTTCACTAGCATCAAGACACCACCTTTCCTTCACTAGCATCAAAACACCACCTTCCCTTCACTAGCATCAAGACACTACCTTCCCTTCACTAGCATCAAGACACCACCTTTCCTTCACTAGCATCAAGACACCACCCTCTCTTCACTAGCATCAAGAGACCACCTTCCCTTCACTAGCATCAAGACACCACCTTTCCTTCACTAGCATCAAGACACCACCCTCCCTTCACTAGCATCAAGACACCACCCTCCCTTCACTAGCATCAAGACACCACCCTCCCTTCACTAGCATCATGACACCACCTTCCCTTCACTAGCATCAAGGCACCACCTTTCCTTCACTAGCATCAAGGCACCACCTTTCCTTCACTAACATCAAGGCACCACCTTCCCTTCACTAGCATCAAGGCACCACCTTTCCTTCACTAGCATCAAGGCACCACCTTCCCTTCACTAGCATCAAGGCACCACTATCCCTTCACTAGCATCAAGGCACCACCTTCCCTTCACTAGCATCAAGGCACCACCATCCCTTCACTAGCATCAAGGCACCACCATCCCTTCACTAGCATCAAGGCACCACCATCCCTTCACTAGCATCAAGGCACCACCTTCCCTTCACTAGCATCAAGGCATCACCATCCCTTCACTAGCATCAAGACACCACCTTTCCTTCACTAGCATCAAAACACCACCTTCCCTTCACTAGCATCAAGACACCACCTTCCGTTCACTAGCATCAAGACACCACCTTTCCTTCACTAGCATCAAGACACCACCTTTCCTTCACTAGCATCAAAACACCACCTTCCCTTCACTAGCATCAAGACACCACCTTCTCTTCACTAGCATCAAGACACCACCTTTCCTTCACTAGCATCAAGACACCACCCTCTCTTCACTAGCATCAAGAGACCACCTTCCCTTCACTAGCATCAAGACACCACCTTTCCTTCACTAGCATCAAGACACCACCCTCCCTTCACTAGCATCAAGACACCACCATCCCTTCACTAGCATCAAGACACCACCCTCCCTTCACTAGCATCAAGACACCACCATCCCTTCACTAGCATCAAGACACCACCCTCTCTTCACTAGCATCAAGGCACCACCTTCCCTTCACTAGCATCAAGACACCACCTTTCCTTCACTAGCATCAAGACACCACCTTCCCTTCACTAGCATCAAGACACCACCTTTCCTTTACTAGCATCAAGACACCAACTTTCCTTCACTAGCATCAATGCAACACCCTCCTTTCACTAGCATCAAGGCACCACCCTACCTTCACTAGCATCAAGACACTACCCTCCCTTCACTAGCATCAAGACACCACCCTCCCTTCACTAGCATCAAGGCACCACCCTCCCTTCACTAGCATCAAGGCACAACCTTTCCTTCACTAGCATCAAGACATCACCTTCCCTTCACTAGCATCAAGGCACCACCATCCTTTCACTAGCATCAAGGCACCACCTTCCCTTCACTAGCATCAAGGCACCACCTTCCCTTCACTAGCATCAAGGCACCACCATCCCTTCACTAGCATCAAGGCACCACCATCCCTTCACTAGCATCAAGGCACCACCATCCCTTCACTAGCATCAAGGCACCACCATCCCTAATGTAAAAACGAAAATTATTTGAAAAATATGTTTTAAAGGACGCGGTGAATGAGGTTCACAAGTGCTCAGAGTAGTTGTGAGTTATGAGTCAGCTGATGAACAGTCATATACACTCGAGATTTGTATATCTAGGTGTGTATGCTTCGCGAGCTCTGTGTATGCCGAAAGGTGTGTAGTATTTCTCACTGTATATACACAGATGTGAATGTCGTAGTGTGTATTCACCGAATTGTCTGCATACACCAAAATGTATATATCGGTATATATACACCCAGATGCAAACATGCAATCTTAACAATGCAGAACAAGCCTCATGGAGATGGAAATCTTTATTTCTTTCGGACTCTCGTACGTCGTCAGAAGCTATGGAATATTGCAAGACAACAATAGTTAGGAAGGGAAATTCTCTGAGGCAACATTGCATAGCTCCTGACGACGCACAAGAGTGCTAAAGACTTCCATCCCCATGTGGCTTGTTCTGCATATACACCAAGATGTATCTCATCTCTCGATGAGAAATGCTCCTTTCAACTGAGACATGAAACAGATTCCCAACTCTTTAACAGCTACTGCCAGCCTGTTATATAGTCTGTGAACTACCAAAGTAAAAGTTTCTTGCTATGAAAGAGTTCTCCCCGCAGAGTCTGTAAGATCAATTAAACACCATCCTAGTAGAAACATTCCAGAGCTTCATGTAAGAAGCACAAAGCATATCAGAAAGATTCTTGCCTTCATTAAACTTAAATATCTTTAAATGATAATAAAACGAGTTTACATTCAAGTCTTGATAGGGAACCAATGCTGCTCAGTCTTACTTCAGAATGTTACAGCCTTCTTGATATTAGTGTTAGATTAATTGCAATTTTAATGACGCTTGTGTAGTCACTAAGTCTTAAATCTAACTAACTTTGGTATTTTATTGCCTTACACTCATGAGCCGGCAAGCATATTATCACCAGACTATTCCATGAAAGAGAGATAGAGAGAGAGAGCTGAAGTAAGTAACAGCTCTTAGCTTGTAAATAAGGTAAAATTTAACCTAACCTTGTAAAACTCTGTGTAAAAACAGAGATTAGATTTTGCCATCGAAGTGGCTAGTTTATTATTCACCCCATATCCATCCTGTGGACGGTAGCGCAAGAGCATATGGATACACAAAAGGCCTAGGCACTAGGCCCCAAAGGGGTTAACAATTGTACATTTGGGTTTATATCTACATTTCAATTATCTGTTACAAGCAAATTTAGGAAATATGCTTAGTACAATTGGTATCTTATTTCATGAATAAGATATCTTGACATGTCACATAGGTTATTATACTGTCTATCTTTATATTCCTCAATAAGTGCACAATTAAGCACATAGTGTTCAAGACAGTGACCATAAGCCTGATCACATAATTTGCATTTAGTTTGATCATCATCTGTGTCTCCCAAACTGCCAGAAGTACTTGTAGCCAAGCCTAAGCCTGGCCACTACAACATCAGTCAGTACTTGTAGCCAAGCCTAAGCCTGGCCACTACAACATCAGTCAATACTTGTAGCCAAGCCTAAGCCTGGCCACTACAACATCAGTCAGTACTTGTAGCCAAGCCTAAGCCTGGCCACTACAACATCAGTCAGTACTTGTAGCCAAGCCTAAGCCTGGCCACTACAACATCAGTCAGTACTTGTAGCCAAGCCTAAGCCTGGCCACTACAACATCAGTCAGTACTTGTAGCCAAGCCTAAGCCTGGCCACTACAACATCAGTCAGTACTTGTAGCCAAGCCTAAGCCTGGCCACTACAACATCAGTCAGTCTGTTCACATTGCAAGTTGCTCTAGAGATAGACAGTATAATAGCCTATGTGACATGTCAAGATATCTTATTAGTGAAGGTAGGATACCACTTATACTAAGCAAATTTCCTATATTTGCTTGTAAAAGATAAGTAAACTGTAGATATAAATCCAAATTAATTTCCATGAACGTGCCTATCTGTGCTCATGATAATGCGAGCACAGATGGGCATGTTTGTGGAGCAACTTGCAATGTAAAAACAAAAAAACAACGAGAATGCGTTAAAATAATACGAGAATGTAAAGCAAGAAGCCAGACTTGAGTTTTGACGTTAGTGTTCCATGAAGGACACTTAGGATTAGTGTTGTCTGAGACAACAAGCACCAAGATCCACCAGCCACTGCACCTCAAGGACCCCAATGGAAATAAGACACTGTTTGACTTCACTGGGCCACCCTACCTAATTCTACACAATTTACTCTGGCATTTTTAGGTTATCCTAGCCTAAATTCTACACAATTTACTCTTTGGCTTCACTAGGTTAGCCTAGTTAAATTCTACATTATTTACTCTATGAAACCATTGGAAAAGTTCTGAATTATGTATGAGGCATAGCTAAAAACTTAATGTGGTCAGTAAGTCTCAATACTCGCTATTGTCATATGTGGATCCGTATTTACAGAATACTGTATCAATACCAGAAAAAAAAAGTGATGTAAAAGATTTTATTCGGGTTAGTAACCCCCGTAGGAGTAATAACCCATATTTATATAAGAAAACCAAGAAGTATGGCTTCTTTATTGTTTTTTTTCAGGTTCTCTCCCACAAGTCAAAAACCTCAGTGGAAATTAAGTCACTTTGCCTGACTTTTTCGGGTTATCCTAGGTAATTTACATATATGTTACTAGGTGTGGAAAATATTGATAACTTTCCTATAATTTGTATGTAAGAATTGATGGGGGATAAATTTTTTTATACGAAATCATGTAGGTGGGTATCTTTAATGTGACTTTTAAAAGGTGTTGTGTCACAAGAGAACCAATATTTTCTGTAATTTCCTTATATACTGTAAGGAGTTTATTAAATAAGGAAAAATTCTTATAATGTTGGAAGGAATTAATATTTAAATAATGAAAACGTATTACAGAATTAAATTGAGATGTATTGGTACGTCGTATTTGGAGGGGGGGGGGGTGCAGAGCTGGAATATGGCGTAATGTGTATAGTGTGATAACGAGTGATGTTAACTAATCGTGGGTCATCGGGGCCGATATGAATATTATTGCCAAAAATCTACCATGACCAAGAAGAACTAATGTGTAGTGTATCTGGAAAGGTCCAGATCTATGAAATTATTGTCAGATTAATGCTGATAATAATAGAAAATGAGACGCGGTGTTAACAGGATGAAGAACTGACCACCGCGTGGGTTGTAATAGTGTGTGTTTTCACCTCCCAGTGTGTTTTAATCCTCACACAACAGGTAATGTAACTAGTCATTTGCCAACATTAGGGTACCTGCCTATAGGGAGGCGTTTGGATATATCATCAAGACCATAATTTGGTAAAATATATTTATTTTTGTATAACAAAAATTTTATAGAAGAAACAAATCCTTAGTCATCAAGTTCACAGTAATTTTTCCTAAATCATATACAGTCCACTTTTAATACAGTAGTACTGGCTTGAAATATTTTATTTAATAAAAAATCAAGAATTGTATGTTCCAGGTATACTCATTTAAATCTTAAGGTCCAGACGTGAGTTTGGAAGCAGAAACTGTGGTGGTGACCCATTATTCCTTAAGTACTTCTTGTCTCTGAGGTACATCAATATCAGTAAGTGTAATCTGTGCCAGAGTTCTCAGGTGTGTATGTGAAATGTTAATTCACGATTGTACGTAAGGACCTTAATGGAAGTAAGTCACTTGACTTTTTTTTTTTTGGGGGGGGGGGTTATCCTAGGTAATCTACACATATGCTGCTATGTATCATAATTTATGTAGCTATTTATGTGTACCTGTAACTGAATATACTTTACCTGGGAAATTCATACACATAATTTCTCACACTAGGTATGATAATTGTATTTATGTGTACCTGTACCTAAGTAAACTTACAAACAGTACACTCATTCTTAAGTACTTGTTTACTGCTAGATGAACAGGGGCAGCATATGTTCAGTCTTGCCCAGACGTTGCTGTATAACCCCTGTGGTTTAGCGCTTCTATTTGATTATAATAATAATAATTGCCCAGACGTTTTGCCCTCCTAGTACTAAACCTCCTGGTTTAGTACTAGGAAGGACAGATAATTTTGAAAGGGGTGGACGAATTAGCCAGCGGAAGGCCTCGGTCAAATGACCAAAAGCCTCAGTTGCGGGTCATCATCATGACTAAAACCCGCGTCAGGAAACATTTGTCCTGTTTCCTGACAGACCTTACCTAACCTAATCCCATTCCCTCTCTCTCTGTGACAATGTTTCAGTATTTTTAAGTAAAATCAAATACAGCTCTGAGAATACAGTGACAGGAGTCAGGGTGACTCCAGCCAGCAAATGGCCGACCCATCGATGCAGAACGAAATGTTTGGCAGTGGGGTCATATATTTCACGTTATTGGTGGCACTGTCGACCTTCTACCCTTCGTGAGCACGAGAATGTCAAGTCTTCCCACAGGTATGAGCATAAGGTTCAGAACTGACTGTAATAACACTTGGATACAAACTATAATGTTGCTCCCAGGCTCTGTACGTCCAGCCCTCTCACACACACACACACACACACACACACACACACACACACACACACACACACACACACACACACACACACACACACACACACACACACACACACACACACACACACACACACACACACTAAGAAGAAGTACGGTAAAGCTCTTGAACAAGGGTGAGTGGATCTAGTAGCGACCAGCAAAGAGACGAGGCTAGGAGCTGTGGCTCGACCCCTGCAACGACAAATAAGTTAGTACAAATAGGTGAGTATACACACACGAAGGGGTATACCTTGTTGCTGGAGGAGGGCTTTCGATCCAAGAAATTGGAGCTACCCATAAACTTGAAGACCTCTCATTCCTCAGACGTTGTATGATTCTTAAGGGTTTAGAGTTTTCCCTATAAATATACTACTACTACTACCAATAATAATAATAATAAACATTAATCAGTACTACAACTGAATAATGAAGTAGCTGTTTAGGGTAGGTTAGTTTGGGTTAAGGTAGGTTAGGTTAGTTTGGGTTAGGTTAGGTTAGTTTGGGTTAGGTTAGGTTAGTTTGGGTTAGGTTAGGTTAGTTTGGGTTAAGGTAGGTTAGGTTAGTTTGGGTTAGGTTAGGTTAGTTTGGGTTAGGTTAGGTTAGTTTGGGTTAGGTTAGGTTAGTTTGGGTTAAGGTAGGTTAGTTTGGGTTAAGGTAGGTTAGTTTGGGTTAAGGTAGGTTAGTTTGGGTTAAGGTAGGTTAGTTTGGGTTAAGGTAGGTTAGTTTGGGTTAAGGTAGGTTAGTTTGGGTTAAGGTAGGTTAGTTTGGGTTAAGGTAGGTTAGTTTGGGTTAAGGTAGGTTAGTTTGGGTTAAGGTAGGTTAGTTTGGGTTAAGGTAGGTTAGTTTGGGTTAAGGTAGGTTAGTTTGGGTTAAGGTAGGTTAGTTTGGGTTAAGGAGGTAGTTTGGGTTAAGGAGGTTAGTTTGGGTTAGGTTAGGTTAGTTTGGGTTAAGGTAGGTTAGTTTGGGTTAAGGTAGGTTAGTTTGGGTTAAGGTAGGTTAGTTTGGGTTAAGGTAGGTTAGTTTGGGTTAAGGTAGGTTAGTTTGGGTTAAGGTAGGTTAGTTTGGGTTAAGGTAGGTTAGTTTGGGTTAAGGTAGGTTAGTTTGGGTTAAGGTAGGTTAGTTTGGGTTAAGGTAGGTTAGTTTGGGTTAAGGTAGGTTAGGTTAAGGTAGGTTAGGTTAGGTTAGGTTAAGGTAGGTTAGGTTAGGTTAAGGTAGGTTAGGTTAGGTTAAGGTAGGTTAGGTTAAGGTAGGTTAGGTTAGGTTAAGGTAGGTTAGGTTAGGTTAAGTTAAGGTAGGTTAGGTTAGGTTAAGGTAGGTTAGGTTAGGTTAAGGTAGGTTAGGTTAAGGTAGGTTAGGTTAGGTTAGGTTAAGGTAGGATAGGTTAAGGTAGGTTAGGTTAGGTTAGTTTGGGTTAAGGTAGGTTACATAATCTATAAAACCGTGTGAATAAAGAGAAATGCTGGATGGGATTCGAACCGTGGTGGTACATACCAGCCCAACACTAACCAGTGAGCCACGGAGCTTATAATACAACACAGCCAACAGTATTGTATTTCCTCATTGACAGTCATTCATGACAATTTATCGTGGGTGTATGGACTAGAAACGTACAGTTAATAATTCATTTACACAAACTGGCCATGAAACGCTTAGCAGAGAGGCGACTGATGTACAGGAAACGTTTAAATCTGAACGTTTATCCCTCATAGTGCGAGAATAAGCTGGGTTAGTTTAAAAACTTTATTATGCACCCCCTGGCCATCATGTGGGCTGTAGTCAAAGTTAGGCTGGGTAGTAAAAATATATGGACCTATCTAGCCTATTGACACAGGAATACACGTTTAGAACTGGTACTGTTCATGCATTTTTTAAATAAATACATGAAATGCATTATATAGTGTGTGTCAGGGAAGGATAGAGCCCGCCTCCTGGCAGTGAGAGCTCATCATGCAGGGGACTTTCTGTTGGCTGTTCCCAACTCCAGCCTTGGCACACGCCTCGACCCACAGACCATCCGCATTGGTGTTGCCCTTCGACTTGCCGCCCCTATTCTCGCCGAACACATGTGTATTTGTGGCAATGAAGCAGCAGACCGATTCGGGTACCATGGTCTTGTGTGTCGTAAATCCGAGGGAAAGATTGCAAGACATGAAGAGGTTAATAACATTATCAAGAGGAGCCTCACAACAGCTGGATGCCCAGCAGTAAGGGAGCCACCCCAACTATGCAGATCTGATGGCAGCCAAAAGCGTCCAGATGGTATCACCCTTCAAGCCTGGACAGATGGCAAGCAGGTGGTGTGGGACTACACATGTGCATCTATCTTGGCTGATACCTATCTCCAATACACCAGAGAGGAAGGAGGGGCAGCTGCCACCTTCAGGGAGTCCCAAAAGTCGAGAAAATATGGAGAACTTGCCCATCATAATATGTTTGTTCCCATAGGCTCGGAGACACTTGGCTCATGGGAAAAGAGTGCATCTAAGTTCCTCAAGGAGCTGGGCAAAAGACTCAACAGGGTAACTAGGGATCCCAGGGCAGCTAGTTTTCTGTTCCAATGACTCAGTGCAGCTGTTCAGAGGGGTAATGCATGCTGCATTTTGGGCACGCGCCCCAGCTCTGAGGAGCTGGATGGGATTTTCGCATTATAATCAGTGACAAACATGTAACAATATGTACTAGACATGCAATGGCTTCAGGAAGAAATCCAAATATTCTTCCTTGAAGCCTTTTATCCACTTCTCCGAGATATATATATATATATATATATATATATATATATATATATATATATATATATATATATATATATATATATATATATATATACGTATATATAGGGAAATGCCTGCAGCATTCTGGGCACGCGGCCCACTGCCGGGGAGCTGGACGAAGTATTTGAGATGTAGCTCTGAGTTGTTATCTATGTTGTTTTACTCCCTATTGTATTCTTGTCAATGTATTTTGTCTTTAAATAAAGTTTATAGAAAATATAGGGGGTGGTAGGAGAAAATTTTCTAACAGCTTCAGGGAGAACTTTGAGTTTTCCCTGAGGCAAGTTTATTCTTTCTCTGAGGATGAGGGTCCCCAGGACAGTTCCAGAGGTGCTACCTCCCTATATATATATATATATATATATATATATATATATATATATATATATATATATATATATATATATATATATATATATATATATATATATATGGGTATATGGGGTTATCCATGTATGAAAATAGTAAATTAATATTTGAGAAAAAGATTTTAACTGAAAAATATGATATGGGTTTATCTTCTTGATTCGCCGGGACTCTCCCGGCCCGGGCCTTGTCCAAGTGGTGGCCCGGCCTTGGTTTCCTTTCTCGGGAGTATCTCAGACTAACGTCTGCCATGGAAGGAGGTACTTGGGACCTCCTCATCTGTGGGACCAACGGTCCCCAGGCCTAGCCACATTCCCCGCCCTCACGGGGCTCGTAGGGAGAAGCTAGTCCCATCTGGTCTGCCCTCTTCCCCGCCCCAAGGGAGCTAATGGGAATAGCAGTCTTATGAGCCGCAGGTGAAAGCAAGCTCTGGCACAGGCACCTACCCTGCCCTAGAAGGGCTAGGCATGGTGTCGATGTGGGTTTATCCATGTACGAAAATAGTAGAGTAAATTAATATTTAAGAAAAATATTTTAACTAAAAAAATATGATACGTAAGGTTGGGTTCCCATTTTCTGTCAAAAAATCTTTCCCCCATAAGTTCAAAATATCAATGCCTCCATAACATAGCCTAGTTAATGTTGGAGAGTTTCCATAAACACATATTTAAGTCTAAATATGAACAATTTAAGTAAATTTTGACCAGATTTTATTTCTTAAAGATCAGTCTCCCCCGCAACTGGTCACCATTTTCTTTGCGTGGAGGCGCCTGGTAGGGAGGACTTGACCAGAGTCACCTGGTGGGTCCTAGTAGAAGGGATTACTTCGGTCCAGGAACTTTGGGTAGTGATCCCTGCCACATAATGTTGGGTACTGGCCTTCAAGCACAACTGGTACTGGTTGCTTGCTTTTTCTTGCAGCATATTTTTCCTCTTTTGGGCGAGACCTATAATTAGAGGTAGCGTGATAGCAGCCGCTGGGTATGGCTGACCTGCCCTCTGGACTGGTCTATAAACATGGCCGGTGCTTGTTTTTCTTCCCCTCCTCGCCTTTCCATCCCCTCCCTTCCCCCCTCTCCTCCTACGTGCCTTCCGTATGGGTGTAGCATATAAACAAGATCAGCTTGATAATGAAGGGATAAGTCTTTCTCAAGATTCCAGGTACACTACGCTCGATATGGTCCGAGTAGGAGGCTGTGTTGAGGTTAAGAGAGGGGTGGGTGTGGGAAATGATTATGTAATGAGGGAAGGGTGGGTGTGACTGTGGGGAATGATTAGGTAATGAGGGAAGGGTGGGTGTGGCTGTGGGGAATGATTAGGTAATGAAGGAAGGGTGGGTGTGGCTGTGGGGAATGATTAGGTAATGAGGGAAGGGTGGGTGTGATTGTGGGGAATGCTAAAATAATGAGGGAGGGGTTTGTGAGGAAAAGTTTTACGTAATGAATGAGGGGAGGGGTGTGGATATGGAGAATAATTAACGAGGGTGGATGGAGTGAGGAATGATTAATGAGAGTGGGTGGAGTGTGGGAGTGGGTAACTAACTGCCTGTTCGGTGGTCAAGTGGTCAGTGGGTGGCTGCACTATAGTCGGGACGGGGAGAAGGGAGGGGCTGGGGGAGGGAAGGAGACTGGGATGGAGGGAAGGAGACTGGGATGGAGGGAAGGAGACTGGGAGGGAGGGAAGGAGAATGGGGGGGAGGGAAGGGAGCATCATTTCGGGACTTCCCCGTCATATTCTACTGAAAGATATTTAATGTCTAGGCTAACATGTGTATGTACCTATTGTATGTGTGTATACCTGGAGGGCATTCCGAGGGTTAACGCCCCTGCGGCCTGTCCATGACCAGGCCTCGCGGTGGGTCAGGGCCTGATCAACCAGGCTGTTACTGCTGCACGTAGTCCAACGTACGAACCACAGCCCGGCTGGTCAGGTACTGACTTTAGGTGTGGAAAAATTCACAATAAAAGGCGTGACTGCAAATATGAAAAAATACCAGTGAAATTAGAAAATAAAAGTGCTCAGGTTTTATTTCCACTGTGGTATTTTTTCATGTATGTATGATGTGTGTATATGTATGAGCACACTTAATACACCAGTCAATCGAAAGTTAAGAGGTGGAGCCCAGAGCTAGAGCTCTAATTTCACGAGATTTTGCATATGAAGTCACGGGTTATTTGTCAGCCATACTGGACGTGAAGCCGGTCCTACAAGCACTGCCCTAAATGCTCATGCATGCTAGTGGCTCTCCTTGTCCTTAACAACATTGTACTACATATAAACTACACATTGTTTACTATGCAAAGAAATAAATTTTTGAATTTTGAAACAAAGTGGAAAGAACGAATCCATCCAGTGATCCAGAGGTCAGAGTAATATAGATGATAATTAATATCTCAGAGGGTGATTGTGATAGTAGAGGTGTCCCGTAGGTCGATCGCTAGCGCACTCAGCTCACACACTCAGGTCCGGAGTTTGAATCCCCGGTACGGCTGGGAAACATTAGGACGTGTTTCCATAAAACACCTGCTGTCCATGTTCACCCATCAGTATAAAATGGGTAAGTGGGTGTTAGTGGACTGGTGTGGGTCGCATCCTGGGACAAAGCTGACCTAATTTGCCCGAAATGCTCAGGATAACAAGCGGCTTTCTATATAGTAACATAAGAAAATATTTCTTCGGATTTTTAACCCCGGAGGGTTAGCCACCCAGGATAACCCAAGAAAGTCAGTGCGTCATCGAGGACTGTCTGTCTTATTTCCATTGGGGTCCTCAATCTTGTCTCCCAGGATGCGACCCACACCAGTCGACTAACACCCAGGTACCTATTTGCTGCTAGGTGAACATGACAACAGGTGTAAGGAAACACGTCGAAATATTTCCACCCCGCCGGGAATCGAACCCGGGCCCTCCGTGTGTGAAGCGAGAGTTTTAGCTACCAGGCTAGGCCTGTATACCATGTACATGATACATTCTAGAAATAAAGATATTATTATTATTATTATTATTATTATTATTATTATTATTATAAAGGTAAAAGGGGTGGACTGAGAGACACAGGGTAACTACCTTAATTAATTTAAACACTTCGTCGGGAGGGTTAGGCTATAGTGTCACTTTTTTTTTTTTAGATCTGAATAGAGGCTTTCAAGGGCACATGAAATTGTTGGTATTGCCTCTAATCGGCTAACACCTCGTTATCCACAATTAACCAGTCAAACAGCCCCAGCTCCTTCCCCAGGGAAGTGGGGGAGGGGAGATTGAAGCAGGGGTCGTTCTAGACTTGGTAGAGGGCGCCTCACAGTCGCTCGTTAGTGGGAATATTGGATATTTACACTCAAATTTCCACACACAAAAATGAAAGATACGCCAAAAAGTCTTAAGAGTAAAAAAAAGTCTGAGGGACTGATTACCTCAAACTTCTGCTCTTCAACCATTCATCTCTGTACTGGACTAAGGAAGCCACTGGATGGCGAAACGTTCCCACAGTAAAGATACCCAAGTGTTGTACATTTGTCTAATTCATTATCCTGTCGGTTTTCTGAACCATTTATCTACAAAACGTGTTAAGAGTGTATCAATATACTCTAAGTAACAGTAGTAGAATCACAAGAGAGAGGAGTGCCAGCAGAGGGAAGTTGAGTGTCCCGTAGCTCGATTGGTAGCACACTCGCCTCACGCACTCAGGTCCGGGGTCGATCCCTGGTACGGGTGAAAATATCAGAACGTTTCCTTAAGACACCTGCTGTCTATGTTCACCTAGCAGTAAAATAGGTACCTGGGTGTTAGTTGACTGGTGTGAGTCACATCCTGGGGTCAAAATTGTCCTAATTTGCCCGAAATTATCTGCATAACAAGGGTCTTTCTATATAGTAGTATGTCATTGATGTCAGCTATGGTCTGTATACCTTGTACATGTACTTGTAGAAATAAAAAATATTATTATTATTATTATTATTGGCTAGATCAGCAGAGCCAATAGGAGACATGATATATCTAAGGTATATTATGGAACAAAATCACAATAAATATGAATAAAAAAACACAGTGAGATCTCTCATAAAGCTCCACAATAAAGGGCATTTTTTGTAAATGCAATTTAAAAAAATAATAAAAAATGAACAGCGCGTAAAAAAGCTTTCATAGTACTACGTGGTATTCAATTTTAAATGCATTTTTTCATTTGCATTTTCAAGACTGCGTGCGGCCAGCAGTAACAGCCTGGTTGATCAGGCTCTGGTCCAACAGGAGGCCTGGTCACAGACCGGGCCGCGGGGGCGTTGACCCCTGGAATTCTCTCCAGGTAGACTCCAGATATACAGGAGCTTGTAAAGAGCGCCTCTACATCTTAGATGTTATTGTACACTTCATATGATTTTTAAAAAATACGTAAACCATTTTAAAAAATAAGAAAAACTGTGCTATAATGTTATTGCATATTTCTGACGGTACCAATATTGATAGAAACTGGTAGTGAGGGGGGGGGGGGTAGCATAGCCTGTATAGTGAGTGGTGGCCGTCTTATCAGGGTCTTCACTATGCCAGGAAATACATGTACAGGCTGGGGAAGGCACTTCCGGACACCTTGTATATATGACTCAAATGTGAGTAAAAAGAAGCTTGTGTAAGTCGAACAGAAGTCAAGGATGTGGAGCAGGGAGAGAGTGGACCTGATAGCGACCAGCGAAGAGGCAGAGCCAGGGGCTGTGAATCGACCCCTGCAACCACAGTTAGGTGAGTACAAATGAGTCAGTATACACACACACAGCCCAAGTGTCTTATCGACAAGTGCCTTTGACAAAGTAGTAACTAACACACACACGTACCTACGTACATACATTACAACCTTGGCCAGTACTCAGAATTAGGCAAAGTAAACTATCTCTACTATATATAATTAGTTACATTAGTCGTACTTGTTTATAATATACCATAACATTATTAGCCTCCGGTCAAGTAACGGAAGGAGAGAGAGAGAGAGGAAAGGAGGGAGGGAAGGAGAGAGGAAAGGAGGGAGGGAAGGAGAGAGGAAAGGAGGGAGGGAAGGAGAGAGGAAAGGAGGGAGGGAAGGAGAGAGGAAAGGAGGGAGGGAAGGAGAGAGGAAAGGAGGGAGGGAAGGAGAGAGGAAAGGAGGGAGGGAAGGAGAGAGGAAAGGAGGGAGGGAAGGAGAGAGGAAAGGAGGGAGGGAAGGAGAGAGGAAAGGAGGAGGGAAGGAGAGAGGAAAGGAGGAGGGAAGGAGAGAGGAAAGGAGGGAGGGAAGGAGAGAGGAAAGGAGGGAGGGAAGGAGAGAGGGAAGGAGAGAGGAAAGGAGGGAGAGAATAGTTTTCTTTAGCAAAACTGGATATATCAGCAGTGTGCTGCTACCCAATTCTATACGATAATAGTGAATAGAAGGAGAATGTAACAAGAGGAAGGTAGGGAAGGAGGGTGTAACAAGAGGAAGGTAGGGAAGGAGGGTGTAACAAGAGGAAGGTAGGGAAGGAGGGTGTGACAAGAGGAAGGTAGGGAAGGAGGATGTGACAAGAGGAAGGTAGGGAAGGAGGGTGTGACAAGAGGAAGGTAGGGAAGGAGGGTGTGACAAGAGGAAGGGAGGGAAGGAGGGTGTGACAAGAGGAAGGTAGGGAAGGAGGGTGTGACAAGAGGAAGGAGGAAGGAAGGGTGACAAGAGGAAGGAGGGAAGGAGGGTGACAAGAGGAAGGAGGGAAGGATAGGTGACAAAGGGAAAGGAGGGAAGGAGGGTGTGACAAGAGGGAAGGAGGGAAGGAGGATTGACAAGAGGAATGGAGGGAAGGAGGTGTGACAAAGGAAGGTAGGAAGGAGGGTGTGACAAGAGGAAGGAGGAAGGAGGGTGTGACAAGAGGAAGGAGGAAGGAGGAGTGTGACAAGAGGAAGGAGGAAGGAGGGTGTGACAAGAGGAAGTAGGGAAGGAGGGTGTGACAAGAGAAGGAGGAAGGAGGGTGTGACAAGAGGGAAAGGAGGGAAGGAGGGTGTGACAAGAGAAGGAGGGAAGGAGGGTGTGACAAGAGGAAGGTAGGGAAGGAGGATGTGACAAGAGGAAGGTAGGGAAGGAGGGTGTGACAAGAGGAAGGTAGGGAAGGAGGGTGTGACAAGAGGAAGGTAGGGAAGGAGGATGTGACAAGAGGAAGGTAGGGAAGGAGGGTGTGACAAGAGGAAGGGAGAAGGAGGTAGTGACAAGAGGAGGGAGGGAAGGAGGTGTGACAAGAGGAAGGAGGGAAGGAGGTGTGACAAGAGGAAGGAGGGAAGGAGGGTGTACAAGAGAAGGAGGGAAGGAGGTGTGACAAGAGAAGGTAGGAAGGAGGTGTGACAAGAGGAAGGAGGGAAGGAGGTGTGACAAGAGGAAGGAGGGAAGGAGGGTGTGACAAGAGGAAGGAGGGAAGGATATGTGACAAGAGGAAGGAGGAAGGAGGGTGTGACAAGAGGAAGGTAGGGAAGGAGGGTGTGACAAGAGGAAGGGAGGGAAGGAGGATGTGACAAGAGGAAGGGAGGGAAGGAGGGTGTGACAAGAGGAAGGGAGGGAAGGAGGGTGTGACAAGAGGAAGGGAGGGAAGGAGGGTGTGACAAGAGGGAAGGAGGGTGTGACAAGAGGAAGGGAGGGAAGGAGGGTGTGACAAGAGGAAGGGAGGGAAGGAGGGTGTGACAAGAGGGAAGGAGGGTGTGACAAGAGGAAGGGAGGGAAGGAGGGTGTGACAAGAGGAAGGGAGGGAAGGAGGGTGTGACAAGAGGAAGGGAGGGAAGGAGGGTGTGACAAGAGGGAAGGAGGGTGTGACAAGAGGAAGGAGGAAGGAGGTGTGACAAGAGGAAGGGAGGGAAGGAGGGTGACAAGAGGAGGGAAGGAGGGTGTGACAAGAGGAAGGAGGGAAGGAGGGTGTGACAAGAGGGAGGGAGGGAAGGAGGGTGTGACAAGAGGGAGGGAAGGAGGGTGTGACAAAGGGAGAGAAGGAGGGTGTGACAAGAGGGAGGGAGGGAAGGAGGATGTGACAAGAGGAAGGGAGGGAAGGAGGGTGTGACAAGAGGAAGGGAGAGGAAGGAGGGTGTGACAAGAGGAAGGAGGAAGGAGGGTGTGACAAGAGGGAAGGAGGGTGTGACAAGAGGAAGGGAGGGAAGGCTGGAGGGAAGGAGGGTGTGACAAGAGGAAGGGAGGGAAGGCTGGAGGAAGGAGGGTGTGACAAGAGGAAGGGAGGGAAGGCTGGAGGGAAGGAGGGTGTGACAAGAGGAAGGGAGGGAAGTCTGAAGGGAAGGAGGGTGTGACAAGAGGAAGGGAGGGAAGGAGGGTGTGACAAGAGGAAGGAGGGAAGGAGGGTGTGACAAGAGGAAGGGAGGGAAGGCTGAGGAAGGAGGGTGACAAGAGGAAGGGAGGAAGTCTGAAGGAAGGAGGGTGTGACAAGAGGAAGGGAGGGAAGGCTGGAGGGAAGGAGGGTGTGACAAGAGGAAGGGAGGGAAGGCTGGAGGGAAGGAGGGTGTGACAAGAGGAAGGGAAGGAAGGCTGGAGGGAAGGAGGGTGGGACAAGAGGAAGGGAGGGAAGGCTGAAGGGAAGGAGGGCCCAGTACTTTTCTTCCTTGTTTTTGTCTCGTTCGTTTACCTGAGACCTTCATAATTACTGACAACGTATCATTATATACGTCACTGAATACATAATGACGCAAACTGTCATTATTTACGTCACTGGACACATATAATGACTCTTAACAACCTGGTTAATTGAATAAGCTAGATATAGAGACTAAAAAATCAGAGTAAAGAGAATTAATGTACAACTTTGTTATGTTTCCCATCAAACGTTGGATTATTGATTCATTGTAGAGTTGATAAAGTAGCAAAATGAAGAGTGGTGAAGGGAAATGTAGAATATAACTGGTGTGTTTGTGTCTAGTGTGACTAATAATACTGAGAGGGAAGTATATGATGAGAGTGAATGTTATAAGGGTGCACCCTGCCTGTGTCACCCTGCCTGTGTCACCCTGCCTGTGTCACCCTGCCTGTGTCACGCTGCCTGTGTCACCCTGCCATCCATCCTTCACATCAGTCATCCTCCACATCAACCATCACACCAACCATCACATCAACCCTCCACATCAACCATCACATCAACCCTTCACATCCATCCTTCACATCAACCATCCTTCACATCAGTCATCCTCCATATCAACCATCACACCAACCATCACATCACCCCTCTACATCAATCATCACAACCATCACATCAACCATCACATCAACCCTCCACATCAACCATCACACCAACCATAACATCATCCCACTACATCAACCATCACGTCAACTATCACACCAACCATCACATCAACCCTCTACGTCAACCATCACATAAATCATCACATCAACCATCACATCAACCATCACATCAACCCTCTACATCAACCATCACATCAATCATCACACCAACCATAACATCAATCCTCTACATCAACCATCACATCAACCATCCCACCAACCATAACATCAACCCTCTACATCAACCATCACACCAACCATAACATCAACCCTCTACATCAACCATCACATCAGCCATCACATCAAACCTCTACATCAACCCTCCACATCAACCATCACAACCATCACATCAACCCTCCACATCAACCATCACATTAACCCTCTACATCAACCATCACATCAACCCTCCACATCAACCATCACATCAACCATCACAACCCTCTACATCAACCATCACATCAACCCTCCACATCAACCATTACATCAACCCTCCACATCAACCATCACATCAACCCTCTACATCAACTATCACATCAACTCTCCACACCAACCATCACATCAACAATCACACCAACCATAACATCAACCCTCCACATGAACCATGACATCAACCATCACACCAACCATAACATCAACCCTCTACATCAGCCATCACGTCAACTATCACACCAACCATCACATCAACCCTCTACGTCAACCATCACATCAATCATCATATCAACCATCACATCAACCCTCTACATCAACCATCACATCAATCATCACACCAACCATAACATCAAACCTCTACATCAACCATAACATCAACCCTCCACATCAACCATCACATCAACCATCACATCAACCCTCCACATCAACCATCACATTAACCCTCTACATCAACCATCACATCAACCCTCCACATCAACCATCACAACCCTCTACATCAACCATCACATCAACCCTCCACATCAACCATCACATCAACCCTCCACATCAACCATCACATCAACCCTCTACATCAACCATCACATCAACCCTCCACACCAACCATCACATCAACAATCACACCAACCATAACATCAACCCTCCACATGAACCATGACATCAACCATCACACCAACCATAACATCAACCCTCTACATCAACTATCACATCAACCATCACATCAACCATCACACCAACCATCACATCAACCCCTCCACATCAACCATCGCACCAACCATAACATCAACCCTCTACATCAACCATCACATCAACCATCACACCAACCATCACATCAACCCTCCACATCAACTATCACCAACCATCACATCAACCCTCCACATCAACTATCACACCAACCATCACATCAACCCTCTACGTCAACCATAACATCAATCATCACATCAACCATCACATCAACCCTCTACATCAACCATCACATCAACCATCACCAACCATAACATCAACCATCACCAACCATAACATCAACCCTCTACATCAACCATCACATCAACCATCCCACCAACTATAACATCAACCCTCTACATCAACTATCAAATCAACCATCACACCAACCATAACATCAACCCTCTACATCAACCATCACATCAACCATCACATCAACCATCACATCAAACCTCTATATCAACCATCACATCAACCCTCCACATCAACCATCACATCAACCATCACATCAACCCTCCACATCAACCATCACATCAAACCTCTACATCAACCATCACATCAACCCTCCACATCAACCATCACATCAACCATCACATCAACCATCACATCAACCATCACATCAACCCTCTACATCAACCATCACATCAATCCTCCACATCAACCATCACATCAACCCTCCACACCAACCATCACATCAATTATAACATCAACCCTCTACATCAACCATCACATCAACCATCACATCAACCCTCCACATCAACTATCACATCAAACCTCTACATCAACCATCACATCAACCCTCCACATCAACCATCACATCAACCATCACATCAACCCTCTACATCAACCATCACATCAACCCTCTACATCAACCGTCACATCAACCCTCCACATGAACCATGACATCGACCATCACCAACCATAACTTCAACTCTACATCAACCATCACATCAACCATCACATCAACCCTCTACATCAACTATCACATCAACCCTCCACATCAACCATCACATCAACCCTCTACATCAACCATCACATCAACCCTCCACACCAACCATCACATCAACCATCACACCAACCATAACATCAACCCTCTACATGAACCATGACATCAACCATCACACTAACCATAACATCAACCCTTTACATCAACCATCACATCAACCCTCTACATCAACCATCACATCAACCCTTCACATCAACCATCACATCAACCCTCCACATCAACCATCACATCAACCCTCTACATCAACTATCACATCAACCCTCAACATCAACCATCACATCAGCCCTCTACATCAACCATCACATCAACCCTCCACATCAACCCTCCACATTAACCATCACATCAACCATCACATCAACCCTCTACATCAACCATCACATCAACCCTCCACATCAACCATCACATCAACCATCACACCAACCCTCGACACCAACCATCACACCAACCATCACATCAACCCTCCACATCCACCATTCATCACATAACCATCCATCACATCAGCCACCTCGTCACCTGACAGCCCAGGTGAAGTCTCCTAATTAAATGCATAAGGAGAGACTAAAACAGGTTCTTATTGTCATTTCATAAGAGTTCAAGGCTTCCTAAAGTTCATGTGAGTACCCGAGGGGTGAGGCAGTACCCGAGGGGTGAGGCAGTACCCGAGGGGTGAGGCAATACCCGAGGGAGCGAAGCAGTACCCGAGGGGTGAGGCAGTACCCGAGGGGTGAGGCAGTACCCGAGGGTTGAGGCAATACCCGAGGGGTGAGGCAGTACCCGAGGGAGCGAGGCAGTACCCGAGGGGTGAGGCAGTACCCAAGGGAGGGAGGCAGTACCCGAGGGAGGGAGGCAGTACCCGAGGGAGGGAGGCAGTACCCGAGGGTGGGAGGCAGTAACCGAGGGAGGGAGGCAGTACCTGAGGGGTGAGGCAGCACCCGAGGGAGCGAGGCAGTACCCGAGGGAGGGAGACAGTACTCGAGGGGTGAGGCAGGACCCGAGGGAGCGAAGCAGTACCCGAGGGAGCGAGGCAGTACCCGAGGGAGCGAGGCAGTTCCCGAGGCAGCGAGGCATACCCGAGGGTGAGGCAGTACCCGAGGAGGAGGCAGTATCCGAGGGTGAGGCAGTACCCGAGGGGAGGCAGTACCCGATGGAGCAAGGCAGTACCCAAGGGAGGGAGGCAGTACCCGAGGGTGAGGCAGTACCCGAGGAGAGGCAGTACGAGGGGAGGCAGTACCCGAGGGAGCGAGGCATACCCGAGGAGGGGTACGAGGGAGGCAGTACCGAGGGGTGAGGCAGTACCCGAGGGAGCGAGGACAGTACCCGAGGGAGGAGGCAGTATCCGAGGGTGAGGCAGTACCCGAGGGTGAGGCAGTACCGAGAGGTGAGGCAGTACCGAGGGAGCGAGGCAGTACCCGAGGGAGGAGGCAGTACACCGAGGGGGAGGCAGTACCCGAGGGTGAGGAAGTACCCGAGGAGCGAGACAGTACCCGAGGGAGCGAGGCAGTACTCGAGGGTGAGGCAGTACCCGAGGGGCGAGGCAGTACCCGAGGGGAGGCAGTACCCGAGGGAGCGAGGCAGTACCCGAGGAGGAGGCAGTACCGAGGGGTGAGGCAGTACCCGAGGGGTGAGGCAGTACCCGAGGAGCGAGGCAGTACCCGAGGGATCGAGGCAGTACCCGAGGGAGGGAGGCAGTACCCGAGGGGTGAGGCAGTACCCGAGGGAGCGAAGCAGTACCCGAGGGAGCGAGGCAGTACTCGAGGTTTGAGGCAGTACTCGAGGGAGCGAGGCAGTACCCAAGGGGTGAGGCTGTACCCGAGGGACCGAGGCAGTACCCGAGGGAGCGAGTCAGTACCCGAGGTTTGAGGCAGTACCCGAGGGAGCGAGGCAGTACCCGAGGGAGCGAGGCAGTACCCGAGGGATGAGGCAGTACCCGAGGGAGCGAGGCAGTACCCGAGGGGTGAGGCAGTACCCGAGGGAGCGAGGCAGTACCCGAGGGAGCGAGGCAGTACCCGAGGGAGCGAGGCAGTACCCGAGGGAGCGAGGCAGTACCCGAGGGAGCGAGACAGTACCCGAGGGAGCGAGACAGTACCCGAGGAAGCGAGGCAGTACCCGAGGGAGCGAGGCAGTACCCGAGGAAGCGAGGCAGTACCCGAGGGAGCGAGGCAGTACCCGAGGGAGCGAGGCAGTACCCGAGGGAGCGAGGCAGTACCCGAGGGAGCGAGGCAGTACCCGAGGGAGCGAGGCAGTACCCGAGGAAGCGAGGCAGTACCCGAGGAAGCGAGCAGTACCCGAGGAGCGAGGCAGTACCCGAGGGAGCGAGGCAGTACCCGGGAGCGAGGCAGTACCCGAGGCAGGCAGACCCGAGGAGCGAGTACCCGAGGAGCGAGGCAGTACCCGAGGGAGCGAGGCAGTACCCGAGGGCAGCGAGGCAGTACCCGAGGAAGCGAGGCAGTACCCGAGGGAGCGAGGCAGTACCCGAGGGAGCGAGGCAGTACCCGAGGGAGCGAGGCAGTACCCGAGGGAGCGAGGCAGTACCCGAGGGAGCGAGGCAGTACCCGAGGGAGCGAGGCAGTACCCGAGGGAGCGAGGCAGTACCCGAGGAGCGAGACAGTACCCGAGGGAGCGAGGCAGTACCCGAGGGAGCGAGACCGAGGACAGGCATACCCGAGGGAGCGAGGCAGTACCCGAGGGAGCGACCGAGGAGCGAGCGTACCCGAGGGAGCGAGGCAGTACCCGAGGGAGCGAGGCAGTACCCGAGGGAGCGAGACAGTACCCGAGGGAGCGAGGCAGTACCCGAGGGAGCGAGGCAGTACCCGAGGGAGCGAGGCAGTACCCGAGGGAGCGAGGCAGTACCCGAGGAGCGAGACAGTACCCGAGGGAGCAGGACAGTACCCGAGGGAGCGAGCAGTACCCGAGGGAGCGAGCAGTACGGCGCAGACGGGAGCGAGGCAGTACCCGGAGCAGGCAGACCCGGAGCGAGGCAGTACCCGAGGGAGCGAGGCAGTACCTGCAGCAGTGTCCATCTTGTCTCTAACCTGACGATGGAAGATCACCTTTGAATATTTCCTTACACATGTTTCCCCTGTTCACCTAGCAGTCAGTAGGTACCTGGCTGTTATTCATCTGTTGTGGGTGGCATCCTGGGGGGGGGGTATTATACCTTAGATAGGATTGCCTTTGAAATGAGATGAGAGAGGATAACATCTCTTAACCTGTAAAGAAGACATAATTGAATCTAGATGTTGTCTCTATATTTGACTCTCAGTCAGAGTCAAAGATTCTCAGTCAGAGTCAAAGATTCTCAGTCAGAGAGTCAAAGACTCTCAGTAAGAGAGTCAAAGACTCTCAGTCAGAGTCAAAGATTCTCAGTCAGAGAGTCAAAGACTCTCAGTAAGAGAGTCAAAGACTCTCAGTCAGAGTCAAAGACTCTCAGTCAGAGTCAAAGACTCTCAGTCAGAGTCAAAGACTCTCAGTCAGAGTCAAAGACTCTCAGTCAGAGTCAAAGACTCTCAGTCAGAGTCAAAGACTCTCAGTCAGAGTCAAAGACTCTCAGTCAGAGTCAAAGACTCTCAGTAAGAGAGTCAAAGACTCTCAGTCAGAGTCAAAGACTCTCAGTCAGAGTCAAAGACTCTCAGTCAGAGTCAAAGACTCTCAGTCAGAGTCAAAGACTCTCAGTCAGAGTCAAAGACTCTCAGTCAGAGAGTCAAAGACTCAGTCAGAGTCAAATATGGAAACCAGTCATCGAATTTACTGAATCCAAGTCAGTTAAGAACAAAAGATTTTCAGTGTTAATCTAAAACATTTTAATAATAATAATCTTTATTTCTACAAGTACATGATACAACTTATACAGACCATAGCTGACATCAATGACATACTATATTTTGTCCTATTTTACTGCTAGGTGAACATGGACAGCAGGTGTCTTAAGGAAACAAGCCCTGTTTCCACCTGTACCGGAGATCGAACCACGGACCTCAGTGTGTGAACTGAGTGCGCTAGCGATCGAGCTACGGGACACTGATCGCCCGGCTGGTTGTCACACAAACCTGGGCAAGGTGATTGAAGTGGGTCTTTAGCCCTAAATGTGCAGATACACTGCACATGCACTGGCTTGCTAATTGTAACCGGCTTGATAGTATTAGAACTGGCTTGCTAGTATTAGAACTGGCTTGCCAGTATTAGAACTGGCTTTCCATTATTAGAACTGGCTTTCCAATGTTACTACTGGTTTGCTAGTGTTAGAACTGGCGTGCTATTTTTAGAATTGGATTGCTAGTGTGTATCTCAGTGTGTACACATTGAGATGTGTGTATCTCTCAATGTATATAGATTGAGAGTTTACGTTAATTCCTTTTTAAGGTATTAAAGTATTCTTGAAAGGTGGTGACATGCACCCTGAATGACCATCGTGTAGGCGAGAGACTGTAAACACCATAACCAACCAATGAGAGTCGTGCTTCGAGGCACCACCAGTCCGAGGTCACTTTTTTTCAGCTAAATTGGATAGATGGGCAGTGTGCTACTGCAGTGTCCTATACGATAGTTATATATTGGGAATAAAAGCTGGCCGTGTTACCCTGTTATATTCCATCTTACAGGATGGTGTTCATACAAGCTGGTTAAATGTGTCAGTGTTATGTGTGGGGGAGGGAGGGGGATCATGCTAGGTCACCTTGACGGAGGAGGGAGGGAGGGGGATCATGCTAGGTCACCTTGACGGAGGAGGGAGGGAGAGGGACAATGCTAGGTCACCTTGACGGAGGAGGGAGGGAGGGGGATCATGCTATGTCACCTTGACGGAGGAGGGAGGGAGAGGGGATCATGTTAGGTCACCTTGACGGAGGAGGGAGGCGGGATCATGCTAGGTCACCTTGACGGAGGAGGGAGTTGGGATCATGCTAGGTCACCTTGACGGAGGAGGGAGGGGGGATTATGCTAGGTCACCTTGACGGAGGATGGAGGTGGGATCATGCTAGGTCACCTTGACGGAGGAGGGAGGGGGGATCATGCTAGGTCACCTTGACGGAGGAGGGAGGGGGGATCATGCTAGGTCACCTTGACGGAGGAGGGAGTTGGGATCATGCTAGGTCACCTTGATGGAGGAGGGAGGGGGGATTATTCTGGATCACCTTGACACAGTAGGGGCAGGATAGTTCATGGGAAAGACAGACATGGCAAAGTAGTATAGAGTGCGCATCTACTATCTAACTTAAGGACTATCGGGTATTATCTATGTGTCTGTAGCAAGTATAGTAAAGCAGAGATGTCAAGCGAGGTCAAAGGAGAGCGTACAAGGAAGAGGTCATGTGGGAAAGGCGAGAAGGTGGCCTCCATGGAGGTCATACCGGAGGTAAGTGACCCTTGTGGAGGCCCTTCCCGTGAAGCACAACTGGTCCTAGCCTCGGGAGGGACTCCCTCTTCTTGTAGATGGCGGGAGGGAAGGAGGGAGGGAGGGAAGGCGTCAGGACAAGACTGGAAGCATGGAAGGAGAGACAGGTGGGAGGGAGGTTATATAGATGGACTCTTATTCGAGAATGTATCTCTCCTTCATTCTTCCATCACCCTGGGAGTGTGCCAGGTATTCAGGTTTGATCCGAGGGAAAAAGAAAGGATAGCTCCCGTTCCTTGCATCAAGAGCTCTTCATCAGCTTCACACTGAGATCAGAGACTTGCAGGGCCTTGATACTGGCGAAGGGCTCTTGATCCAAGGAACTGGAGCCATCCTCCCCTTCCTTGGATCAAATCTGACCAGCTAACAATCTCCAGGCTCCACATGGCCCTTACGAAATCTAATAATAACAATGATAATAGTAATAATGATCAATAAAAATGATAATAATAATAATAATATCAGCATAATAATAATAATAATTATTATTATTATTATTATTATTATAATTATAATTATAATTATAATAATAATACAGCCAGAGGTACGAAGGCTGCTGGAGGAAGGAAGGATAGGATGTGGATGTGGTGTGGATGGGATGTGGTGTGAATGGGATGTGGTGTGGATGGGATGTGGTGTGGATGGGATGTGGTGTGGATGGGATGTGGTGTGGATGGGATTGGTGTGATGGGATGTGGTGTGGATGGATGTGGTGTGGATGGATGTGGTGTGGATGGGATTGGTGTGATGGGATGTGGTGTGGATGGATGTGGTGTGGATGGATGTGGTGGATGGATGGGTGATGGGATGTGGATGGATGATGGTGTGGATGGGATGTTGTGTGGATGGGATGTGGTGTGGATGGGATGTGGTGTGGATGGGATGTGGTGTGGATGAGATGTGGTGTGGATGGGATGTGGTGTGGATGGATGTGGTGTGGATGGGATGTGGTGTGGATGGATGTGGTGTGGATGGGATGTTGTGTGGATGGGATGTGGTGTGGATGGATGTGGTGTGGATGAGATGTGGTGTGGATGAGATGTGGTGTGGATGGGATGTGGATGTGGAAAGGCTAAATAATATCACCTTGGTTGTTAGTTCTGGTATCCCAGACATGTAGTGTGATGGTAGGTAACACACATGTGCAACAGTTAGGCATCTTTAATCCGAAACGTTTCGCCTACGTAGTAGGCTTCTTCAGTCGAGTACAGAAAAGTTGGTAGAAACATAAAGATGTGAAGACGATGTCATCAGTCCATCAGCCTTGAAGACGTAATTTTGAGGTGGTCAGTCCCTCAGCATGGAGAAGAGTTCCATAGTGTGAAACAAATAGTATGATATTAAGTGAGTTTTTCACTGTGAGGAAGATTTAGCAGAGCGGAGAGCAACACATGTATAATAATAAACAAATAACCCGAACTTGGACCACATACAAAGTCACACTGTGACTTTGTATGTGGTCCAAGTCGGACCGAAACGTCGTCGTAAGCTCCTCTCTCCTATGTTCGGGTTATTTGTGTATTGTTCCAGTCATGGTATTGTGTCTTTTGTTCTTTAACACACGTGGAGTTTACCTGGAGAAGGTAAACTTCACATGACTGGGAACACACCTGCTACCCGCAACACATGTATTCAGTCTTGTTTTTGTGTGTGTGACGGCAAGAGCTGAAGAATTATTATAAAGTATTGGAAACTCTTACCTGGGGTTGGTTGGTTGGTTTATGAGGTTGGAAGGCTATCGACTACACGAGAGTTATTAAACCTTCATTTCACCTATACGCCACTGAACAAAAACTGTAAACGGTGTACAGGACAAACTCAAACTATGAAATATTAAAAATATTAAAAATTAAGAAAAATGTGCTGAAACGTTATTTTTTTCATATTTCGACGATTCACAGCTGTTTGAAGCATTTTCTGACATACCTCATTTTTTGGTTAAAATACGTAAATTATCACACTTTCAATAGAGTAAAATTTACGTGTACGAGACTTTTGAGTGATGTCAGAAGAACTCACATTCAATGATCACAATAATGTTATTGCTACAGTAAGGAAAATGATAGGTGGTTGGATAACTAGAACTTTCAATGCAAGAGGCGCCGAGTCAGTGATGATTCTTAAGTCACTTATTCTCCCCTGGCTAGACTACTGCTGTATATTAACGGTCCCTTCGAGGCAGGCGAGATTTCTGAGCTGGAAAACGTACAGAGAACTTTCACTTCCCGTATACACTCAGTCAGACATCTGAACTACTGGGAAACATTTGAAGTTCCTTCAACTGTGTTCCCTGGAACGAAGGCGAGAAAGATACATCATAATTTATACCTGGAATATCCTGGTGGGACTGGTTCCAAACCTGCACAGCGGAGTTACTCCGTAGGCGGTGGGCATATTGCAGTTTGGGGTGTCGTCTCATGTGAATTGTGATGTTTGAGCATCTTCTGGCAAGACACTGATTGAATGAGTGCCAGTGAACGTGTTTTATTCTTTGTCGGGTCACCCAGCCTCAGGTGACCCGACATATATATATATATATATATATATATATATATATATATATATATGGGAATATATATATATATATATATGGGAATCGGCCGATGTGTTAAATAATATGAATGAATGAGGGCCAGTGAACGTGTTTTATTCTTTGTCGAGTCACCCAGCCTCGGTGGAGAAGGCCGACTTGTTGAATATATATATATATATATATATATATATATATATATATATATATATATATATATATATATATATATATATATATATATATATATATATATATATTCAACAAGTCGGCCTTCTCCACCGAGGCTGGGTGACTCGACAAAGAATAAAACACGTTCACTGGCCCTCATTCATTCATATTATTTAACACATCGGCCGATTCCCATAAAGGCAGGGTGGCCCGAAAAAGAAAAACTTTCATCATCATTCACTCCATCACTGTCTTGCCAGAGGGGTGCTTTACACTACAGTTATAAAACTGCAACATTAACACCCCTCCTTCAGAGTGCAGACACTGTACTTCCCATCTCCAGGACTCAAGTCCGGCCTGCCGGTTTCCCTGAATCCCTTCATAAATGTTACTTTGCTCACACTCCAACAGCACGTCAAGTTTTAAAAACCATTTGTCCCCATTCACTCCTATCAAATACGCTCACACATGCTTGCTGGAAGTCCAAGCCCCTCGCACACAAAACCTCTTTTACCCCCTTCCTCCAACCTTTCCTAGGCCGACCCCTACCCCGTCTTCCCTCCACTACAGATTTATACACTCTCGAAGTCATTCTGTCTCGTTCCATTCTCTCTACATGTCCGAACCACCTCAACAACCCCTCCTCAGCTCTCTGGATAATAGTTTTGGTAATCCCGCACCTCCTCCTAATTTCCAAACTCCGAATTCTCTGCATTATATTCACACCACACATTGACCTCAGACATGACATCTCCACTGCCTCCAGCCTTCTCCTCATTGCAACATTCATCACCCATGCTTCACACCCATATAAGAGTGTTGGTATAACTATACTCTCATACATTCCCCTCTTTACTTCCATGGACAAAGTTCTTTGTCTCCACAGACTCCGAAGTGCTCCACTCACCCTTTTCCCCTCATCAATTCTATGATTCACCTCATCCTTCATAGACCCATCTGCTGACATGTCCACTCCCAAATATTTGAATACATTCACCTCCTCCATACTCTCTCCCTCCAATCTGATATCCAATCTTTCGTCACCTAATCTTTTTGTTATCCTCATCACTTTACTCTTTCCTATATTCACTTTCAATTTTCTTCTTTTACACACCCTACCAAATTCATCCACCAACCTCTGCAACTTCTCTTCAGAATCTCCCAAAAGCACAGTGTCATAAGCAAAAAGCAACTATGACAACTCCCACTTTGTATTTGATTCTTTATCTTTTAACCCCACACCTCTTGCCAAGACCCTCGCATTCACTTATCTTACAACCCCATCTATAAATATATTGAACAACCACGGTGACATTACACATCCTTGTCTAAGGCCCACTTTTACTGGGAAATAGTCCCCCTCCCTCCTACACACTCTAACCTGAGCCTCACTATCCTCATAAAAACTCTTCACTGCTTTCAGTAACCTACCTCCTATTCCATACACCTGCAACATCTGCCACATTGTTCCCTTATCCACTCTATCATGCGCCTTTTCCAAATCCATAAATGCCACAAAAACCTCTTTACCCTTATCCAAATACTGTTCGCCTATATGTTTCACTGTAAATACTTGGTCTACACCCCCCCCCCTACCTTTCCTAAAGCCCCCTTGTTCATCTGCTATCCTGCTCTCTGTCTTACTCTTAATTCTTTCAATAATAACTCTACCATACACTTTACCAGGTACACTCAACAGTATTGCCCTATAATTTTTGCACTCTCTTTTGTCCCCTTTGCCTTTATACAAAGGAACAATACACGCTCTCTGCCAATCCCTAGGTACCTTTTCCTCTTCCATACATTTATTAAATAATAGCACCAACCACTCCAAAACTATATCCCCACCTGCTTTTAACATTTCTATCTTTATCCCATCAATCCCAGCTGCCCTACCCCCTTTCATTCTACCCACTGCCTCACGAACTTCCCCCACACTCACAACTGGCTCTTCCACACTCCTACAAGATGTTATTCCTCCTTGCCCTATACACGAAATCACAGCTTCCCTGTCTTCATCAACATTTAACAACTCCTCAAAATATTCCCTCCATCTTCCTGATACCTCTAACTCTCCATTTAATAACTCTCCTCTCCTAGTTTTAACTGTCAAATCCATTTGTTCCCTAGGCTTCCTCAACTTATTAATCTCACTCCAAAACTTTTTCTTATTTTCAAAAAAAAAATTGTGGATAACATTTCACCCACTCTCTTTTTACATTTCTTCACCATTCTCTTAACCTATCTTTTTCTCTCCATATACTCTTCCCTCCTTGCATCACTTCTACTTTGTAAAAACCTCTCATATGCTAACTTTTTCTCCCTTACTACTCTCTTTACAGCATCATTCCACCAATCGCTCTTCTTCCCTCCCGCACCCACTTTCCTGTAACCACAAACTTCTGCTGAACACTCTAACACTACATTTTTAAATCTACCCCATACATCTTTTATTTGTTTTAGTTTGATATCTTTATTATGCACCCCATACCCATCCTGTGGGCGGTAGTCAAAAGATTACAGAGGTACATAATGGGTCCAGGGACTGGACCTCAAAGTTTGATAGCTGAGCAAGTTACAAAGGTAATGAACTCAGATGGTCACAATCATGACAAGTTACAAAGGTATTTGCAGATTACAGAGGTATATATAGGGTCCAGAGACTGGGCCCCAAAGTTTTGATAGCTGAACAAGGTACAATGGTAATGAATTCACTAGTTACAAGGTAATGAATCATGTAAGTAAATTTACTTACGTCTGTACACCCCATACATCTTCGACCCCATTGCCTACACTCTCACTAGCCCATCTATCCTCCAATAGTTGTTTATATCTTACCCTAACTGCCTCCTCTTTTAGTTTATAAACCTTCACCTCTCTCTTACTTACTGCTTCTATTTTCCTTGTATCCCATCTACCTTTTACTCCCACTGTAGCTATAACTAAAAAGTGATCTGATATATTTGTGGCTCCTCTATAAACATGTACATCCTGAAGTCTACTCAACAGTCTTTTATCTACCAATACGTAGTCCAACAAACTACTGTCATTACTCCCTACATCATATCTTGTATACTTATTTATCCTCTTTTTCTTAAAATATGTATTACCTATAACTAAACCCCTTTCTATACAAAGTTCAATCAAAGGGCTCCCATTATCATTTACACCTGGCACCCCAAACTTACTACTACACCCTCTCTACATGTTTCTCCTACTTTAGCATTTAGGTCCCCTACCACAATTACTCTCTCACTTGGTTCAAAAGTTCCTATACATTCGCTTAACATCTCCCAGAATCTCTCTCTCTCTTCTCTACACTCCTTTCTTCTCCAGGTGCATACACGCTTATTATGACCCACTTTTCGCATCCAACCCTTATTTTAATCCACATAATCCTTAAATTTACACATTTATATTCCCTCTTCTTCTTCCATAACTGATCCTCCAACATTATTGCTACCCCTTCCTTATATATATATATATATATATATATATATATATATATAAACAATACCATCTTTATCACACCACCTATATATTATAAAGACTTAATCTCTCCTATTTTGTATGCACTGAGGCTAGCAGCCTTAAATAACAGTGTATATACAAAGAGAGGGTACATACATGTATATCTCATTTGTCTTTCTTCACTGTATATATATATATATATATATATATATATATATATATATATATATATATATATATATATATATATATATATATATATGTAGAATTCGATAGGAGAAATATTCACAAACACTGATCTTGGCGACGAGACTCGACCCTAGACCTGTAGGAACGCAGTGCTTTACCGACCAATGACACACTGGCACCATAGCCTAGCGCGATCCAGCCACGCAGCAGTTGCTATCTCAGGCACGACTAGAATTTACACGCTAGAATCGCAGAGCAGGCGAAATATCACAAACACGATCTCTGGCACGGAGACTCGACTAGCGAACCTGAAGGAACGCAGTGCTTCGACGCACACTGGACATCTCCAGCTCACGCCAACGTTGATCCAGGCACCCAGTTTCAGGCAGTGGCTTACAGCTCACCTCATCCTCGCATGCACGACAAACCAGAGATTTTACAATGCTAGAATTGCAAGAGCAGGCGAAAACCAAACACTGACTGGCCGACGAGCTCGACCATGAACCTTGGATAGGAACGCAGGGTTACGACCGTACCACACTGGACCAATACCTTGGTATCCAGCTCACGCTAGACGTTGATCCAAGGCACCAGTGTGGTACGGTCGGTAAAGCACTGCGTCCTGTCCAAGGTTCGTAGGGTCGAGTCTCCGTCGGCCAGAGATCAGTGTTTGTGAATATTTCGCCTGCTCTTGCGAATTCCTAGCATTGTAAAAATCTCTAGTTGTGTCGATGCATGCAGGGGATGAGATGAAAGCTGTAAGCCACCTGCCTGAAAGCTGGGTGCCTTGGATCAACGTCTAGCGTGAGCTGGATGCCAAGGTATTGGTCCAGTGTGGTACGGTCGGTAAAGCACTGCGTTCCTGTCACAAGGTTCGTAGGGTCGAGTCTCCGTCGGCCAGAGATCAGTGTTTGTGAATATTTCGCCTGCTCTTGCGAATTCTAGCATTGTAAAAATCTCTAGTTGTGTCGATGCATGCAGGGATGAGATGAAAAGCTGTAAGCCACCTGCCTGAAAGCTGGGTGCCTTGGATCAACGTCTAGCGTGAGCTGATGCCAAGGTATTGGTCCAGTGTGGTACGGTCGGTAAAGCACTGCGTTCCTGTCACAAGGTTCTAGGTCGAGTCTCCGTCGGCCAGAGATCAGTGTTTGTGAATATTTCGCCTGCTCTTGCGAATTCCTAGCATTGTAAAAATCTCTAGTTGTGTCGATGCATGCAGGGGATGAGATGAAAAGCTGTAATCCACCTGCCTGAAAGCTGGGTGCCTTGGATCAACGTCTAGCGTGAGCTGGATGCCAAGGTATTGGTCCAGTGTGGTACGGTCGGTAAAGCACTGCGTTCCTGTCACAAGGTTCGTAGGGTCGAGTCTCCGTCGGCCAGAGATCAGTGTTTGTGAATATTTCGCCTGCTCTTGCGAATTCCTAGCATTGTAAAAATCTCTAGTTGTGTCGATGCATGCAGGGGATGAGATGAAAAGCTGTAAGCCACCTGCCTGAAAGCTGGGTGCCTTGGATCAACGTCTAGCGTGAGCTGGATGCCAAGGTATTGGTCCAGTGTGGTACGGTCGGTAAAGCACTGCGTTCCTGTCACAAGGTTCGTAGGGTCGAGTCTCCGTCGGCCAGAGATCAGTGTTTGTATATATATATATATATATATATATATACAGTGAGAGAAAGACGTATGAGATATATGTACCCTCTCTTTGTATATACACTGATGATAATTAAGGCTGCTAGCCTCAGTGCATACAAAATAGGAGAGATTGAGTCTTTATAATATATAGAAGGAGTGGTGTGATAAAGATGGTATTGTTTATATAGCAAGGCGGAGGTCAGCTGGTGTGTCAACCTCTCATTGACCCGGCCACTGATACTTAAGGATCCTCTGTATTTAAAACAGTTTGTGCACCCTAGCTCTGGCAGACCAGCGGATATTTAACCAAGTAACTAACGAAGGTTCTCATCACGGGATGTTTGTCATGCTTGCTGCTGACGAACAAAACACTATCACTACCATCTGACGTAGCTCGGTTGGTAGCGCACTCAGCTCACTAAGTGTGTGTGGTTTGATCCCCGGTACTGGTGGAAACACTGGGGACGTGTTTCCTTAACATATACCTGCTGTCACTGTTTACTTACCAGTAACTAGGTACCTGTGTGTTAGTCGACTGATGTGGGTCGCATCCTGGGGACAAAATTAACCTAAGTTGGCCGAAATTTTCTTCATAACCAGGGTCTTTCTGTATAATATGTCATTGATGTTAGCTATGGTCTGTATAAGTTGTATCATGTGCTTGTAGAAATAAATATTATTATTATTATTATTATTATTATCATCATTATTAATTTGAAAGTACTAATCCCGTAGGAGCTATACTTCACCTGGCTAATGAGAGAACAGGCTTAATCCAAGGGAAGGCAATCTCAATTTCCTTGATTCGAGAGCTCTTCACCAGCTGGCGAATCTCAGCAGTATAAGGTTTCTCAGCAGTATAAGGTTTCTCACCTGCAAGATTCACCACGTGATTCTTCATTGTGTCTGGAGAGTCGACGTTCATCACTGTGTGGCCAGACACTGTTGATGTAGTCTTGCGTAGCGGTGAATTCCAGTCACTTTCATGTGGTACTCATCACTGTGTGGCCACTCACTGTTCACTTACTCTTATACCAAGTGTTATATTGATTTCGTGCTGTGGTAGGGACCATCATCAGTGTGTTTTCTCGGAACTGTAACATGCAATTGCTTGCCCAAGGCTCGTACACCTGTTGGTGATTGGTGTGCACCTGAGTCTCTCTCTCTCTCTCTCTCTCTCTCTCTCTCTCTCTCTCTCTCTCTCTCTCTCTCTCTCTCTCTCTGTGAGGGAGAGAGAGAGTGTGTGTACTCGCTTATTTGTATTCACCTATTTGTGGTTGCAGGGGTCGATCCGTAGCCTCTTGGCTGGACGTTACTAAACACATAACAGACGCTGTAACACTATACAATCACAGTACAGAAAAAAAGAATCAAGTCTGTAATTGTAGTGATTGTTTACAGTGATGGTGTTGTTACACACTCTCCTTGATGCTGCTGAAGGCTCTTGATTCAGGGAATTAGAGGGAGGGAGAGGGAGGGGTGAACCACCCTCGTCCACAAGGATGGTTCTTGTGTAGGGAGGGAGAGACTGGGATCAACCACCCTTGCTCCATCTCCTGGAACGATATTGTTCCAGACCATGGAGCTGAACTCTTCTCCAGGCTGAGGGACTGACCACCTCAAATACTATTTCTCCAAGGTTGATGGACTCAGTACATCTGCATTCCACTACTACACCTGCTGCCTCTGTAGTTAACTGAAGAAGCCTACTGTGTGGGCGAAACGTTTCAACAAGGATACCCAGCTGTTGTACATGTCTTAATCATCAACTTGTTTTATATCATTACCAACGTAAGGTATTTATATGCTAGACGATAGTTTCTTGCACTGCTGAAGACAGCAGGCGTGTGTCTCATGTCCTTACAGGGAGCAGTGAGTAGGGAGGGACGTCATGGATTGGGAAGGAGGGACAGGCAGCAGTGAGTAGGGAGGGACGTCATGGATAGGGAAGGAGGGACGGGGAGCAGTGAGTAGGGAGGGACGTCATGGATAGGGAAGGAGGGACGGGGAGCAGTGAGTAGGGAGGGACGTCATGGATAGGGAAGGAGGGACAGGGAGCAGTGAGTAGGGAGGGACGTCATGGATAGGGAAGGAGGGACAGGGAGCAGTGAGTAGGGAGGGACGTCATGGATAGGGAAGGAGGGACAGGCAGCAGTGAGTAGGGAGGGACGTCATGGATAGGGAAGGAGGGACAGGGAGCAGTGAGTAGGGAGGGACGTCATGGATAGGGAAGGAGGGACAGGCAGCAGTGAGTAGGGAGGGACGTCATGGATAGGGAAGGAGGGACAGGCAGCAGTGAGTAGGGAGGGACGTCATGGATAGGGAAGGAGGGACAGGGAGCAGTGAGTAGGGAGGGACGTCATGGATAGGGAAGGAGGGACAGGGAGCAGTGAGTAGGGAGGGACGTCATGGATAGGGAAGGAGGGACAGGGGGGGAGGAGGACACACAGACGGAAATGATAAACAATCCACAATGGCAGGTGACTGAGTGTGGGGTCATAAGGATGAGTATAATGGCCTTTGTGATGCATGTCCGCTAGGTCGATGACCCCCTCAAGCCAACCCACTGAGGAAGTAGGTTGTTGCTGCACTCACTGTGCATGTCAATAGGAACCTCAGATCAACGTACTGCTTCATGTTGCAACTGCAGAAGAAATGGCAGATGGACAGAGTAAATGAGGAAATGGATAAGTAGTGGCCGAGAGTAGATAATAAGATAAATAAGGAGTAATGGAAAAACAAAGAATGAGATGGATAAGGAGCTAAGGAGAATAATTGGCCCGGAAATGCATGGTAAAGCCGCGCCCTGGTGTAAACACACACACACACACACACACACACACACACACACACACACACACACACACGCACGCACACACGCACGCACGCACACACACACACACACACACCTGCAACCACCTAACATCACTCTCTCCCTCACCTAACATCACTCACACACACACCTGCAACCACAATTAGGTGAGTACACACACACATACAATAGAGTTACAATAAAATGCGATAAAGCTTATGGAGCAAGGAGAGAGACTGGACCTAGTAGCGACCAGCGAAGAGGCGAGGACAAGAGAACTGTGAATCGACCCCCTGCAACCACAAATAGGTGAGTACACAGAGCGAAGCATTTTTCCCCACAAAAGCTTGTTCTACAGCATCTGTCTTCCGTTTTTCTGTTGTCATATCGAAATATCTCAGTTACTCAGTATATCAAATATCTCAGTTACTCAGTATATCAAATATCTCAGCTACTCAGTATATCAAATATCTCAGCTACTCAGTATATCAAATATCTCAGTTACTCAGTATATCAAATATCTCAGCTACTCAGTATATCAAATATCTCAGCTACTCAGTATATCAAATATCTCAGCTACTCAGTATATCAAATATCTCAGCTACTCAGTATATCAAATATCTCAGCTACTCAGTATATCAAATATCTCAGCTACTCAGTATATCAAATATCTCAGCTACTCAGTATATCAAATATCTCAGCTACTCAGTATATCAAATATCTCAGCTACTCAGTATATCAAATATCTCAACTACTCAGTATATCAAATATCTCAGCTACTCAGTATATCAAATATCTCAGCTACTCAGTATATCAAATATCTCAGCAACTCAGTATATCAAATATCTCAGCTACTCAGTATATCAAATATCTCAGCTACTCAGTATATCAAATATCTCAACTACTCAGTATATCAAATATCTCAGCTACTCAGTATATCAAATATCTCAGCTACTCAGTATATCAAATATCTCAGCTACTCAGTATATCAAATATCTCAGCTACTCAGTATATCAAATATCTCAGCTACTCAGTATATCAAATCGTAACATAACATGATATAATCCCGTTCATCACCTGTTACATTTATATAACACGTATTGTTATCATTTATAATGAAATACAAATGAACCTTAAATTCCCCCCCGGATAAACATTCAGAGATTTCCCAAATGTGAATTGTTAGTGGGAATTATAAAGACGGAAAGTTCTGCAGGTGAAGATGTGTAAACATATCAATTACCAATGTTCTGGCAGTGCTTAGTGAGAGAGGGGGTGAGGGGTTCATGGTACCAGCGGGATCATAAATTCTGTAAACACTGAAATGTTGTGAGTGAATCTAAAGGGATCAGTATATTGATGCTGGTGTTATGATTTGATGTTAGGTGAGGGAGAGAGAGTTAGGGTGATGTTAGGTGAGTGGTGTGATGTTAGGTAAGGGAGAGAGAGTTAGGGTGATGTTGAGTGTTGTGATGTTAGTGAGAGAGAGTTAGGTGTGGATGTTAGGTGAGGGGAGTGGTGGGTGATGTTAGGTGAGGGAGAGAGAGTTAGGGTGATGTTAGGGAGGGGAGATGGATGTTAGGTGAGGGAGAGAGAGTTAGGGTGATGTTAGGTGAGTGGTGTGATGTTAGGTAAGGGAGAGAGAGTTAGGGTGATGTTAGGTGAGGGAGAGAGAGTTAGGGTGATGTTAGGTGAGGGAGAGAGAGTTAGGGTGATGTTGAGTGTTGTGATGTTAGGTGAGGGAGAGAGAGTTAGGGTGATGTTAGGTGAGGGAGAGAGAGTTAGGGTGATGTTAAGTGAGTGGTGTGATGTTAGGTGAGGAAGAGAGAGTTAGGGTGATGTTAGGTGAGGGAGAGAGAGGATATGTGTATTAAAACACCTAAGATATGAGGCACTAAACACACATGCAGCACCTGAGAGTCTTTCTAAAGACGTTTCGCCAACCAGTGGCTTCATCAGTTCAGTCCACATAAAGAAGAAAAGCCACTGGTTGGCGAAACGTTTTCAGACACACAGGATCCATACATAGCTTTAAGAAGAGGTATGATAAAGCTCATGGAGCAGGGAGAGAGTGGACCTAGTAGTGACCAGCGAAGAGGCGGAGCCAGGAGCTATCATTCGACCCCTGCAACCACAATTAGGTAGATGAGTATACACACACACACACACACGGACAGGTAAGCGATTACAGTGTGACAAACACACACACACACACAGACGTGCAGAAAGGGTCACAGCATGTCTCTAAGGGGTACTCCCACGTAATCTCGCAACCTCACCCACTTGTGTTAGCAGGGGGGTCGAGGCGCCGCTCCTGAACCTGCCTCTATCCCCTCATCTAGCATACAAACACCAGAATTGAATTATCTTTAATTAAATTTGCTTTTAAAACTATTTTTGTGGGGTAACTGAGCAAACTTTTATTATTTTATGGGAAACTAAAAGAAATATTTTCAGATTTTCTGATATTTCTTATACCTGGTCTCTAACACTTCCTCTTAAGAGTGTTGCATTCCATTTATAATTTCTGGAACAATTCACAAATAAATCACATTACCATGGCTGGAACAATTCACAAACACCTTCACCTAGAGAAACCTTTTGACGACGTTTCGCTATGTTCTGGACAATTGTCAAGTTGTTCCAGTCACGGTATTGTGGGTGAATTGTGAATTGTTCCAGTCACGGTATTGTGGGTGAATTGTGAATTGTTCCAGTCACAGTAATGTGATTTTTATCCTTATAATTTCTGTATTGTGAGAGTATGCTTAATATTAGAGCCTCACTCTGAGTCTACTGAAGAGGACCTCAGTGTGAGGTCGAAATAAGCAGTGGAGGGTCTTAAATAATAATATTATTAATATAATAATTACCTTTCGTCCAAAGGTACTTGAGGTCCTCTAAGATGCTTTCTTCCAAAGGTACTTGAGGAACTGTAAGGTACCTTCGTCCAAAGGTACTCCTTCAGAGGTGCTCAGAGAACCTTTGACTAATATTTTTATAATCCTGAATAAAAATTGACTAATGTGGTTAATATTTTGAAAAAAAAAATTAAAACAAAAGCCATAAGCTTTCGGCTTTTGTTTTCCAGTGGGTTTGTAACGTGTCACTGCTAGCAAGCCAAGCCAAGCCAGGTAATGTTGTCAGGTACTCAGAGGTAATGAGTGGGTGGTGTCCCCTTGCTTATAATAGGTGTCCCACCCTGTAGCTGACCTCGCAGGCTGTTGGAGGACACGGCATAGTGGTCAGAGGTCAGGTTCGTGGGCTGTGTCTTGGTCTCTCGTGAGGTAGAATGCTGGGATTTTTCCCCTCATGTCACTGTCTTGTCATTTGTCACCTCTATACTACCTCTCCTGTTATCTGTTGGTTTCCCTAGCCTTTCTTTTATTGTCTACTGGTTATCTGTATGCTTCCTTCTCTCCCATCATCTCCCGGTTTGCCTATCCTCTGTCCTCTTCTTCTCCTGGTTCTCTATTCTTCTTCTATCATTATTATGGCCCCTATCCTCCCTTCTCGCCCTGGTTCCCTATTCATTCTCTTTTATCACCATTTTCTCCCTTATCCTACTCTTCTTTTATCATCTATCTCTCTCTCCCTCATCCTATCGCCGAAAGAAATACTGTAATAATTATAATAAACTGTAATAATAATAATGGGTGGAGAATGATTAATGGGTGAAGAATGATTGGTGAGGAATAGTGGAAGCAGAGGCTATACACAGTTAAAAAAAATGTGTATGAAAGGGACCATTAGGCCAGAAATTAGTTTCACTTACAGGGGAGCCATTAAACACATTTAGGCCTTAAATCGAGAATATTTCCGTAATTTCAACAGGGATGCGAGTAACCCTGACAGGAAAGGAAATCTGTCAACATTCTGGTCATTGCTACCGCCAAGACATCATCAGTGTCTCCGGTGCGTGACCTGTATCTACTGCCATGCATTAAAAACGGGTTACATTCGGGCGAGGTTGTGTAAGGTGCCGTCGACCTCTCATAGGAAGTCAGGCGGGAACACAAGTCGTGGAACAAGGCTTTGCTGGGGCAATGTTTCGCTCACTGTAGAGACTTATCGGGTCATATGAGCTCTGTGGAGACAGGTTTCGATTGTAGAGGTTTATCATGTCATAGATGATGAAGCTCTGTATAGAGCTTCATCATTCATGTTTTGTTCCTTGTAGAGCTTTACCAAGTTCAAAACTTCAAAAAAGCTCTACATAGAGCGAAACGTCTTCACAGCTAACGCTTGATCTAAACAACTGTGTCTTTGATATGGTACTTGTATGTAAAGCTCCACTACTGTTTCCCCTCCTCACTCCCCTTTCTGCCTCTTGTGCCACTAAAAACTACTTCCCCTACTTTCTACTACTACTACTACTTCCCCTACTTTCTGCTACTACTGGGTCCCTCACTCTCGTTTGTTAGTGTGACTTGTTAATGGTCCAAGTCGGACCGAAAGGTCGTCATAAGTTTCTCTCTCCTATGTGTGGGTTATTTGTGTATTGTTCCAGTGTATGCACCAATACTGCCGTGGTCACAGGCCCCATCACACGTGTTCTTCCCTTGTAATTGAAGGCGTGTGAGAGCGTGTCTAAGAGGCTACAATATCAGGCTAGCTGAAGGCTAAACTGGGGACGACTTTGCCTCCTGGGTTTTCCTTATTGCTACAGTTTTTAAGGTAAGATAATTGAAGGTGTGTCGGGATGCCGCTGGTTGAGTATCTCATCTTGAAAGGTCATTACTGGTCGGATCTTCTCGTGATTGTTGATGGTTCGTGATTTGTTGAGCTATTGTTGCAAAAGAACCAAGGTCAGTACTATATGCGTGGCATGCAACATAATGAATCTGAGTTAGGTTAATGGGGTTTAAGGCATATTCCCGATATGCTCTGCGTAACTATGGGCTTACTGCGTGTAAACATTGTATCCTGGAGTATACTTGGAGGGTGTTGTATCCTGGAGTATACTTGGAGGGTGTTCCGGGGGTCAACGCCCCCGCGGCCCGGTCCACAACCAGAGCTCGCGGTGGATCAGGGGCTGATCATCCAGGCTGTTACTGCTGGCCGTACGCAAACCGACGTACGAACCACAGCCCGGCTGGTCAGGTACTGACTTTAGGTGCCTGTCCAGCTCCCTCTTGAAAACAGAAATATAAATTATTATTATTGTTATTAAGGCTGCATTTAAGTCACCATCACACAAGAATACTCCAGCTCTTATAAGAAGGATTAGATAAAACTCTTGAGCGTATAGACGCGGGAGACACTTCTCCTTTGATGAATAATTTATTAAACACGAGTATGCAATACCGACAAGTTGATAAGACACATGTGCAACAGTTAGGTATCTTGTACAAGAATGGTATACACAGTAGGCTTCTTCAGTCGAGTACCGAAGAGTCAGCATCACCCTTGAAGAGTAGTTTTGAGGTGGTCAGTCCCTCAACCTGGAGAAAAGTATTGCTCCAGAGTCTGGAACAATGTTCCAGCAATACTCTTCTCCAGGCTGAGGGACTGACCACCTCAAACTGCATCTTCAAGGGTCATTGACTGATTACATAGTCTTTACATCCCTACTGCTGCTGCTGCCTCCTCTATACTCGACTGAAGAAGCCTACTGTGTGGGCGAAACGTTTGGGAATAAAGATACCTAACTATTGCACATGTGTCTTACTTATCATTTACTTAAAATATACATTTAAATATATATTAATTTTAAAAGTATGTTCTCAGCATTTCTGACGACCTCCCTAGTCCAGCATTAATGGTAATAAAATTGAGAGTAATAATCAAAATGCTGATATATGTGACACCTAAGACTCACACTGCTGGGGTAGTGGCTGTCTCGCCCAGACCTTCACATATTATCTTATATTATCACCATCTTATATATGCTGGAAGTTTACGACTATTGTTCCATAAATCACACTCGACACAACCATGATTGTGTGTGTGTGTGTGTGTGTATGTGGTGTGTATGTGTGTGTGTGTGTGTGGTGTGTGTGTGTGTGTGTGTGTGTGTATGTGGTGTGTATGTGTGTGTGTGTGTGTGTGTGTGTGTGTGTGTGTGTGTGTGTGTGTGTGTGTGTGTATGTGGTGTGTGTGTGTGTGTGTGTGTGTGTGTGTGTGTATGGGTTCACTCCTAATCTCGTAGGCCTGTCGTACCTATTCTTAAAACATGTATAAAGTCAGCCTACTCTTGTTTCATCCAGATCTTTCTAACCAGCGTGAGGCTGAAGAAACATTTCCTGACATCCCCGTGGCTCAAAGGCTGTTTTAAACTTCCAACTGCGCCCTCGTGTACTAGTTTCCCGCCTCCTAAATAGTCTATCCAATGTCACCAGGTTTAGTTAGTGTTATCTCGCATCTCATTCCCTTCTCGTAGTACCATATAAATTTGTTTTGTCTAATAAAGAATAAGTTTATTGACGCTTATATTAGCATAAATAAAGACTAAAGCAAATCTTCCTCAGTTTATTGTGATCAACATCTCGTTACAAATGTCAGTTTAGTGGTTATCAGTCACTTAACTTCTTGAGTGAGTGTATAAGAACATAAGAAAGAAGGAACACTGCAGCAGGCCTACTGGCCCATGCGAGGCAAGTTCAAGTCTCCTACCGGCTTAAGCTAATACCCCAACCTAGTCAGGTCAGGTCACATTCACTTAAGGAAGGGGCACGTGAGCACGTACACGTGAGTGCCTGACTTCTTGAGTGTATACGTGAGTTCACGACGTCTTGGTATGCGTGAGTGCATGGTATATTTAACACTTGTTCACGCTAAGTTTCTTAAAACAAACACACACGCCCACGCCCACGCCCACGCCCACGCCCACGCCCACACTACTAGTGTTGGGTACACTGACCTGAGGTGAGACACGCACACTTGCTGTCAAACCTGAACACCATACTTAAACATGTGTTATGTTATTACTATAATATATATGTGTGATAAAATGGAGGTAATGTTTGTTGATTTGTTGATGACAGGTGTATCTGACTTGTGAAGATGACAGGTGTATGTGACTGGTGAAGATGACAGGTGTATCTGACTGGTGAAGATGACAGTTGTATCTGACTGGTGAAGATGACAGGTGTATCTGACTGGTGAAGATGACAGGTGTATCTGAATGGTGAATATGACAGGTGTATCTGACTGGTGAAGATGACAGGTGTATGTGACTTGTGAAGATGACAGGTGTATCTGACTGGTGAAGATGACAGGTGTATCTGACTGGTGAAGATGACAGGTGTATCTGACTTGTGAAGATGACAGGTGTATCTGACTGGTGAAGATGACAGGTGTATCTGACTGGTGAATATGACAGGTGTATCTGACTTGTGAAGATGACAGGTGTATCTGACTTGTGAAGATGACAGGTGTATCTGACTGGTGAAGATGACAGGTGTATCTGACTGGTGAATATGACAGGTGTATCTGACTAGTGAAGATGACAGGTGTATCTGACTGGTGAAGATGACAGGTGTACCTGACTGGTGAAGATGACAGGTGTATCTGACTGGTGAAGATGACAGGTGTATCTGACTTGTGAAGATGACAGGTGTATCTGACTGGTGAAGATGACAGGTGTATGTGACTGGTGAAGATGACAGGTGTATCTGACTGGTGAAGATGACAGGTGTATCTGACTGGTGAAGATGACAGGTGTATCTGACTGGTGAAGATGACAGGTGTATCTGACTGGTGAAGATGACAGGTGTATCTGACTGGTGAAGATGACAGGTGTATCTGACTGGTGAAGATGACAGGTGTATCTGACTGGTGAATATGACAGGTGTATCTGACTGGTGAAGATGACAGGTGTATCTGACTGGTGAAGATGACAGGTGTATCTGACTGGTGAAGATGACAGGTGTATCTGACTGGTGAAGATGACAGGTGTATCTGACTTGTGAAGATGACAGGTGTATCTGACTGGTGAAGATGACAGGTGTATGTGACTGGTGAAGATGACAGGTGTATCTGACTGGAGAAGATGACAGGTGTATCTGACTGGTGAAGATGACAGATGTATCTGACTGGTGAAGATGACAGGTGTATCTGACTTGTGAAGATGACAGGTGTATGTGACAGATGAAGATGACAGGTGTATGTGACTGGTGAAGATGACAGGTGTATCTGACTGGTGAAGATGACAGGTGTATCTGACTGGTGAAGATGACAGGTGTATCTGACTGGTGAAGATGACAGGTGTATCTGACTGGTGAAGATGACAGGTGTATCTGACTGGTGAAGATGACAGGTGTATCTGACTTGTGAAGATGACAGGTGTATCTGACTGGTGAAGATGACAGGTGTATCTGACTTGTGAAGATGACAGGTGTATCTGACTTGTGAAGATGACAGGTGTATCTGACTTGTGAAGATGACAGGTGTATCTGATTGGTAGTGTATATACACAGGTTTGTGTTTGTTGGTGATTAATGTATATGGCTGGGTGTGTGCTGATGCAGGCTAGTAATGTATATGGCCCAGATGTGTAGTGATGCAGGCTGGTAATGTATATGGCCCAGATATGTAGTGATGCAGGCTGGTAATATATATGGCCAAGATGTGTAGTGATGCAGGCTGGTAATGTATATGGCCAAGATATGTAGTGATGCAGGCTGGTAATATATATGGCCCAGATGTGTGCTGATGCAGGCTGGTAATGTATATGGCCCAGATATGTAGTGATGCAGGCTGGTAATATATATGGCCAAGATGTGTAGTGATGCAGGCTGGTAATGTATATGGCCAAGATATGTAGTGATGCAGGCTGGTAATGTATATGGCCAAGATATGTAGTGATGCAGGCTTGTAATGTATATGGCCAAGATATGTAGTGATGCAGGCTGGTAATGTATATGGCCAAGATATGTAGTAATGCAGGCTGGTAATGTATATGGGCAAGATATGTAGTGATGCAGGCTGGTAATGTATATGGCCAAGATATGTAGTGATGCAGGCTAGTAATGTATATGGCCCAGATATGTAATGATACAGGCTGGTAATGTATATGGCCCAGATATGTAGTGATGCAGGCTGGTAATGTATATGGACCAGATGTGTAGTGATTCAGGCTGGTAATGTATATGGCCCAGATATGTAGTGATGCAGGCTGGTAATGTATATGGCCCAGATATGTAATGATGCAGCCTGGTAATGTATATGGCCCAGATGTGTAGTGATGCAGGCTGGTAATGTATATGGCCCAGATATGTAATGATGCAGGCTGGTAATGTATATGGCCCAGATATGTAGTGATGCAGGCTGGTAATGTATATGGCCCATATATGTAATGATGCAGGCTGGTAATGTATATGGCCCAGATATGTAGTGATGCAGGCTGGTAATATATATGGCAAAGATGTGTAGTGATGCAGGCTGGTAATGTATATGGCCAAGATATGTAGTGATGCAGGCTGGTAATATATATGGCCAAGACGTGTAGTGATGCAGGCTGGTAATGTATATGACCCAGATATGTAATGATGCAGGCTGGTAATGTATATGGCCCAGATATGTAGTGATGCAGGCTGGTAATATATATGGCCAAGATGTAGTGATGCAGGCTGGTAATTATATGGCCAAGAATGTAGTGATGCAGGCTGGTAATGTATATGGCCAAGATATGTAGTGATGCAGGCTGGTAATGTATATGGCCAAGATATGTAGTGATGCAGGCTGGTAATGTATATGGGCAAGATATGTAGTGATGCAGGCTGGTAATGTATATGGCCCAGATATGTAATGATACAGGCTGGTAATGTATATGGCCCAGATATGTAGTGATGCAGGCTGGTAATGTATATGGACCAGATGTGTAGTGATTCAGGCTGGTAATGTATATGGCCCAGATATGTAGTGATGCAGGATGGTAATGTATATGGCCCAGATATGTAATGATGCAGGCTGGTAATGTATATGGCCCAGATGTGTAGTGATGCAGGCTGGTAATGTATATGGCCCAGATATGTAATGATGCAGGCTGGTAATGTATATGGCCCAGATATGTAGTGATGCAGGCTGGTAATGTATATGGCCCATATATGTAATGATGCAGGCTGGTAATGTATATGGCCCAGATATGTAGTGATGCAGGCTGGTAATATATATGGCAAAGATGTGTAGTGATGCAGGCTGGTAATGTATATGGCCAAGATATGTAGTGATGCAGGCTGGTAATATATATGGCCAAGACGTGTAGTGATGCAGGCTGGTAATGTATATGGCCCAGATATGTAATGATGCAGGCTGGTAATGTATATGGCCCAGATATGTAGTGATGAAGGCTGGTAATATATATGGCCAAGACGTGTAGTGATGCAGGCTGGTAATGTATATGGCCAAGACGTGTAGTGATGCAGGCTGGTAATATATATGGCCCAGATGTGTAGTGATGCAGGCTGGTAATGTATATGGCCCAGATATGTAATGATACAGGCTGGTAATGTATATGGCAGAGATATGTAGTGATGCAGGCTGGTAATATATATGGCCCAGATATGTAGTGATGCAGGCTGGTAATGATATGTGCCTAGATATGTATGACAGGCTGGTAATGTATATGGCCCAGAGTGTAGTGATGCAGGCTGGTAATATATATGGCCCAGATATGTAGTGATGCAGGCTGGTAATGTATATGGCCAAGATGTGTAGTGATGCAGGCTGGTAATATATATGGCCAAGACGTGTAGTGATGCAGGCTGGTAATGTATATGGCCAAGTATGTAGTGATGCAGGCTGGTAATGATATGGCAAGATGTGTAGTGATGCAGGCTGGTAATGTATATGGCCCAGATATGTAGTGATGCAGGCTGGTAATGTATATGGCCAAGATGTGTAGTGATGCAGGCTGGTAATATATATGGCCAAGACGTGTAGTGATGCAGGCTGGTAATATATATGGCCAAGACGTGTAGTGATGCAGGCTGGTAATGTATATGACCCAGATGTGGTGATGCAGGCTGGTAATATATATGGCCCAGATATGTAGTGATGCAGGCTGGTAATATATATGGCCAAGACGTGTAGTGATGCAGGCTGGTAATGTATATGGCCAAGACGTGTAGTGATGCAGGCTGGTAATGTATATGGCCAAGACGTGTAGTGATGCAGGCTGGTAATGTATATGGCCAAGACGTGTAGTGATGCAGGCTGGTAATGTATATGGCCAAGACGTGTAGTGATGCAGGCTGGTAATGTATATGGCCAAGACGTGTAGTGATGCAGGCTGGTAATGAGAGAGGCCTTGTTATTATGATACCAGGGATCTCCTTAACAACCTCCACACCAACAAACTCACAACATAAGAAGAAATTCTCAATTTATACATTGAAGCGAAGCCGTAAAATCCTTCAGATTACGTTGAAAACAACATGTGCCGACATCACACTTGCAAAACCAAAATAAATATGGATTTTGCTGACCAAGCGACTGGTTTATTGAACACCAGGAAAAGAAAAACAAGAAAGAAGTGACTGAACTACAAGAAAAAATACGATAACTGAGAGGAAAGACAATATAAAGTGTAGAAGAGTACAAACACTCTTCTTCACCCTATCTTAGAGTGCAGCAGATTACAGGACTTTGAAATTAATTGCACAGTTATGCATGAACTGCTGAAGCTCCTTGCAACTAAGTCTGGAAGCATTCCATACGAAATTGCAGAAATTGCTGCTGTTAAATGATGTTAATGTGTAAGTTGTACTCCTAGAAAACTATTACCTAAGATTAGAGTTATAATAATAAGCTAATAGTTGGTTAATAGTACATCAATAGTAGGTTAATAGTTGGTTATTTTTCTCTTAAGAAAACCATAGTTATGTTTTGGTTTTTGGGAAGATATGTATAGAACATTATTTGTGGGGTAAATATTATCTCAGTCCACAGAAGGATTGGAACCTACACTGCATGTTATGGTTGCTGTAGTCCATAGAAGGGTTGGAACCTACACTGCATGTTATGGTTACTGTAGTCCACAGAAGGGTTGGAACCTACACTGCATGTTATGGCTACTGTAGTCCACAGAAGGATTGGAACCTATATGCATGTTATGGTTACTGTAGTCCACAGAAGGATTGGAACCTACACACACTGCATGTTATGGTTACTGTAGTCCACAGAAGGATTGGAACCTACACTTCATGTTATGGTTACTGAAGATCATCCAGTCACTGCTGGTGTGTATGTGTGTGTGTGTTGGCACATGTGACTGGAGAGTGTTTGCTGACACATAAGTACTGGTGTAAGGTCGTGGTTGCAGTGTTGCTGGTAATGTGAGAATGATCAATGTTTGTGTACACTAAGTATACAGAAAGATGATCTCCAGCGTCGTGAGTATGCAAATGCATGTTGATCTGCCTTGATAGCTCACGATATCAACTGTTATGCGTCTCTGTCTCTCTGAGAATTACCATCTCTCAGGATAGTCTCTCATGTAATAAAGGATTTAAAAACCGACAAATTGAATAATAAGAACATAAGAATGGAGGAACATCGCAGAAGGCCTACTGGCCCATACAAGGCAGGTCCTTATCAAAACCACTACTACCAGCTACCCAAGAATTTACTCCCGTACCCACGACACCAATCAAACACTTGTGCAATATATGGGAATGTTTATTGCCGTACGTTCTTCAAGACTGATGCACTGAACACAGCGATTCCAGGCTGAGGGACTCATACTCCTCCTCTCCTTACACCGTTCTTTGTATTGGACTGATGAAGCCACTGTGTGGCGAAACGTTTCCTCAAAGATTTCCATATGTTGCATAAGTGTCTCATTTTTCAGTCTATCCCATGCATGGGAGAAATGGATTTTTTATGAAGGCATCTCCACCATCACAGAGGAGAGATACATTGTATATAGTAGACAGGGTAAAGAGAGACGTGGGTGTGAGCTGGACCTTCCTAGCATAGGCCAGTAGGCCTACTGCATTGTTCCTTCTTATGGTCTTAATTTCCTGAGATGAGATCTGTGGGAGGCTGGAGGGAGTATACATTTGATGGCTTACAAGAGTTTTCATACTCCCGTAGGCCGGTCCTGGGCCAGGCTCACTGGTGCTAGCCTGGTCAACCAGGCTGTTGCTGCTGGTGGCCCGCTGCCCCACATATCCATCACAGCCTGGTTGATCTGGCACTTGGAAGAGGTGTGTGTTATGTCTCCTCTTGAAGACTTCTAAAACGTGTAGAAGTAGTAGTAGTAGTGTGTGTGTACTCATCTAGTTGTGGTTGCAGGGGTCGATTCATAGCTCCTGGCCCCGCCTCTTCACTGTGTGTGTACTCACCTATTTGTGGTTGCAGGGGTCGAATCACTGTTCCAGTCCCCGCCTCTTCGCTGGTCGCTAATAGGTCCACTCTCTCCCTGCTCCATGAGCTTTACCGTGTGTGTACTCACCTATTTGTGGTTGCAGGGGTCGATTCATAGCTCCTGGCCCCGCCTCTTCACTGATTGCTACTAGGTCCTCTCTCTCCCTGCTCCATGAGCTTTATCAAACCTAGTCTTAAAACTATGTATGGTTCCTGCCTCCACTATGTCGCTTTCTAGGCTATTCCACTTCCTGACAACTCTATGACTGAAGAAATACTTCCTAACATCCCTTTGACTCATAGGAGTCTTCAACTTCCAATTGTGACCCCTTGTTTCTGTGTCCCCTCTCTGGAACATCTTGGAAATAAATGGTATAAAATACCGACACAATGGAAAAATAAACACATAAGCAGTATAATGTGATCCTTTATTGACAACGTTTCTTGTTTCTGATGTTGATGTTGCGAATGCGATTGAGAAGGTCACCAGAGTGTTTGAGATGTGCTGCCCATATCCTCGGGAATAGGCAGTGCTCCCCACCAAATCTCAGGAATTCTCGCTAAACACCTCTCCAAACTTTTGGGCACCATCAGTCCAGCACATCTCAAACACTCTGGTGACCTTCTCAATCGCATTCGCAACATCAACATCATAAACAAGAAACTCTCCAGCCTTGATGTAACATCCCTATTCACCAAAGTACCTACTACACAAGCTATCGATCTCTTGCGCAGGAAAATTGACGACTCGCTTGATCTTCCTCTTCCAGCCAGAGATTTCATCGACCTTGTTGAACTATGTGTGGGCTTTACATGTTTCTCTTTCGAAAACCAACTCTTTCAGCAAACTTTTGGACTTCCCATGGGATCGCCACTTAGTGCCGTCCTTGCGAACCTATATATGGAACATTTGGAAGCCGAGCGATTTTCCACTATTATTCCCTCTTCTGTCACCTGGCTTCGTTATGTTGACGACATTCTCATCATAACTCCCAGACGCTTCAACGTTCAAGCTCTCCAACACGAACTCAACCAGGTTGAGCCATCAATCCAGTTTACACTAGAAGAAGAAGTCGACAACACTCTTCCTTTCCTTGATGTTCTTCTCTGCAAAGCTGACCATGAACTTCGTTTTAAAGTCTATCGAAAACCTACCAATCAACACGATCTTCTCCACTTCTACTCTCACCACGACACCAAAATTAAACGTGGTGTAATTATAGGCTTTTTCCTGCGCGCACTCAGAATCTGCAGCAGTGAGTTCCTTGAAGAAGAATGCTCCCTCATTGAACAAGTTTTTCCAAACTTCACTATCCTCGTCACTTCATTAGAGACTGCAGACGACGGGCATTAAACATCTTCAACACACCCAGAGAAGACACTGCTGAGAAGAGATACATAGTCCTTCCCACCAACTCCATTTCCAAACAAGTTTCCAACATTTTTCTAAGACCTCATTCCGAGTATCCACCTCCACATCCACCACCATTAAGGACATTACCAGTAACAGACAGGAAAAACTTCAATCCACGGCAGGGGTATACACAATCCCTTGTAATGGCTGCAGCAAATTATACGTTGGCGAAACATCCAGAGACCTACAAACACGCATTTCAGAACACCAGTACGCAGGCAGATCTGACGACTCAAGAAATGCCTGTGTTCAACACCGAAATTTACACAACCATTTAATCAACTACAGAAACGCAAGACTCATCGCCAGAGAAGACAACACGCAATACCGAAGAATCCTAGAATCATCACTCATCTGTATATCCAACAACTTCAACCAGAACAACGGCTTCTACAACATAGCTGAACCTATTGCCAAGAAACTTCTTCAACGCTATCCCACCTAGAACTCAAGAATGGTACACTGCAGGTCCTTTAAGTCACACTATGTTTTTAACTATCACACTACTTTTAAGACTCACATGCAGCTTTCTCCACCTGACCCAGCATTCTCCACCTGACTATACCCTATATATATCTCCATGTTGCTCATTTTCCAGGTAGATCTGTCTGTGACTCGATAAAGCCCACTGCGTGGGCGAAACGTTGTCAATAAAGGATCACATTATACTGCTTATGTGTTTATTTTTCTGGAACATCTTGTCTCTGTCCACCTTATCTATTCCTCGCAGTATTTTATATGTCGTTATCATGCCTCCCCTAACCCTCCTGTCCTCTAGTGTCGTCAGTCCGATTTCCCTTAACCTTTCTGTGTGTGTGTGTACGTGTAGGCGTGCATGTACATGTATGAAATAGTATGGGATATATTACGTTTAAAACAATTTCCTCATATATATATTAATAACGTAGCATCACGAGGCAGGCAACCCACGGGTGATATATCTGAGGTCCTTCATGGGTCAGTAGTGATGGTGGAAAAATGATGGAGGGAGGGAAATGTGGAAAGGAAGGAAGGGAAGTAGAAATTGAGAGGAAGAAAGGGAAGGAATGTTTAGATTTTGCAGGCTAGTGTATTGTGCACTGCACGTCCATCCTGTGGATGGTAGTGCCTAGTTTACTGTGTACCTCATGTCCATCCTGTGGATGGTAGTGCCTAGTTTACTGTGTACCTCATGTCCATCCTGTGGATGGTAGTGGCTAGTTTACTGTGTACCTCATGTCCATCCTGTGGATGGTAGTGGCTAGTTTACTGTGTACCACATATGCATCCTATGGATGGTAGTGGCTAGTTTACTGTGTACCACATATCCATCCTATGGATGGTAGTGGCTAGTTTACTGTGTACCTCATGTCCATCCTATGGATGGTAGTGGCTAGTTTACTGTGTACCTCATGTCCATCCTGTGGATGGTAGTGGCTAGTTTATTGTGTACCTCATATCCATCCTATGGATGGTAGTGGCTAGTTTACTGTGTACCTCATATCCATCCTATGGATGGTAGTGGCTAGTTTACTGTGTACCTCATGTCCATCCTGTGGATGGTAGTGACTAGTTTACTGTGTACCTCATATCCATCCTATGGATGGTAGTGGCTAGTTTACTGTGTACCTCATATCCATCCTATGGATGGTAGTGGCTAGTTTACTGTGTACCTCATGTCCATCCTGTGGATGGTAGTGGCTAGTTTACTGTGTACCTCATATCCATCCTGTGGATGGTAGTGGCTAGTTTACTGTGTACCTCATATCCATCCTGTGGATAGTAGTGGCTAGTTTACTGTGTACCTCATATCCATCCTGTGGATGGTAGTGGCTAGTTTACTGTGTACCTCATATCCATCCTGTGGATGGTAGTGCAAGATCATATGGATACACAATAGGCCTAGGAGTACATCTTGATTTATATCTATACTTGTCTTACCTGTTGCAAGCAAATTTAGGATATTTGTTTAATATATGGGGTATCTTACTGAAGGAGGAAGAGAAGGAAGGAAGGAAGGAAAGAAGGGAAGGAAGGAAGGAAGGAAGGAAGGAAGGAAGGAAGGGAACTTTTCCAATTTCTGGTATGAGACAACTTACGTATTTACACACACACACACACACACACAACTGAATGTTGTCCCAAGAAAAGCTTTTTCTGTAGTAATTTTAATAATAATAATAATAATAATAATAATAGCAATAATAATAATACTAACAATAAAATAATAATAATAATAATAATAATAATAATAACAAAAACAATAATAATAATAATAATAAAACAATAATAATAATTAATAATAATAATAATAAAAACAATATTAATAATAATAAGTAAACAGTAATATTAATAATAATAATTATGACAATAATAATAATAATATTAAAACAATAATAATGATTAAAACAATAAAAATAATAAAACAATAATAGTAATAATAACAATACTACTACTAATAATAGTAATAATAACAATACTACTACTAATAATAGTAATAATAACAATACTACTACTAATAATAGTAATAACAATACTACTACTAATAGTAGTAATAACAATTTTACTACTAATAATAGTAATAATAATGACAATAATAATAATAAGTATATCCAGCACTTAGCCTTGTGGAAGTCTGGTAGAAAGTGACTTACACCTATGTGTAGGTAGGGGAGGGGAGGGGAAGGGGAGATGAGGAGAGGGGAACCCTCATTCACTCTGATATCTAGATTAACGTCTCCCCCCCATGATTATGAGGGGAATGGGAGGGGTAGGATTGAGGAAGGGGGATAGTGCAGGTGGGAGGGGGTTTAAGTGGGTGTAATGTACCCTCCCCCATCAATGTAATATGCCCCTATCACCGGGGCATCAACAAGGGGACAGGTTGATGTGGTGAACCAGTCCAGGATACCATCTTGGAAATGCTCTTGACGTCATTTTAAAGAATTTTTAAAAGAGGTTGTCAAGTGATCCTTTGGCTTTTTTTCTAAAGTATATTTGAAGTATGGTTAAAAAAGTATATATATGCAGTATGGTGCTTCCTTTACAATGGTAATTATATTGTTGGTAGGTGAGTGTGAGTTGGACCTACCTAGCTCTACAAAAAAATATAAAATATAAAAAAAATGGTCCATGTCCCAGCTGGCCCCTGGTTCATGTTCCAGCTGACCCCTGGTTCATGTTCCAGCTGACCCCTGGTTCATGTTCCAGCTGACCCCTGGTTCATGTTCCAGCTGACCCCTGGTTCATGTTCCAGCTGACCCCTGGTTCATGTTCCAGCTGACCCCTGGTTCATGTTCCAGCTGACCCCTGGTTCATGTTCCAGCTGACCCCTGGTTCATGTTCCAGCTGACCCCTGGTTCATGTTCCAGCTGGCCCCTGGTTCATGTTCCAGCTGACCCCTGGTTCATGTTCCAGCTGACCCCTGGTTCATGTTCCAGCTGGCCCCTGGTTCATGTTCCAGCTGACCCCTGGTCCCTGTTCCAGCTGGCCCCTGGTTCATGTTCCAGCTGACCCCTGGTCCCTGTTCCAGCTGGTCCCTGGTCCCTGTTCCAGATGACCCCTGGTTCATGTTCCAGCTGACCACTGGTTCATGTTCCAGCTGACCCCTGGTTCATGTTCCAGCTGGCCCCTGGTCCATGTCCCAGCTGGTCCCTGCTCCATGTTCCAGCTGGCCCCTGGTCCATGTCCCAGCTGGCCCCTGGTCCATGTCCCAGCTGGCCCCTGGTCCATGTCCCAGCTGGCCCCTGGTCCATGTCCCAGCTGGCCCCTGGTCCATGTCCCAGCTGGCCCCTGGTCCATGTCCCAGCTGGCCCCTGGTCCATGTCCCAGCTGGCCCCTGGTCCATGTCCCCGGCTGGTGGTAACCAGTCATGACTCCTTCCCACAACCTAAACAACACACTCCATCACACACACCTCTCTCCCTCCATCTTTCCCTCCCTCTCTCATTCCCTCCCTCCCTCATTCCCTCCCTCCCTCATTCTTTCCCTCCCTTTCCTCCCTCCAATTTAGTGTCCATCTCTCCTTATCTTCCTCCTCGTGTTTCACGCTCCTTTGCCTTCCACTTTCTTCTACTTGATGTCTCCCACGAAGTTTCTCTCTCTCTTTCTCCCTCCCTCTCTTCCTTCATCTCTCTCTCTCTCTCTCTCTCTCGCTCTCTCTCACAGTCATTTACTGGGCTATAAAGAGAGAATGTACAAGTGATGGGTGAGACACAGCATGTCTCATTGTGATGATAAGATCAACACGTAATGAGGAAAGCATAGAGGGAGGGAGGGAGAGAGGAAGGCAGGAGGGAGGGAGGGAGAGAGGAAGGCAGGAGGGAGGGAGGGAGAGAGGAAGGCAGAGGAGGGAGGAGAGGGGAGGGAGGAGGAGAGGCAGGAGGGAGGGAGGGAGAGAGGAAGGCAGGAGGGAGGGAGGGAGAGAGGAAGGCAGGAGGGAGGGAGGGAGAGAGGAAGGCAGGAGGGAGGGAGGGAGAGAGGAAGGCAGGAGGGAGGGAGGAGAGGAGAGGAAGGCAGGAGGGAGGGAGGGAGAGAGGAAGGCAGGAGGGAGGGAGGGAGAGAGGAAGGCAGGAGGGAGGGAGGGAGAGAGGAAGGCAGGAGGGAGGGAGGGAGAGAGGAAGGCAGGAGGGAGGGAGGGAGAGAGGCAGAGGAGGGAGGAGGAGGAGGGAGGGAGGGAGAGAGGAAGGCAGGAGGGAGGGAGGGAGAGAGGAAGGCAGGAGGGAGGGAGGGAGAGAGGAAGGCAGGAGGGAGGGAGGGAGAGAGGAAGGCAGGAGGGAGGGAGGAGAGAGGAAGGCAGGAGGGAGGGAGGGAGAGAGGAAGGCAGGAGGGAGGAGGGAGAGAGGAAGGCAGGAGGGAGGGAGGGAGAGGAAGGCAGGAGGAGGGAGGGAGAGGAAGCAGGAGGAGGAGAGAGAGAGGAAGGCAGGAGGGAGGGAGGAGAGGAATGGCAGGGAGAGGGAGGGAGGAATTCTAAAAAGAAAACATTGGAGGTCAGAAAACACCCTCCAGTAAGTATACAATTTTGTACAAAATAAGGAATGCGTATCTCTCTCTCTCTCTCTCTCTCTCTCTCTCTCTCTCTCTCTCTCTCTCTCTCTTAATAGAGAAATATCTAAGGTTGTCCAGCGACAATAAATGGAGGAATGCCCAGTGGAGGCAAGAGATGCGAGGCAGTTATCTCAATATTACAACCACGAAAACAATAGCGGCCTTTAAAAACCGGTTGTACTAGCACTTATGCTGGTATCAGTCAACCAGAGTGCTGGTACTTGACTAAGATCACACACTCCTGCACTTACAGTCAACCAGAGTGCTGGTACTTGACTAAGATCACACACTCCTGCACTTACAGTCAACCAGAGTGCTAGTACTTGACTAAGATCACACACTCCTGCACTTACAGTCAACCAGAGTGCTGGTACTTGACTAAGATCACACATTCCTGCACTTACAGTCACCCAGAGTGCTGGTACTTGACTAAGAACACACACTCCTGCACTTACAGTCAACCAGAGTGCTGGTACTTGACTAAGCTCACACACTCCTGCACTTACAGTCAACCGGAGTGCTGGTACTTGACTAAGATCACACATTCCTGCACTTACAGTCACCCAGAGTGCTGGTACTTGACTAAGTTCACACATTCCTGCACTTACAGTCACCCAGAGTGCTGGTACTTGACTAAGATCACACACTCCTGCACTTACAGTCAACCAGAGTGCTGGTACTTGACTAAGATCACACACTCCTGCACTTACAGTCAACCAGAGTGCTGGTACTTGACTAAGATCACACACTCCTGCACTTACAGTCACCCAGAGTGCTGGTACTTGACTAAGATCACACATTCCTGCACTTACAGTCACCCAGAGTGCTGGTACTTGACTAAGACCACACATTCCTGCACTTACAGTCACCCAGAGTGCTGGTACTTGACTAAGATCACATTCCTGCACTTACAGTCAACCAGAGTGCTAGTACTTGACTAAGATCACACACTCCTGCACTTACAGTCAACCAGAGTGCTAGTACTTGACTAAGATCACACACTCCTGCACTTACAGTCAACCAGAGTGCTGGTACTTGACTAAGGTCACACACTCCTGCACTTACAGTCAACCAGAGTGCTGGTACTTGACTAAGATCACACATTCCTGCACTTACAGTCAACCAGAGTGCTGGTACTTGACTAAGATCACACATTCCTGCACTTACAGTCAACCAGAGTGCTGGTACTTGACTAAGCTCACACATTCCTGCACTTACAGTCAACCAGAGTGCTGGTACTTGACTAAGCTCACACATTCCTGCACTTACAGTCACCCAGAGTGCTGGTACTTGACTAAGATCACACACTCCTGCACTTACAGTCACCCAGAGTGCTGGTACTTGACTAAGATCACACACTCCTGCACTTACAGTCAACCAGAGTGCTAGTACTTGACTAAGATCACACATTCCTGCACTTACAGTCACCCAGAGTGCTGGTACTTGACCAAGATCACACACTCCTGCACTTACAGTCAACCAGAGTGCTGGTACTTTACTAAGATCACACACTCCTGCACTTACAGTCACCCAGAGTGCTAGTACTTGACTAAAATCACACATTCCTGCACTTACAGTCACCCAGAGTGCTGGTACTTGACTAAGATCACACATTCCTGCACTTACAGTCACCCAGAGTGCTAGTACTTGACTAAGATCACACACTCCTGCACTTACAGTCACCCAGAGTGCTGGTACTTGACTAAGATCACACACTCCTGCACTTACAGTCAACCAGAGTGCTGGTACTTGACTACGATCACACATTCCTGCACTTACAGTCACCCAGAGTGCTGGTACTTGACTAAGATCACACATTCCTGCACTTACAGTCAACCAGAGTGCTAGTACTTGACTAAGATCACACATTCCTGCACTTACAGTCACCCAGAGTGCTAGTACTTGACTAAGATCACACATTCCTGCACTTACAGTCACCCAGAGTGCTGGTACTTGACTAAGTTCACACATTCCTGCACTTACAGTCAACCAGAGTGCTAGTACTTGACTAAAATCACACATTCCTGCACTTACAGTCAACCAGAGTGCTAGTACTTGACTAAGATCACACACTCCTGCACTTACAGTCAACCAGAGTGCTGGTACTTGACTAAGATCACACACTCCTGCACTTACAGTCAACCAGAGTGCTGGTACTTGACTAAGATCACACATTCCTGCACTTACAGTCAACCAGAGTGCTGGTACTTGACTAAGCTCACACATTCCTGCACTTACAGTCAACCAGAGTGCTGGTACTTGACTAAGATCACACACTCCTGCACTTACAGTCAACCAGAGTGCTGGTACTTGACTAAGATCACACATTCCTGCACTTACAGTCACCCAGAGTGCTGGTACTTGACTAAGAACACACACTCCTGCACTTACAGTCACCCAGAGTGCTGGTACTTGACTAAGGTCACACACTCCTGCACTTACAGTCAACCAGAGTGCTAGTACTTGACTAAGATCACACATTCCTGCACTTACAGTCACCCAGAGTGCTGGTACTTGACTAAGATCACACATTCCTGCACTTACAGTCAACCAGAGTGCTGGTACTTGACTAAGATCACACACTCCTGCACTTACAGTCACCCAGAGTGCTGGTACTTGACTAAGATCACACACTCCTGCACTTACAGTCAACCAGAGTGCTAGTACTTGACTAAGATCACACATTCCTGCACTTACAGTCACCCAGAGTGCTGGTACTTGACTAAGATCACACATTCCTGCACTTACAGTCAACCAGAGTGCTGGTACTTGACTAAGATCACACACTCCTGCACTTACAGTCAACCAGAGTGCTGGTACTTGACTAAGCTCACACATTCCTGCACTTACAGTCACCCAGAGTGCTGGTACTTGACTAAGATCACACACTCCTGCACTTACAGTCACCCAGAGTGCTGGTACTTGACTAAGATCACACACTCCTGCACTTACAGTCAACCAGAGTGCTAGTACTTGACTAAGATCACACATTCCTGCACTTACAGTCAACCAGAGTGCTGGTACTTGACTAAGCTCACACACTCCTGCACTTACAGTCACCCAGAGTGCTAGTACTTGACTAAGATCACACATTCCTGCACTTACAGTCACCCAGAGTGCTGGTACTTGACTAAGATCACACACTCCTGCACTTACAGTCACCCAGAGTGCTGGTACTTGACTAAGATCACACACTCCTGCACTTACAGTCAACCAGAGTGCTAGTACTTGACTAAGATCACACATTCCTGCACTTACAGTCAACCAGAGTGCTGGTACTTGACTAAGATCACACACTCCTGCACTTACAGTCACCCAGAGTGCTAGTACTTGACTAAGATCACACACTCCTGCACTTACAGTCACCCAGAGTGCTGGTACTTGACTAAGGTCACACACTCCTGCACTTACAGTCAACCAGAGTGCTGGTACTTGACTAAGATCACACATTCCTGCACTTACAGTCACCCAGAGTGCTGGTACTTGACTAAGATCACACATTCCTGCACTTACAGTCAACCAGAGTGCTAGTACTTGACTAAGATCACACATTCCTGCACTTACAGTCACCCAGAGTGCTAGTACTTGACTAAGATCACACATTCCTGCACTTACAGTCACCCAGAGTGCTGGTACTTGACTAAGTTCACACATTCCTGCACTTACAGTCAACCAGAGTGCTAGTACTTGACTAAGATCACACATTCCTGCACTTACAGTCAACCAGAGTGCTAGTACTTGACTAAGATCACACATTCCTGCACTTACAGTCAACCAGAGTGCTGGTACTTGACTAAGATCACACATTCCTGCACTTACAGTCACCCAGAGTGCTGGTACTTGACTAAGATCACACATTCCTGCACTTACAGTCAACCAGAGTGCTGGTACTTGACTAAGATCACACACTCCTGCACTTACAGTCAACCAGAGTGCTGGTACTTGACTAAGATCACACATTCCTGCACTTACAGTCACCCAGAGTGCTGGTACTTGACTAAGATCACACACTTCTGCACTTACAGTCAACCAGAGTGCTGGTACTTGACTAAGATCACACATTCCTGCACTTACAGTCAACCAGAGTGCTGGTACTTGACTAAAATCACACATTCCTGCACTTACAGTCAACCAGAGTGCTGGTACTTGACTAAGATCACACATTCCTGCACTTACAGTCAACCAGAGTGCTGGTACTTGACTAAGATCACACTCCTACAATAAGAAATATTTTTGGAATCTATAGACGTATTAGACCCAATTAGAAACTTTTAATTATATATAAATATATATATATATATATATATATATATATATATATATATATATATATATATATATATATATTTTATGTGTGTGTGTTTAGTAAAGATAAGACTTATGCTTGTTCCAGTAATCGAGTAATGACTTCAACTTGCACTTGCTGGAGGGCCAGTGTGTAATCACCTTGTTAGGTGGGTGGAAAAGCCTAATTAGCCTCTGTCATTACCTCGTTGTGTCTGGAGGTTACGAGGATCATTTCTTGTGAGTTAACTGCTTGATTTTCTCTTTCTTTATCGTGCGTTATCTCAGTGCCTGAAGCTGAGTATTGTTTCTTCTACTCTGACAAAGGTTTTGCTGTGGTTTGTGTGGCTCAGCTACAAAGCTAACTAGTTGTCTGCCAGACAGACATGATCAGTGACTGACAGACACATTAACAGTAGGTGTTTCTTCATTAACTCACCTGGTTACAACAGCTGGCCACGCTACAAGCTCCACCTGTCTACTCACCTGACACATTAATACTAATGATGATGATTATACTGATCAGAGGCAAGGTAACAAATAATAATAATAATAATAATAATAATAATAATAATAATGCTAAAACTGTAATCGGTTGAAGTATGAGATCTTATGTTTGTAACAATATAACATATGTCTAGACCTGTCTAGGAACACATCTGTCTGTAAATATATATATATATATATATATATATATATATATATATATATATATATATATATATATATATATGTCGTGCCGATTAGGTAAAACTTGCGATTTTGGCTTAAATAGCAACGCTCACCTTGCCATATAAGACAAGTGAAAATTTGTGTATGCAATAATTTCGCCAAAATCATTCTGAACATAACGAAAAAAATATATTTCATTGTGTTTGTTTATTATTAAATTAATGTTAACGTATCTAAAATATATTTAGTTGGGTTAGGCTAAATTAAATTGCGCTTGTTGTAATAAGGTTAGGTAGGTTTTCAAAGTTTCTCTTGGTACAAAATTATAAATTCTTTCATTAACATAAATGAAAAAAATATATCTTTAAACGTATAAGAGAAAATTTTAGAAAGGACTTAATTTTAGATGAGTTCTTGCTAATTGACCAGTTTTACCTAATCGGCACGACATATATATATATATATATATATATATATATATATATATATATATTGTTGATTCGCCGGTACTCTCCCGGTCCGGGTCTTTTCCAGATGGTGACCCGGCCTTGGCTCCCTATCTTGGGAGTGTCTGAGACCTATGTATCCCATGGAAGGAGGTACAAGTACCCCCCTAATCGTCTGGGACAAACTGTCCCCAAGCCTAGCCACGTTGCCCGCCTTCATGGGGCTCGTAGGGAGAAGCTAGGCCCCTTGTCTGCCATTTTCCATGCCCCAGGGGGACCGTGGGAATAGCAGTCTTGTGAGCTGCAGATGGGCATTGTGTCCTCTGTATATATATATGACTGTCCCAACAATGCTTTGAAGAATACATGTGACTTTATGTGACTAGCAGTTCAGTGCTAGAGCGTTTTTCTCACAGTCTAATGATCCCGGAATCGATTTCCAGGTTGGACGAAATGTATGGTCCAATTACCCCAAGAAGTTTCATACATACCCTGAAGTAACTGCCCAGTGGTCGGCGGCCCCCGTGTTGAGAACCTCAGCCCTAGTGGAGCCAAAAAGGAATACGCAAGTATGTTCTTGCCCACACACCCACCCGCCCGCCCACCGCCTCACTGGGCTCATCACATACATCTGTATTCCTTCGATACATAATTTCCTGGGAACCGGATTTCTTCTCTAAATCTCATTATTTTTTAAGATAGAATCTCTCGATATATTCCCAGCTGGAAAATATGCGTGTGGCAACTTGCAAAATGGTGAAGCAGTCTTGCAAGATGCTGAAGCACTGAACATGTTCTCTGCAATTTACATTACACGCACTTAGAATTTTAAGAATGCCTTTTATAATTAACTGTGTTGGGTCTCGTGTGTGGGAAGGGAAAGCGTGAGGAAGGGTCCTAGGGAGTGGGGAAGGGTCTTAGAGTGTGGAAGGTCTTAGGTAGTGTGGAAGGGTCGTAGGGAGTGAGGAAGGGTCTTAGGGAGTGGGGAAGGGTCTTAGGTGGTGGTGAAGGGCCTTAGAAAATGTGGAAGGGTCTTAGAGAGTGTGGAAGGATCTTAGGGAGTGTAGAAGGGTCTTAGGGAGTGTAGAAGGGTCTTAGGGAGTGGGGAAGAGTCTTAGGGGGTGGTGAAGGGCCTTAGAAAATGTGGAAGGGTCTTAGAGAGTTTGGAAGGATCTTAGGGAGTGTGGAAGGGTCTTAGGGAGTGGGGAAGGGTCTTAGGGGGTGGTGAAGGGCCTTAGAAAATGTGGAAGGGTCTTAGAGAGTTTGGAAGGATCTTAGGGAGTGTGGAAGGGTCTTAGGGAGTGGGGAAGGGTCTTAGGGGGTGGTGACGGGCCTTAGAAAATGTGGAAGGGTCTTAGAGAGTGTGGAAGGATCTTAGGGAGTGTAGAAGGGTCTTAGGGAGTGTGGAAGGGTCTTAGGTAGTGTGGAAGAGTCTTATGGAGTGCGGAAGGGTCTTAGGGAATGAGGAAGGGTCTTAGAAAGTGTGGGCCTCGGTCAGATAACCAAAACCTTCAGCGGCGGGTCATCATATCACTAAGACCCGCGTCAGGAAACACAACCTTACCGAGGAGATTACATCTATCTTTCAGTACCACTTAAGTGATATGGACTACAACAAGTGAATTATATTATACAATACGCACATACACGTGTTTTGGAGGCGTACGTACGCACATACACGTGATGGGTGATATGCACCTGAGAGATGACGCAGGTATGACGTGTGTGTGTGTTTAAAAACACAGATGAGTCAGAGTGATGTTAGGAAATACTTCTTTAGTCTCAGGGTGGGTATAAGAGAGTATTGAGGGGTAAATACCATACGCAGCTCCAGGAGTACCCATGATACGACTGAAGAAACTAGGAACTAACAACCCCGCTTGATTGCACGTTTAAAGGCCAGGAGCTGTAGGTGTACCCCTCCTGGGGCACTGCAGGGGAAGTACCCACCACCTCCTTGGGCATATCTTACGAGTCACCTGGTTAAACACAGTCTGTTAGCCGAGGTCACTATAGTCAATACGTCCTGCTTAACTCTTCAAGATGTACTGACCTCCTTCATGTTAGTGGTCACTACCTGTATGTCCCGTGGCTTGGTTGGTAGCGCACTCACCTCACACACTGAGGGTCCGTGGTTCGATTCCCAGTACGGGTGGAAACATTAGGACATGTTTCCTTAAGACACCTGCTGTCCATGTTCATCTAGCAGTTAGTAGGTACCTGGGTGTTAGTCGACTGTTGGGGGTCGCATCCTGGGGACAGAATTAACCTAATTTGCCCGAAATGCTCTGCATAACAAGGGGATTTCTATATATTATGTCATTGATGTCAGTTATGGTCTGTATAAGTTGTATCATGTACTTGTAGAAATAAAAGATTATTATTATTATTATTATTATTATTATTATTATTATTATTATTATTATTATTGTAACATCTCTTTACTTCTTCACTCCCGCAATATTATCTTCATATAAATCATAATTCTCATTCTGCTTTATAGTTTATATAAGTTATTATAGCTCGGGTTATGAGTCTATCTACTGATGTGTATTATGATGTGTATGATACATGTATTATAGTGTGTATTATGCAACACAACCACTGGGAAAAAATGGTGAATTTCCAAGGGCTTTCGTGATTTCTCACAGTATCAAGGACCAGGTTCTTTATAATGACCAGGTCCTTCATAATGACTTGGTCCTTGATAATGATCTGGTCCTTGATAATGAGCTGGTCCTTGATAATGACATGGTCCTTCATAATAACCTGGTCCTTGATAATGACCTGGTCTTTGATAATGACCTGGTCCTTCATAATAACCTTGTCCTTGATAATGACCTGGTCTTTGATAATGACCTGGTTCTTCATAATAACCTGGTCCTTGATAATGACCTGGTCTTTGATAATGACCTGGTTCTTCATAATAACCTGGTCCTTGATAATGTTAGAAATCACGAAAGTGTTTGAAAGTTCATTATTTTTTCCCCAGTGTATGTTCTGCATCGTGTATATTACGTGTTCATGAGACGTGTATAGTGTGTGTATGTTTTTTTTCAGGATGGTGTATAGAGACCTGCATCGTTTTATGTAATATATATATAAAAAATAGGCCCATTGGTGTGGCCCTTTCTCAGATATATACATAATAAGGGAGGAACACTGCAGCAGGCCTACTGGCACATACAAGGTAGGTTAATCTCGAAACCACCCATTTCCACCCATCCACAGTCCTCTTTATTATAAAGCTCCTTTATATACAGCATTTTTTTTTTTGGAAAGTTTATCCACAACTGACTAGAAGTTTAAAAGTCCTTCATAGTACTTCCTGTTCAGCTTTGAATTCAATTTTTTAATTACATTTGCTAGAAAATCGCACCAGTTACATTAACGTCAGTACTATCTACATCTTCCCTATCTTTCACAACCTCTTCTCTCTCCCCTTAATCCCTCTATTCCCCATCATTTTCTCGTCTTGTGTCTGGTCCACCTTGTGTTTGTACGAGTGTCTGGTCCACCTTGTGTTTGTACGAGTGTCTGGTCCACCTTGTGTTTGTACGAGTGTCTGGTCCATCTTGTGTTTGTACGGGTGTCTGGTCCACCTTGTGTTTGTACGGGTGTCTGGTCCACCTTGTGTTTGTACGGGTGTCTGGTCCACCTTGTGTTTGTACGAGTGTCTGGTCCACCTTGTGTTTGTACAGGTGTCTGGTCCACCTTGTGTTTGTACGAGTGTCTGGTCCACCTTGTGTTTGTACAAGGAGAGTTTCTGGACCACCTTGTGTTTGTACAGGTGTCTGGTCCACCTTGTGTTTGTACGAGTGTCTGGACCACCTTGTGTTTGTACAAGGAGAGTTTCTGGACCACCTTGTGTTTGTACAAGGAGAGTTTCTGGTCCACCTTGTGTTTGTACAAGGAGAGTTTCTGGACCACCTTGTGTTTGTACAAGGAGAGTTTCTGGACCACCTTGTGTTTGTACAAGGAGAGTTTCTGGTCCACCTTGTGTTTGTACAAGGAGAGTTTCTGGACCACCTTGTGTTTGTACAAGGAGAGTTTCTGGACCACCTTGTGTTTGTACAAGGAGAGTTTCTGGACCACCTTGTGTTTGTACAAGGAGAGTTTCTGGACCACCTTGTGTTTGTACAAGGAGAGTTTCTGGTCCACCTTGTGTTTGTACAAGGAGAGTTTCTGGTCCACCTTGTGTTTGTACAAGGAGAGTTTCTGACCACCTTGTGTTTGTACAAGGAGAGTTTCTGGACCACCTTGTGTTTGTACAAGGAGAGTTTCTGGACCACCTTGTGTTTGTACAAGGAGAGTTTCTGGTCTACCTTGTGTTTGTACAAGGAGAGTTTCTGGTCCACCTTGTGTTTGTACAAGGAGAGTTTCTGGACCCCCTTGTGTTTGTACAAGGAGAGTTTCTGGTCCACCTTGTGTTTGTACAAGGAGAGTTTCTGGTCCACCTTGTGTTTGTACAAGGAGAGTTTCTGGACCACCTTGTGTTTGTACAAGGAGAGTTTCTGGACCACCTTGTGTTTGTACAAGGAGAGTTTCTGGACCACCTTGTGTTTGTACAAGGAGAGTTTCTGGTCCACCTTGTGTTTGTACAAGGAGAGTTTCTGGTCCACCTTGTGTTTGTGCAAGGAGAGTTTCTGGTCCACCTTGTGTTTGTACAAGGAGAGTTTCTGGACCACCTTGTGTTTGTACAAGGAGAATTTCTGGACCACCTTGTGTTTGTACAAGGAGAGTTTCTGGTCCACCTTGTGTTTGTACAAGGAGAGTTTCTGGTCCACCTTGTGTTTGTACAAGGAGAGTTTCTGGTCCACCTTGTGTTTGTACAAGGAGAGTTTCTGGTCCACCTTGTGTTTGTGCAAGGAGAGTTTCTGGTCCACCTTGTGTTTGTACAAGGAGAGTTTCTGGACCACCTTGTGTTTGTACAAGGAGAGTTTCTGGACCACCTTGTGTTTGTGTGTATCATGATTCTCAGTAACCTCTCTCAAGACGTCTGTCCGAAACCGGTTGTTCAGTGGTCACCTGAGGTGATGTTGGTAGTAATAGCAGCGGTGGTGGTGGTGGTAGCAATGGTGGTGGTAGTAGTGGTGGTGGTGGCAGTAGCGGTGGTGGTGGTAGTAATGGTAATGGTAGAGGTAGTAGTAGTAGAGGTGGTGGTGGTGGTAGCAATGGTAGTGGTTGTAGTAGTTTCGTGGTGGTAGTACTGGTACTAGTAGTTGTTGTAGTAGTTGTTAAAGTAGAGGTAGTAGTAGTTGTTGTAGTTATTATTATTATTATTATTATTATTATTATTATTATTATTATTATTATTATTATTATTTCATTGTCCTTGGATGGGGTCCCTTGTCCCCCTGTTAGGGGCCCCGGGTACACTGAGTGCCGTTGACCGTTCCCGAGAGGTCATTCACTTCTTAAAAACAGGAGTTGACTGAGTCAGTTCCTTGTTAGGTATGACACTCACGCGAGTCTTGCCCACTCGCGCGTCTTGCCCACTCGCGCGTCTTGCCCACTCGCGCGTCTTGCCCACTCGCGCGTCTTGCCCACTCGCGAGTCTTGCCCACTCGCGCGTCTTGCCCACTCGCGCGTCTTGCCCACTCGCGCGTCTTGCCCACTCGCGCGTCTTGCCCACTCGCGCGTCTTGCCCACTCGCGCGTCTTGCCCACTCGCGCGTCTTGCCCACTCGCGCGTCTTGCCCACTCGCGGTAACGGCAGACCTCGCTGCTCTTGTCGCTTCTTACTGTTTATAGTATTCGCAGTAACGAGATATGTCTGTTGCTTCTGTTATTCACGGTAACGGGATATGTTTGTTGTTATATTACTCGCTGTAACAGAAGTCGCTGCTGGTGTCGCTTCTACTGTTTATAGTATTCGCGGTAACAGGAGTGTAATGCGCTACCGTTGTAGTTGCCACTGTTTTTTTTATTATATCTGTCACTAGGAGAGAAAAAGCCAGGGCTTAACCCAGCTGTTGACAAGCTGGCTGTCTAGGTGTACAGAAAAGTTCTCTCTCATTTTCTCTTTAGCTGCGGTTATTACTTATCTTTAGCTGAATATATTTCAGCTTTCTTCGCAAATAATATGTAAAAGGATTTCCCAGTATTTATTGTAAATATGTTTGTTGTCATCAAAGATGATAATGTTACAAGCTCATCATGAACCGTGTTGTTGACACCAGCCTGTGTGTTGTTGACACCACCAGCCTGTGTGTTGTTGTTGACACCACCAGCCTGTGTGTTGTTGTTGACACCACCAGCCTGTGTGTTGTTGTTGACACCACCAGCCTGTGTGTTGTTGACACCACCAGCCTGTGTGTTGTTGTTGACACTACCAGCCTGTGTGTTGTTGTTGACACCACCAGCCTGTGTGTTGTTGTTGACACCACCAGCCTGTGTGTTGTTGACACCACCAGCCTGTGTGTTGTTGTTGACACCACCAGCCTGTGTGTTGTTGTTGACACCACCAGCCTGTGTGTTGTTGTTGACACCACCAGCCTGTGTGTTGTTGTTGACACCACCAGCCTGTGTGTTGTTGTTGACACCACCAGCCTGTGTGTTGTTGTTGACACCAAGAGCCTGTGTGTTGTTGTTGACACCACCAGCCTGTGTGTTGTTGTTGACACCACCAGCCTGTGTGTTGTTGTTGACACCACCAGCCTGTGTGTTGTTCTTGACACCACCAGCCTGTGTGTTGTTGTTGACACCACCAGCCTGTGTGTTGTTGTTGACACCACCAGCCTGTGTGTTGTTGTTGACACCACCAGCCTCTGTGTTCCAGATGACAAAAGCTGTGACATCTGCATCTGCAGTTGCTGTGAGGTCATTGATGTAGGTGAGGAACATCAGAAGGACCAAAACACCGTCCTGTGGCACCTCAGTGTTGACTGGTCCAGTTGTTGAAGCACTCTCGTTAATGATCTGCTGAAGAGGATCCCAGATGGGGATCGAAATATACCGATCAACACATCTCCTGAGTTTCTGTCTCCACGTGGGCTATTATTGTTAGTGTTTGCCGTTATGGCAACACTTTACGTTTGTGAGAAAATGGCTCCTGGTTCCATAATATTCCAATTTAAATATCACGATGTTGTGGTCTACTGTATCACAAACTTTACTTAGACAAAAAGGCCCATTGGCTATTGTTTATTTACAAGCAATTTAATTATTGTGTCAGTGGTATTTTTTCCTGACCTGGGGTCAAGCTGGCAAGGCTGAGGTCATGGTGTTTCCATATGTATTCATAACTCACGTATTTGTAATAACACGATTGCAAGCAAACCACGGAACGGGCAGGGATTTGAACCTATGGCGAGTGAGTCGCAAACCTCTTTATGTTTTCAATTCCTTTTAGATATCAATGGAAAATTAGAAATTTTCTTCTAATTAGCAATTTCTTTAGAGTCATCAGTCTTGCGGACTGACGTAACTCTCGCTAATTTAAGTATATTAAGGGAAAATTTTGGTTGGTTCATAGACTACTGCTGCAATAGTTGGTGATGCATTCTGTAAATTTGCTTTGTTTCATATGTTTTTTAGCAGATTTATTACTGATTTAACCTCTGTTGATTTAGTCGATGATAGTGACGAGCTTAGGCAGCTATCAGAGGTAAACAATTATGTGGAGACGACACTTAGAGATTTTACCGACCGAGTTTGGTTGAGAGATTTGGAGGGAGGTTCATTTAGCTTAGTAAAATATACTGGAACTCTGGGAACTTAAATGAACCCAGTATTTATGAGAGAATATAACAGCCACCATCACAGATGTTTTCTTTGAGTAACAACCACCATCACAGATGTTTTCTTTGAGTAACAACCACCATCACAGATGTTTTCTTTGAGTAACAACCACCATCACAGATGTTTTCTGAGTGTAACAACCACCATCACAGATGTTTTCTTAGTGTAACAACCACCATCACAGATGTTTTCTGAGTGTAACAACCACCATCACAGATGTTTTCTGAGTGTAACAACTACCATCACAGATCTTTTCTGTGAGTAACAACCACCATCACAGATGTTTTCTGAGTGTAACAGTATTATCTTCTGAGTGTCTAGTGACGGTCAGACACGCCCTCTATGCAAACAATCCCCCACAATGAAGATTGCTTGACCCTTAATTTGCATTCAGAGAATTTGCATTCGGCTGAACTGAGGATTCTGAATTATTTTTCTAATTTATTACTACCCGAATTTAAAAAAAAAATATGGGTTTATTTGCTGTGGAACGAGTTCTGAACAAGTGTAATTGAATATTTCTTTAGAAATACGGATTTATGAAAATTTAATAATAATAATTATATTTATTTCTACAAGTATATAATACAACTTATACAGACCATAGCTGACATCAGTGACATACTACTATATAGAAAGTCCCTTGTTATGCAGAGCATTTCCCGCAACTTAGGTTAGTTTTGTCCCCAGGATGCGACCCACACCAGTCGACTAATACCCAGGTACCTACTTACTGGTAAGTGAACAGTGACAGCAGGTATCTTAACGAAACACGTCCCAAATATTTCCACCCGTACCAGGGATCAAACCACGGGCCTCAGTGTGTGAGGCGAGTGCGCTACCAACCTGTAATGGCTTACAGAGAGTAAGGGACATTCCTACTTTTAACTTACCTCCTTAACACTTGCTACCCACGTCAAGATGATGTGTATTCCAACCTGCTGGCGCAGAAGGGAGTAGGAGTCAGTAGGAAAAGATATACAAGCTTCTGTCACATTAATTTCACTTCGTTTACGTTATTTTCAGGTATGTTAAGATGTGGGATTTATTTTTTTGGTTAGTGGTATCTGGTGGGGGATGAATGAGGGAGGTGGAGATGGATGATGCAGGAGAATAGGGAACTGGGAATGAAAGAAGGAAGAGGCAGTTTTGAAGTTAGGGATTTTATCTCGTGGCTTCCACAGAAAACGGGAAGATATTCCTTTAGAGAAAATGGGATCGAATTCTATGACAGAAAACGGGGAAGGGATTCTCTAGAAGAATATGTGATCGAACCCTATGACGGAAAACGGGAAGGGATTCCCTAAGAGAAAATGGGATCGAATTCTATGACAGAAAGTGGGAAGGGATTCTCTAAGATAAAATGGGATCGAATCCTGTAACAAAACAGGAAGCGATTCCCTAAGTGAAAATGGAATCAAGTCTACTAGAGAAAACAGGAAAGTATAAGTCAGAAAACGGGGAAAAAACTCCTTCATCAGAAAACGGGAAAAGGTTCCGACAGCAGAAAGCGGTAATCAGACTTCTGGTCTTCACCATTCTTCTTTGTATTGGACTGATGAAGCCTCTGTGCGGGCGAAACGTTTCTTCAGTGAAGATACCCAAGTGTTGCACAAGTGTCTAATTTATGGGTGGATCTTATTGGAACCAGCTGGTCGAGTGGTTAGCGCACTGGCCTGTTAGTTTTGGGATGCAATTGCCATGGGATTCGAACGTTACCAGTTCCGTGGTTTGCCCTACACTACGTTTAGATTTTGACGGTGAAAAGGATTGGTTTATTATGTATACTGTATGACGTGCTACTGACGTTTTTCATGTGTTTGTACGTGATGTATTACTTAGTGTATTGATGTATTACCTGGTGTATTGATGTATTACCTGGTTTATTACTGTATTACCTGGTGTATTACTGTATTACCTGGTGTATTACTGTATTACCTGGTGTCTTACTGTATTACCTGGTGTATTACTGTATTACCTGGTGTATTACTGTATTACCTGGTGTATTACTGTATTACCTGGTGTATTACTGTATTACCTGGTGTATTACTGTATTACCTGGTGTATTACTGTATTACCTGGTGTATTACTGTATTACCTGGTGTATTACTGTATTACCTGGTGTATTACTGTATTACCTGGTGTATTACTGTATTACCTGGTGTAGTGACACTTTTGTATACGAGGGTTGAATATCAGGGATAAAATATTATGTCTGTAGTAATAATAATAATAATAATAATAATAATAATAATAATAATAATTTTATTATTATTATTATTTTTGGACAAGCAAGATGAAACCTGGAAAACAATTACCGTAGACTTTTATACACTAGCGCGCGCACGCACACACACACACACACACACACACACACACACACACACACACACCATAAAACGTCTAGTAACTTACATCTTCCGCTAAGAAAAAAATAGCTTTTAATGCGCCATAGACAAATACATGAGTGGGTGTGGGAGAGTGTGAGTTAGACATGACTATCTTGGGCCAGTAGGCTTGCTGCAGTGCTCCTTCTTTCTTATGTTCTTATAAGAACGTCTCAAGTTCCTCGATTCAGTCACACTGACTGAAAGTCCAAGAAGAGTCAGTAACATACTCCTGACTCCTCAGTCACTTTCCATTCCAAGCTCCATTGACAGTGTCTTGTGGCTCATTTGGTAGCCACCTCAGTTCGCACACTGAGGGACCAGGGTTCGATCCCCGGCACGGTGGGAACATTTGGCATGCTTCACTACACCTGCTGCCACTGTCCATCTAGCGGTAAGTAGGTACCTGGGTGTTAGTCTCCTTACATCTGCTGTCCCACACACCAAGCAGACGTCCCACACACCAGGCAGACGTCCCATACACCTGGCAGACGTCCCATACACCTGGCAGACGTCCCATACACCAGGCAGACGTCCCACACACCAAGCAGACGTCCCATACACCAGGCAGACGTCCCACACACCAGGCAGACGTCCCACACACCAGGCAGACGTCCCACACACCAGGCAGACGTCCCATACACCAGACAGACGTCCCACACACCAAGCAGACGTCCCATACACCAGGCAGACGTCCCATACACCTGGCAGACGTCCCATACACCAGGCAGACGTCCCATACACCAGACAGACGTCCCACACACCAGGCAGACGTCCCATACACCAGGCAGACGTCCCACACACCAGGCAGACGTCCCATACACCTGGCAGACGTCCCATACACCAGGCAGACGTCCCACACACCAAGCAGACGTCCCACACACCAGGCAGACGTCCCACACACCAGGCAGACGTCCCATACACCTGGCAGACGTCCCATACACCAGGCAGACGTCCCACACACCAAGCAGACGTCCCATACACCAGGCAGACGTCCCATACACCTGGCAGACGTCCCATACACCAGGCAGACGTCCCATACACCAGACAGACGTCCCACACACCAGGCAGACGTCCCATACACCAGGCAGACGTCCCATACACCAGGCAGACGTCTCATACACCTGGCAGACGTCCCATACACCAGGCAGACGTCCCACACACCAAGCAGACGTCCCATACACCAGGCAGACGTCCCACACACCAGACAGACGTCCTACACACCAGGCAGACGTCCCACACACCAAGCAGACGTCCCACACACCAAGCAGACGTCCCATACACCAGGCAGACGTCCCATACACCTGGCAGACGTCCCATACACCAGGCAGACGTCCCACACACCAGGCAGACGTCCCACACACCAGGCAGACGTCCCACACAACTGGAAGACGTCCCACACACCAGGCAAAAGTCATACACGCCAGGCAAACGTCCCACACACCAAGAAGACGCCATACACACCAGGCAGATGTCCCACACACCAGGCAGACGTCCCACACACCAGGCAGACGTCATACACACCAGGCAAACGTCCTACGCACCAGGCAGACGTCCCACACACCAGGCACACGTCCCACACACCTGGCAGACGTCCCACACACCAGTCAAAAGTCATACACACCAGGCAGACGTCCCACACACCTGGCAGACGTCCCACACACCAAGAAGACGCCATACACACCAGGCAGACGTCATACACACCAGGCAGACGTCCCACACACCAGGCAGACGTCCCACACACCAGGCAGACGTCATACACACCAGGCAAACGTCCTACGCACCAGGCAGACGTCCCACACACCAGGCACACGTCCCACACACCTGGCAGACGTCCCATACACCAGGCAGACGTCCCACACACCAGGAACACGTCCCACACCAGGCAAACGTCCCACACACCAGGCAGACGTCATACACACCAGACAGACGTCCCACACACCAGGCAGACGTCCCACACACCAGGCAGACGTCCCACACACCAGGCAGACGTCCCACACACCAGGCAGACGTCCCACACACCAGGCAAACGTCCTACGCACCACACACACGTTCTACGCACCACGCACACGTCCTACGCACCACGCACGCGTCCTACGCACCATGCACGCGACCTACGCACCACGCACGCGTCTTACGCACCACGCACACGTCCTACGCACACGTCCTACGCACCACGCACGCGTCCTACGCACCATGCACGCGTCCTACGCACCACGCACGCGTCCTACGCACCACGCACACGTCCTGTGCACCACGCACACGTCCTACGCATCACGCACACGTCCTGCGCACCACGCACACGTCTCATTCTTCTGTCGTATGTTCAACGCCGTGTAAAACACAGGCAGGACAGTGACTCAGTGAAGGAAAGTGTTGATGGTGGTTCTTGACCCTGGTCGTGACCTCATCTCTCTCTTCTCAAGGTGACTGGTGGGGAAATGACCTCTCTTACGCTGTCCACCCGGATCCCCGCAGCATCCCTAGCTCATCTCTCCCTCTCTATCTCACCCACCATCTCTCCCCTCTCAGAATCTTTCTTATCCCACCTAGCATCTCTTCCCTCTAAGAATCTTCGTCTTTTCCCAATCAGAATTTTTCATATCCCACCCAGCATCTCTTCCACTCAGAATTTCTTTCTTTCCTTACTTATTATTTCTCCTACCTACCACTAATCCTACTTACTACTACCACTACTCCTACTTACTACTACCAATACTACTTTCACTACGAACATTACCTCTACCACTACTTATCCACTTCCTTCTTTCTTCCTCTCTTTGTCCCATCTCTGTCCCCCTCTTCTGTATATACTGGCTCCCTCACCTTCGTGTGTTGGTGGGACTTGTTAATGGTCCAAGTTGGACCGAAACGTCGTCATAAGTTTCTTTTTCCTATGTGTGGGTTATTTGTATATTGTTCCAGTCACGGTATTGGGCCTTTTTGTTTTTCCCCTACCTAGTATTCCTTTCCCCATCTAACATTTCATCCCCTACCTAGTATTCCTTCCCCTATCTAACATTTCATCCCCTACCTAGTATTCCTTTCCCCATCTAACATTTCATCCCCTACCTAGTATTCCTTTCCCCCACCCCAGAATCTACCACACATGCGTGTTGTGGTAATTACCTAATTATAAGGTTGACAAATCTATATAATTAGCCACAGTGGCAGAGTTCATTAAGGCTTTTATGTAATGTTGTGTTTTTGTCTCACTGAGTTGTTGCTGTTAATTGTTCTTCAGTGCTATTGTACTGTTCGCTTGGTATACTAATCTCAGTGGTGGTGTTGTTACGAGGTATCCCTCTGGAAGGGAAGGGACACCAATTTCTGAGGTATATATTTATCATTTAATATTATTAAGTTGAAGAATAAGAAACTTGGTTATCCTCTTATAAAGCTCTATATAAAGTCAGATTTTTTTGTAAATACGATTGAATAAATACATAGAAGGTGGTCAGTCCCTCAGCCTTGACAGAAGGTGGTCAGTCACTCAGCCTTGACAGAAGGTGGTCAGTCACTCAGCCTTGACAGAAGGTGGTCAGTCCCCAGCCTTGACAGAAGGTGGTCAGTCACTCAGCCTTGACAGAAGGTGGTCAGTCACTCAGCCTTGACAGAAGGTGGTCAATCCTCAGTGTTGACAGAAGGTGGTCAGTCCCTCAGCCTTGACAGAAGGTGGTCAATCCCTCAGTGTTGACAGAAGGTGGTCAGTCCCTCAGCCTTGACAGAAGGTGGTCAGTCCCTCAGCCTTGACAGAACTTGGTCAGTCCCTCAGTGTTGACAGAAGGTGGTCAGTCCCTCAGTGTTGACAGAAGGTGGTCAGTCCCTCAGTGTTGACAGAAGGTGGTCAGTCCCTCAGTGTTGACAGAAGGTGGTCAGTCCCTCAGTGTTGACAGAAGGTGGTCAGTCCCTCAGCCTTGACAGAAGGTGGTCAATCCCTCAGTGTTGACAGAAGGTGGTCAGTCCCTCAGTGTTGACAGAAGGTGGTCAGTCCCTCAGTGTTGACAGAAGGTGGTCAGTCCCTCAGTGTTGACAGAAGGTGGTCAGTCCCCCAGCCGACAGAAGGTGGTCAGTCCCCCAGCCTTGATAGACTGGGCTTTGAAATGAACTGAGGAAGGCTAACAGTTCTTAGTCTAGAAATGCAGTTGTTATAAAACAGATAGCCAGGTGTTGCACACGTGTATTATTTATCACCTTACCGTTACTGTGTACTATTAATGTAATATGTCTCGTGACCTGCAGTCTATTGGTTCACTAACCTGACACTCATAGCATTCTTTCCTATGGTCCGGTGATTCAAGTAAACTTTAATTTATTTTTGTCTTATTGTTCTGCTCTTATTAATTATGGTTATGATTATAACCATTAAATTTTTGCTATTGATAGGGTGCTTACTAGGGTGGATCTACTATTAAACTAATAAAGCATAAGTTTCAGAGCTCCTAATCCCGGGAGAGAATTAGGGACTCGGACTAAAGTCAGGGCCCCCTAATGACTTTAGTGATTAGTGACTTTAGTCCACACTGCTTAAATTTTTTGGATCAAGTGTATGAGAAGGGGTTGCGAAGGGGCCCCCATAACAGTTCAAAACCTTAGGGCCCCAAAAATGGGGTCCGCTACTAGTGCTTACTTAATTTAAGACAACCTTGACTCTCCACTATAAATACTCAGGGAGTCGTAATCTCCCTTATATAAATTTTATTTTGAAATAAAACGATAACGTAAAAAGAAAAAATATTGATAATGACAAAAATTTCAGTTTTTTATTGTACAAATAAAGGACAAAAATGCACAATACCATAACTGGAACAATACACAAATAACCCGCTCATAGGAGAGAGGAGCTTCGTTATAAGCTTATCTCTACTGTGTGTGGATTATTTGTGTATAAATATTAGACAGTGGATTATTATTATAATCATGGGGGAGCGCTCTAACTGGAGGGATTACACTGCGCCTGTGGGGGGAGGAAGGTATTCAGGCTCAGGGCAGGGAACTTGAGGACAGATTCAATTCCCTAGATCAAGAGCCCCTCATCAGCGTCAAGGAACCTCCCTTGAGGGGATTACATAGTGAAATATTAGTTACGACTTACACTAAGAAAATTGACGATGATGCTCAGTGTACTCAATGATTGTGATGGATGAGTCCGGGAAAATAGGAGTACTAGTGGACTCACGTGCTAGACATGTCAAGATGCAGGGCTTCACTAATAATAATAATAATAATATTTATTTCTATACAAGTGAGAGACTTGATGTAATGTTAACCCCTCCCTCCTTTTCTCTTTCCAATTCTTTGAGTTGCATCCCTCTTAGGTGGTATTCTTCCTCTGTCCTGTTTCCTGACCCCATCCTCCAAACCTCGCATTTCCCGCGGTTGAAATCCAATAGCAACTTATTTGACCATCCTAGTAGTTAGTTCAGTTCTTCCTTTAGAATCTTGCAGCCTTCTTCTGGCCTTCGTTTGGCATCATCCAGAAAGTTAACATGCAGGAACCTATTCCCCAGGAAGGTCATTTACATATATCAGTTATAATGATATTCCACTTACTACATCTGTCCACTGGATAAGATTGATGGACTAAGCACATCAACTTCACGCTGAGGGACTGATTACCTCAACCTCCTCCTCATCTTCCACCTTTTCTCTGCATTGGACTAAAGAAGCCACTGCTGTCGAAACGTTTCCAGCTTAAAGATACTCAAGTATTGCGTAAATGTCTTATCTATCTCCTATTCTCCTCCCTGACACCTCTCACTGTACCTCTGTTGTCTGCCTGTTAAGTATAATCTTATCCATTGGACTAACATTCTAGTCATTCCAGCCTGTTTGTCCAGTTTGTAGATTAGTCTTCGATTAGTCTCTTGAGGAACCATGTCAAAGGCCTTTTGACAATCTATAAATATGCAATCCACTCAACATTCTCTTTCCTGCCTGATCCACGTCATTATATCCTAGAATTTAATTTAGTTAGGCAGACTTTCCTGTGGTTCTTCATATTCAGTATCTTCATTATATTCGGCAATTATTTTTTTTTTGTATTTCATTGTTAGAAGATTAATATTTATGCAGTTCAGTATTCCGGCAGCTCTCCAGTCTGCAGTGACATGATGTGGATTCTAGTCACTTTCTAGTGACATGGTGAAGATTCTCGTCACTGCAGTGGCATGATGATCCTCGTCACTGCAGTGGCATGATGATCCTCGTCACTGCAGTGGCATGATGATCCTCGTCACTGTCTCTAGTGACATGATGATCTTCGTCACTGTTTCCAGTAACATGATGATCCTCGTCACTCTCCAGTGACTTGATGATCCTTGTCACTGTCTCTAGGGACATAATGTAGTTTCTCTTCACTGTCTCCAGTAACACGATGATCCTCATCACTGTCTCCAGTGATATAAAGATCCTCGTCACTGTCTCCAGTGATATAAAGATCCTCGTCACTGTCTCCAGTAACACGATGATCCTCATCACAGTCTCCAGCGACATGAAGATCCTCGTCAGTGTCTCCAGTGACATGAAGATCCTCGTCAGTGTCTCCAGTGACATGAAGATCCTCGTCAGTGTCTCCAGTGACATGATCCTCGTCAGTGTCTCCAGTGACATGATCCTCGTCAGTGTCTTTCATACATCCTCGGGAGACTCCTTTAGTATCCTGCCTCAAAACATCTCTGGTTATATTGTTTGTTTATGTTCAGTTTCTTTAGACATTTCTTAGTTTCTACCACAGCCAAGTGGTCTATAATGGCTATCACTCACCCTAGACCTATTCTTCACCCTAGGCCTACTGGATAATCCCTTGGGGATCAGGGTGGCTGCCAGGTGTCAGCCCTGAGGGCTGGAGGTGTGAAAATCACATATACTCAGTAGATATATCAACAGCATAAAACAATATTGTTTTCTGTAATTGCTACTTTCAAAACTGGTTGATTATTAAGCAGGAAAATTAATGGAGGTGGAGGCGGAGGAGAGGGGGAAGAAGAAAGAGGAAGATGAAGAGGGGAAGGTAGAAGAAAGAGGAAGATGTAGAGGGGAAGGTAGAAGAGGAAGATGAAAAGGGGAAGGTAGAAGATGAATATGAAGAGGAAAAGGAAGAAGAAAGATGGAGATGAAAATGAAGAGGGGAAGGTAGAAGAAAGAAGACGAAGAGGGGAAGGTAGAAGAGGAAGAAGAAAATGAAAAGGGAAGGTAGAAGAGGAAGAAGAAAATGAAGAGGGAGAAGAAAATGAAGAGGGGAAGGAGGTGGAAAAGTGTATATATCTTTTAAGATACAACTCTTGGTGTATATATCATGTATAACTTGTTTTTAAATTGTTTTTATTCTGTCGGAAAATAATGCGCATCACAGGCATTTTTTTTGTCAAAATCCGGATTCTCCATCTCACAGACATAAACACAAGTTAGAATCCGGATTCTCCATCTCACGAACATAAGCACGGGTTAGAATCCGGATTCTCCATCTCACGAACATAAACACGAGTTAGAATCCGGATTCTCCATCTCACGAACATAAACACGGGTTAGAATCCGGATCCTCCATCTCACGAACATAAACACGTGTTAGAATCCGGATTCCCCATCTCACGAACATAAACACGGGTTAGAATCCGGATCCTCCAAACACGCACATAAATACGTGTTAGAATCCGGATTCCCCATCTCACGAACATAAACACGGGTTAGAATCCGGATCCTCCATCTTATGAACATAAACACGGGTTAGAATCCGGATCCTCCATCTCACGAACGTAAACACTCCCAGGTTATTGTCTGCGATATAATTACAAGTTTCAAAACAAGCTTGTATTGTGACGGCGTTTCTCTCTATGTAGAGTTTCATCATAACTCGATAAGGCTCTGTTACACAGAGCGAAACGTTGGTCCGATAAATGCGTATTGTGCAATTTGTGTCTGTCTTTATTCTCAGCGATGCGACATTTCGCCCAAGATTGATTTCGAGGTCTGGTCTGCACTAATTTGCCCCTCGCCCCTTTGTCTAGATGACCTCAGAGTCAGTTTACATGAGTCACTGCTGCTACGTTTTTCTTGCTGGTTGAGTGTTGACTGTGTAAGCTGGTTGCTCACTGATGTTGAGTCATGTTGATGTTCACACTTTTAGAAATAGATACGTGTGAATGTCCAAATCCTCTCCTATCTATATATCTATCTTTCCCATGTACTCTCATTATTTTCATTATCCTCGCAGTTATCATTACTGTCATCATTATCCCTACAATCATCATTATCATCATCACAATAACCATTAGTCATTATCCCCACTATTATTATTATCACTATCATCAAAATTTTCATTATTTTAACCTTCATTATAGTCATTCCTCACCAGTGCTATAATATGTATAATTTCTCCAGTGCTAGGATCTAACCCTGTATTCTAATGTTAGTTTTTAGCAACGATATATTCTAACAAGATCTGACAATATATTTCTAGGTTCTAAGGTATAATATACGACTAGGCTCTCATGAAGCTATGTTATAATTCTAACTTCTAGCAATGTAAGGCCGTGTTCAAACAATATCCTCTAACTTTGGCTTCTAAGGTAAAAAAAAATACTTGCTTCTAACCATGAAACATTCTAATACTAGGCTCTGAAAATATTGAAATTGATTACTAGGCTCCTGACTTTTTGATTATATCTAATGTGATATTCAGTGACGTTATATATATATATATATATATATATGTTATATGAAGGATGTTATATAAATGTCTGTTATTCTTAGTCTGGTACTCTGAAGTTTTTTTTTTAGTCATGTGAGAAGTTGAAATATATATATCTCTTCTACATAGTGAATTGTTTCGTTAATGCGACTGAAAAAAAAGGTATGTCTGGCATTGATTAACGAGTGGAAAGACATTCATGGTAATTGCTGTTCAGTTTTGTATGATTTTTTCAGTCGAATTTATAAAAAAAAAATCTCATTATACAGAGGAGGATCGTTATGTTAATTGATCTGTCAATACCTTCATGGTGTACTGGTGTGTACATAATGTGATGTATGTGTACATGAATAGTTGTACACACAGATGTCAGTAGACGGTTAGTTGTACGTACAGTGTGTGTGTGTGTGTGTGTGTGTGTGTGTGTGTGTGTGTGTGTGTGTGTGTGTGTGTGTGCATGATTAGGTGTGCACACAGATTCAAGGTCGAGCGAGGTTGTTCACCCTAACAGGTTATAGCGAGAGAGATCAACTACTACCGTCTACCACCACCACCACTACTACTCACCACCACCACCACCACTACTACTCACCACCACCACCACTGCTACTCACCACCACTACTACTCACCACCACCACCACCACCACCACCACCACCACCACCACCACCACCACCACCACCACCACCACCACCACCACCAGATGAAGATGGAAGATGAGGCAACAGGTAGAATCAGTTACAATAACATAGTCGTGAATACCTTAACAAGATGCAAAGCTTCTCCTTGACCCAGGTTAATAACCCCAACGCCACAACCTTTCCTAAGAACCGGTTAGGGGGGAGGAGTTAGACGAGGGGGAAGATTAGTCGTGGTGGGGGGTGTTAGACTACTGGGTTAGACGAGGGGAGTGGTTAGACGAGTAGGCAGTAGTCCAGCTATTAGAGTACAATTTACAAGGTAACCCAGAATGTTGTAGGCATGGTAGTATACCCCTTACGCCCCTGGCATGGTAGTATATCCCTTACGCCCCTGGCATGGTAGTATGCCCCTTACGCCCCTGGCATGGTAGTATGCCCCTTACGCCCCTGGCATGGTAGTATATCCCTTACGCCCCTGGCATGGTAGTATATCCCTTACGCCCCTGGCATGGTAGTATGCCCCTTACGCCCCTGGCATGGTAGTATATCCCTTACGCCCCTGGCATGGTAGTATATCCCTGATATGGCAGTCTATCCCTGGCACATCTTGGTATCCTAGCCACGTTGGAATCTAATTTAATTTCAATGTTGAGAGTAGCCTAGACAAGATTTTTTTCTATATTTTTTCTTATATATATATATATATATATGAATTTTTAACATATGACAGAAGGCAGAAGGTTGTGTAATTCAAGTGTCAAGACGTGGTAAGTGTAATTCAAATGAAGACGTGGTAAATGTAATTCAAATGAAGACGTGGTAAGTGTAATTCAAATGAAGACGTGGTAAGTGTAATTCAAATGAAGATGTGGTAAATGTAATTCAAATGAAGACGTGGTAAGTGTAATTCAAATGAAGACGTGGTAAGTGTAATTCAAATGAAGACGTGGTAAGTGTAATTCAAATGAAGACGTGGTAAATGTAATTCAAATGAAGACGTGGTAAGTGTAATTCAAATGAAGACGTGGTAAGTGTAATTCAAATGAAGACGTGGTAAATGTAATTCAAATGAAGACGTGGTAAGTGTAATTCAAATGAAGACGTGGTAAGTGTAATTCAAATGAAGATGTGGTAAGTGTAATTCAAATGAAGACGTGGTAAGTGTAATTCAAATGAAGACGTGGTAAATGTAATTCAAATGAAGACGTGGTAAGTGTAATTCAAATGAAGACGTGGTAAATGTAATTCAAATGAAGACGTGGTAAGTGTAATTAATATGAAGACGTGGTAAATGTAATTCAAATGAAGACGTGGTAAGTGTAATTCAAATGGAGACGTGGTGAGTGTAATTCAAGTGAAGACGTGGTAAGTGTAATTCAAGTGAGGACGTGGCGAGTGTAATTCAAGCATAGTTTCAAGTTACAACTATGTGTAAAATACATGCAGTGCTGTGCCCTGATTGGCCTAGGAGGACCCCGATAGAGGAGGATTTTCGGGGATGTGATTGGTGGAGCCGCCTCTAGCCTCTCCTCCCGTCACCTGATTGGCCCAGGCTAAGACACCTTCCTTTTTTACTCGACCATTAATTTCCATTTTTCCCACCGATGGACTTTTCCAAATGGGATAAAATGTAAAGGAGTGCAAAAATACCATCTCCGGACCTTTAACAAGGAAAAAAATGGGGTAAAAATGGAAGTAATGTGGAAGAGATGGGGGGGAAAAAGGTTCATGGGTTGAGAAATGGAAGCGGAGTAGAGGGCCATCCTGGCTAGGCTAGGCTAGGTGAAGTAAAGGCGGACCTTTGTATCTGAGGGTCAGTTAGTGTCCACGTCTATCCCTGCACGCACCTCAGCACCTCACCCCGTGTCTGCTGTGATAGTTGGGGCTTCTTTCCCGTCGCTCCTAGATCCCGGCACCTCCAGGTCAGTACCCACCCCGTTATTTAGTGTTCCTGCTGGAGTGTTACTGCTGCAGCGGTGGTGCATGTTATGTTACTGCTGCAGTAGTGCCTGTCATGTATTGTTACTCCTGCAGCAGTAGTGCATGTTACTGCTGTAGTAGTGCCTGTCATGTATTGTTACTCCTGCAGCAGTAGTACATGTTGTTACTGCTGTAGTAGTGCCTGTCATGTATTGTTACTCCTGCAACAGTAGTACATGTTGTTACTGCTGTAGTAGTGCCTGTCATGTATTGTTACTGCTGCAGCAGTAGTACATGTTGTTACTGCTGCAGCAGTAGTACATGTTGTTACTGCTGCAGCAGTAGTACATGTTGTTACTACTGTAGTAGTGCCTGTCATGTATTGTTACTGCTGCAGCAGTAGTACATGTTGTTACTACTGTAGTAGTGCCTGTCATGTATTATTACTCCTGCAGCAGTAGTGCATGTTATGTTACTGCTGTACTAGTCTTTGATGTCTTGTTACTGCTGCAGCAGTAGTACATGTTATGTTACTGATGCAGTAGTAGTACCTGTTTTCCCCCTCTTTACTGTTGTAGTAGTACCTGTTTGCCTCCTGTTACTCCTGTAGAAGTAGTACCTGCCCCAAAGACTTCTGAAACTGCAATAGCTGCTTCAGTGTAAATAATTTATATCTTCAGAGATACGTATGTGTATAGACTTCAGACCCAAGAGATATACACTTGTATAGACAAACTTAAGAAATACGCACTTATATAAACTTCAGACTTAAGAGATACGCACTTCAAACTGCGTCAGGAAACAAAGTTCAAACATAATGTAAACGCTAGCCACGTCTGTGTACAGTTACAGGTGGGAATGACTCTGCGGGTTGTGAGGAGAATCCTAGTACTTCCCAGCACCGTTATCCCTAGGGTTCCTAGCTTGGGGTGTCAAGGTATCGGTATGGATGGGTATCGTCCTAAAATTGAGCATCGGTATCGTCAACAATTTAGATAACGTACCATCACTAGTACTGGCACCTCCCCAACAATTTAGATAACGTACCATCACTAGTACTGGCACCTCCCTCCAAAGTTATTTTTCTGGATGAGAGATATCCTATCTCGTCCTTTTATCGTTATCCTGGTATTGTTGTCTTTAGTATCGTTACCCCGGATGGCAAGCAAGCTAGGCAGACAGACATGCAGAGAGGTAGGTTGGTAGGCAGTCAAGTTGGGAGGCTAGTTGGCTTATTGACAGACAGGCAGGCACACTGGTTGGTTGGCTTACTGACAGGCAGGCAGGCTGGTTGGCTTACTGACAGGCAGGCAGGCTGGTTGGCTTACTGACAGGCAGGCAGGCTGGTTGGCTCACTGACAGGCAAGCTGGTTGGTTGGCTTACTGACAGGCAGGCAGGCTGGTTGGTTGGTTTACTGACAGGCAAGCTGGTTGGTTGGCTTACTGACAGGCAGGCAGGCTGGTTGGTTGGTTTACTGACAGGCAAGCTGGTTGGTTGGCTTACTGACAGGCAGGCAGGCAGGCTGGTTGGCTTACTGACAGGCAAGCTGGTTGGTTGGTTTACTGACATGCAAGCTGGTTGGTTGGCTTACTGACAGCCAGGCAGGCAGGCTGGTTGGCTTACTGACAGGCAGGCAGGCTGGTTGGCTTACTGACAGCAGGCAAGCTGGTTGGCTTACTGACAGGAAGGCAGGCTGGTTGGCTTACTGACAGGTAGGCAGGCTGGTTGGCTTACTGACAGGAAGGCAGGCTGATTGGCTTACTGACAGGAAGGCAGGCTGGTTGGCTTACTGACAGGCAAGCTGGTTGGTTGGCTTACTGACAGGAAGGCAGGCTGGTTGGCTTACTGACAGGAAGGCAGGCTGGTTGGCTTACTGACAGGCAAGCTGGTTGGTTGGCTTACTGACAGGCAAGCTGGTTGGTTGGCTTACTGACAGGAAGGCAGGCTGGTTGGCTTACTGACAGGCAAGCTGGTTGGTTGGCTTACTGACAGGAAGGCAGGCTGGTTGGCTTACTGACAGGCAGGCAGGCAACAAGGAGCTAGCCAATGCGAGCCAGTTATTCAAGCAGATGCTGGGCCAGGAGTTGCAGGCAGCTGAGGTAGGCAAAGAGAGATTAAGGAGAGTTTGGAACTTCCAAGCTCAAGGTTACTCCAGCCTCGCATGAATGAGTGGGCGCCTTGCAAGAGCGTATACTCTCAAGGAGACCTTTACAACTCTCCACCAGCAATTTGAGGACAATAATAAGGAAAGAATTGTTGAAAATGGTATAAAATACCAAGTTGAAGATTAAGACACATGTGCAATAGTTGGGTATCTTTATTGATGAAACGTTTCGCCTATACATTAGGCTTCTTCAGTCAAATACAAAGGGAGCAATAATAATGATATAAAAATGATGTAATCAGTCCATCACTCTTGAAGAAAAAGTATTTGCGGTGGTCAGTCCCTCAGCCTGGAGAAGAGTTCAGCTCCATGGAGCTGAACTCTTATCAAAGCTTATTCTTTGGGTACCATTGAAAATGGGTTGGGCATATATTTTTGTTAGTGGGTTTGAGTTTGAGAAAGACCTATCTAGTATGGGCAAGTAGGTCTCCTGCAGTGTTCCTCCTTATGTTTGTGTGCCTCGTCTAGTAAAATCAGCAGACTATTGGATGTTACTAGCTCCTGGAGTCGGCTGGGTTACTAATACGTCCGGAGTTTGAACCACCAAGTCTTGTAGGTCTAACTAAATGTAAACTGTCACTAGCAACTTTGTTACACCTAATTTAATTGTAAATTTTTATCGGCAGAATTTTTCTCACTTCCTGCATTATTACGTACTTAAAAAATAATAATAATAAAAAACAGTTTATACAACTTCCTCATAAATGTTCAAGACAAATGTACATCGTGATTATTACCCAAAATTCCATCCAAATATAATAAAACTGCCCCACAAATGTTCTTTCACAATTATTATCCAAAACATCTTACCGAACAGTCAAGATTTACCTTCTATAAGTATATATTAACCACTGTACGTGGAAAAAAGCACATATGTACAGTTTGATCCTTAAAGGAAACGTTTCGTCATTAGGAATCGCCACACGGACGATATCCTTCTTACTATTTGTTATCCCTTTGGGAATAGTAAATTTGTTATTAGTCCCGAGAGTTTTGTATCCATTGTAATTTTCTTAATAGTGTCTTAGTATGTCCCTTGAACTAGTGGATCTTAGTAGGTCCCTTGAACCAGTGGGTGTTAGTAGGTCCCTTGAACCAGTGGGTCTTAGTAGGTCCCTTGAACCAGTGGGTCTTAGTAGGTCCCTTGAACCAATGGGTCTAAGTAGGTCCCTTGAACCAGTGGATCTTAGTAGGTCCCTTGAATCAGTGGGTCTTAATAGGTTCCTTGAACCAGTAGGTCTTATAGACCCCTTAAACCAGTGAGTCTTAGAACTATTGTAATGGTCATGTGACTATTCTTCATTCTTGTAACTAGTTTGGTATTGTTGTACGGGGTAAACATTTGACTACCACCCGCATCATGGGTATGGGGTGACTACCACCCACAGAATGGGTATGGGGCGACTACTGCCCGCCCAACATTGATATGGGGCGACTACTACCTACAAGGTGGGTTTGGAGTGTTTGTTGAATCGCTGGCTGAATGACTGGTCATCGGGCTGGCTTGACAGCTAATGAACTGGTTGGCTGGATCAAGAAATCTTGGGTCAGGAAGACAGAGGGTCAGGAAGACAAGCGGGTCAGAAAGACAGGGGGTCAGGAAGACAAGTGGGTCAGAAAGACAGGGGGTCAGGAAGACAGGGGTCAAGAAAACAAAAGATACACAGCAATGCACTTATGAAACTCCTTGGGCTCAGGAGCTGTAGTCTGACACCAGTAGTTGAATCTGCGAGGTCATGACCTTTCAAGGGTCGTACCTAAATCCCGGTGAAAATCTCTTGAACCAAGGTAGTAAGAGATAGCTTCCATTGCCTTGGAATCAAGCCTGACTACCTCCCGTTCCCCAGGCACTGTATGACCTCCTATAAGCTTAACCCGAGTGCCAGATGGCACTAGTAAGCGGAGGTCATGACAGAGGGACGCTTCACTCCATTGAGCCTACGGTTAATGATTGATTAAGGGGGGTTTGTAACCTATCGACTACACGAGGCTCATTAAGGCTGCGCGTAACCTTTTCACCGCCGGACAAGAATACATTAATCCCTAAAATGGGAATTAAATTATACTCCCAGTATATATACGTCGTAAGCTCCTCTCCTCTGTGCGGGTTATTTGTGTTTTAATCTCGGTGTACAGAATATATTCTGTGTATTCCACGAGAAACGTATGTTTGTATATGTTTTTTTCCAGCGGACCGTAAACGCAAGAGCAGTCATATAAGAGGAGTAAACAATGGCCAGATAGGACTGGTGATAAGATTTAACTTACAACGTCACGTAGCTTTTGACTTATGGCTCTCAGTTCAAGGTCACGCCTCACCGTTCAGTCTTGTGGGGAGGCTTGTGACCCGTGTATTTATAAGTAGGACTATGTCTGACTTCGATAACACGTGAGAAACTTGGGTGTGGATTCCATTGACCGAATAGTACTTATAAAGCACTAGCAAAGCTCAGACGATGCTTTGAAAGCACTGACAAAACCTACACGATTGTCTGAGAACGCGAACCAGGCTCGGACAAGGGCTCAGGCAGAGCCGGACAAGGATTCAGGCAGAGCCGGACAAGGATTCAGGCAGAGCCGGACAAGGATTCAGGCAGAGCCGGACAAGGATTCAGGCAGAGCCGGACAAGGATTCAGGCAGAGCCGGACAAGGATTCAGGCAGAGCCGGACAAGGATTCGATAACACTTGTAAGAGAACAGGTGAAAATATAGTGCATCAGTTGACAGCGTATATTCAAAAGGAAGTGAGTGATACCATTATATTTATACATTGAAGCAGCCCTAAACCCTCGTGGGTCATTGAACGTAAGGAAGAGTGGAGGTTCGATCCTGCATCCACGAATGGTAACAGGGACACGATACCTGCCTGTACTCGCTTAATTCACTGCTGTCATGCCTTATAATACATGCATGTAAACCACCCTAGATCATTTAGAAGTAATGAAAATTCATATTGTTTATGGTATTTTGATTTCATCGTAAAGGAATACTCTTCTGAAGTCTTAACTCACTGGATCGACTTATGGGATAGACTAAAGTACAAAACATTACGAGAGCGAGACTGACGAAAGGAATCCTTCATGCTCTTGATACTCTGTTTTCTAAGAATTACTAAAGTACGATGTTATATTCACCAAGAGGTGTATGTCTCTCAGTGTATTTAAGCTGAGAATTTGCTTCATTCCCTGTTTTATGGATTTAGATATTTTGGCTAGTATTGAACAGGTGACACACTCTTAATGACTTATGTCGTTCGTAGTTTTTAAAGACGCTAAGGCAAGGAGTCTGCTAATACACCTGGTCGACTGGCACACACAGTCCACTACATACGTTCGACTTACATATGGAGTGGACTGATATCACACATCACAAGCATGTAAGTGCATCGGATATCAAAAAAACCAGTCGAGAGTGAATAACCTCATTAGTATGGTGGGGACGCGAGTCAAGAAGACATGCCCAGTTTACCAAGAGCTAAAAACGAAGAAAACGGCTCTTGACAAGCGACCCGTGAAGTGTATTACCATAGCATGTAAGGCAACGCTGAGAGGGATTGAGCAAGCACTGATGTAACCAATATACCGCACGGGGGTTAAATACGGTAATGAGAAAGAGAGCGTTTTCTAGGGAAGGAAATCGTCCAGTACGAAGCAATTTAGAAAAGGTTGACGTATTCCTGGAAGCGAGGGGTGTGCCTGGAAGCAAGAGGACCATGTCAGTGTTACCGTCTAAGGTGAACCAAGCAACACATGCACTCTGTCTGCCTCTTTCTTTCTCTCTCTTTCTCGACCGTCCACATAGACACTCGCCCACCAGCTGGTATCCTGCATCGACCATCTGCCATGCAACTATATACAAAAAATATTAAAAATATATATTAATGTCGTTGGAAATTCTTAAGAGGCCAGTGTGTGGGGAGGGAGGGGCAGGTAACGATGGAGTGATTGTGAAGGCAGGAGGGAGGGAGGGAAAAGGGAGTGGAGGACAGAGAAGAGTGATGGAGTGAGCACTAACGAGAGAGAGAGGTGGAAGGAAGGAGGAAGAGATGGGTGGGTAGGAGAGAGAGAGAGAGAGAGAGAGAAAGAGGGAGGCACTCTCCCATCCTTCAATATAGCTTGTCCCCAAACCTTCGTAGATGTCAGGTAAAAAGTCTTCAAGAGTAATCTTGCCTTACGCTGTCAGGTAGGTAGACTACAAAATATCGTCAGCAATCTTGCCCGACGTGGTTCACCTCTAACCTTCAGTGCTACCTGGCAAGTAGTACTCATTTGTTGACGCCAGTCCAGTGCTGAAATATATCCATACCACTGACTCTGTCGAGATATAATGATGCTGATAATACTTAAGAATATTAATAATAAGGATAATAAATAATGAGTGTGGAGGATAGCAGATGGAGACGGGATCATTACTTACGTTCCCGTTTATATCTCCCGCGATGCCTTAATAATAATAATAAATTTATATTTCTTATATTACGAATACAATGTAGATAAATTGTTCAGTAAACCGACAGGATGATGAATTAGACACTTGGGTATCTTTATTGTTGAAAATTAAGATACACAGGCATTGCACAAGTTTCTAATTCGAATTAAAACAAGTATTATTATCAGTGTTAGTATTATTGCTATAATTAATAGTGTATTATTATTATTTATGTCATTATTTTTCCTGTTAATACAATTTTTATATTTATCTACTGTGTCGTTCTAAATTAAAAATAACGTAATGACATTAAAAATACAGGAACATTACTGCAGGCCTATTGGCCTATGAAATTAAATTATAAGCATTCTTCAAAGACACTTCCTCCCTCGAGGAATCGAAAACTACTTAGAAAAGTGTCTCCTGGAAGCTGGAGTACGCCCTACACCCCTGGTTAGTGAGGCTAGCACGACTTAGCAATTCCCTTCCTTTTAGGAGAACTTTTTTTTGTGTATACAGATGAATTTATAAGAACTTGTTATAGTCTTAAGTTGAGCTTCCTGCTGCTGCTTCAGACTGAACAAAGTTAAGGGACTGAACACTTTGTATCAAGACTGAGGGACTGGACACTTTGTATCAAGACTGAGGGACTGGACACTTTGTATCAAGACTTAGGGACTGAACACTTTGTATCAAGACTTAGGGACTGAACACTTTGTATCAAGACTTAGGGACTGAACATCTTGTATCAAGACTGAGGGACTGAACATCTTGTATCAAGACTGAGGGACTGAACACCTTGTATCAAGACTGAGGGACTGAACACATTGTATCAAGACTGAGGGACTGAACATCTTGTATCAAGACTGAGGGACTGAACACCTTGTATCAAGACTGAGGGACTGAACATCTTGTATCAAGACTGAGGGACTGAACATCTTGTATCAAGACTGAGGGACTGAACACCTTGTATCAAGACTGAGGGACTGAACACATTGTATCAAGACTGAGGGACTGAACATCTTGTATCAAGACTGAGGGACTGAACATCTTGTATCAAGACTGAGGGACTGAACACCTTGTATCAAGACTGAGGGACTGAACACCTTGTATCAAGACTGAGGGACTGAACACCTTGTATCAAGACTGAGGGACTGAACACCTTGTATCAAGACTGAGGGACTGAACATCTTGTATCAAGACTGAGGGACTGAACATCTTGTATCAAGACTGAGGGACTGAACATCTTGTATCAAGACTGAGGGACTGAACACATTGTATCAAGACTGAGGGACTGAACACCTTGTATCAAGACTGAGGGACTGAACACCTTGTATCAAGACTGAGGGACTGAACACCTTGTATCAAGACTGAGGGACTGTCACTACCGATGAGTCCCAGGTGTTGTGCATGTGACAAATCACTAATTGGGTTAGAAACCTTCATTAGGCCTACCTTCTCGTTGACCTGTGTTACTAAGCTCGGAGAAGATAAGAGGAACATTGCAATAGGCCTATTGGTTTATGCTAGACGTTTCTAAGACTCAGAAGCTTCAGTAGGCCTACTGGCTTAGGTGATATTCATTCCTAACACTAGTTGGCCTACTGGTTCATGCTAGAGATATCCTAACTTATTTTTAAAGTATTAAGTAACATTCTTTTTAAATTTTTCTAATTATCTCTTTCACCCAAGAGTATCTTTGCTCATCCTCAGAGTATCTCTAACGCCCAAGATTATCTCTGCTCATCCTCAGAGTATCTCTAACGCCCAAGAATATCTCTACTCATCTTCAGAGTATCTCTACCACCCAAAAATATCTCTCCTCATCCTTAGACCGGAAAATAATACACCCACTCTGCAAGTTTGAAGCCGATCTGACGAGGCTTTCTCGAGTTATAAGTGCCGAATAGGTAAATCTTGCTATTTTGGCTTAAAAAGCAACGCTTTTGTTGCCGAATAAGGCAAGCGAAAATTTATGTATTCAATAATTTCGCAGAAATCATTCTGAACCTAACAAAAAAAATATATTTCATTTTGTTTGTTTATTATTAAATTATTGTAAACTTATATAAAATATATTTAGTTGGATTATGCTAAATTGAATTGCACTTGTTATAATAAGGTTAGATAAGTTTTCTAAGGTTCTTTTGGTATAAAATTATTAATTTTTACATTAACATAAATGAAAAATATATATATTTAAACGTATAAGATAAAATTTTAGAAAGGACTTAATTTTAAATGAGTTCTTGCTACTTGGCCAGTTTTACCTATTCGGCACGATATATATATATTTATTTTATTTAAGGCGACTGCTAGGAAGGTGAGCTCTACTCAAGATTGACCATTAGCTTGCTAGATAAAAGAGAGCCGATACTCGTGTGCGTGGCTGCTCATGATACAAGCACCTCGTGTGCGTGGCTATTCATGATACAAGCACCTCGTGTGCGTGGCTGTTCATGATACAAGCACATCGTGTGCGTGGCTATTCATGATACAAGCACCTCGTGTGCGTGGCTGTTCATGATACAAGCACCTCGTGTGCGTGGCTGCTCATGATATAACCTCGCAGGAAGTGAGATATACTGTATCAGTATAAGTGCCGGCTCTGGCATAAAGCCGTACGAAAATTTTCTTGTAAGGGCTGACTGAACTCGCTAATTTATAAACACGAAGTTTAAAAATTTCACAGATTTTATTTCTCAATTTTAGTCTATTTAAACTTCTCTCAAAATATTTTTATCATAGGACTGTATTTTCTTAAAGAAAAAAAACCCTGCAATTTGCGTTTCTTCTATTAACTACGAGACTAAGAACAGTAGAGAAGTGGCTGAGATATTGTTTTGAAAATTGAAGCCTACACAGTCTGAGATAGATCAGTATTGAGGGTTTGAAGACGATCAGATGAGGCATTTTCAAGTTATTAAAAAATGGATGATAAAAAAAAGAAATTCAGGCAACCATAGAAAGGTCTCTCTCTCTCACTCTCTCTCTCTCTCTCTCTCTCTCTCTCTCTCTCTCTCTCTCTCTCTCTCTCTCTCTCTCTCTCTCTCTCTCTCTCTCTCTCTCTCTCTCTCTCTCTCTCTCTCTCTCTCTCTCTCTCTCTCTCTCTCTCTCTCTCTCTCTCTCTCTCTCTCTCTCTCTCTCTCTCTCTCTCTCTCTCTCTCTCTCTACGGGTCAATGTGTAAGCACCCTGACCCTGGGCCTTGTCTTTAAAAGACCGGTTCAGGCAAGTTTCCAGTCCTTTAAAGCAACAGGTTGATAGAAGTTCATTGACGGCTTGGAACACCTGTCAAGGTCACGAAGTGATGTCATGATCACTCAGTTGTCAAGGTCATTTAGTTATCAAGGTCATTTAGCTGTCAAGTCCATCTAGTTAAGGCCATTCAGTTGTCAAGGTCACTCAGCTGTCGACGTCATTCAGTTGTCAAGGTCATTATAAATGATACATTTTTATGTTTAATGAAAAACACAAGATACAGTTCCACGAGATACATGGTAATGTACACATGGTGGACACTGGAGGACCAGCGCCACACACTACCAATGTACACATGGTGGACACTGGAGGACCAGCGCCACACACTACCAATGTACACATAGTGGACACTGGAGGACCAGCTCCACACACTACCAATGTACACATAGTGAACACTGGAGTACCAGCGCCACACACTACCAATGTACACATGGTGGACACTGGAGTACCAGCGCCACACACTACCAATGTACACATGGTGGACACTGGAGTACCAGCTCCACACACTACCAATGTACACATAGTGGACACTGGAGGACCAGCGCCACACACTACCAATGTACACATGGTTGACACTGGAGGACCAGCGCCACACACTACCAATGTACACATGGTGGACACTGGAGGACCAGCGCCACACACTACCAATGTACACATGGTGGACACTGGAGGACCAGCGCCACACACTACCAATGTACACATAGTGGACACTGGAGGACCAGCGCCACACACTACCAATGTACACATGGTGGACACTGGAGGACCAGCTCCACACACTACCAATGTACACATGGTGGACACTGGAGGACCAGCGCCACATACTACCAATGTACACATAGTGGACACTGGAGGACCAGCTCCACACACTACCAATGTACAAATGGTGGACACTGGAGGACCAGCGCCACACACTACCAATGTACACATAGTGAACACTGGAGGACCAGCTCCACACACTACCAATGTACACATGGTGGACACTGGAGGACCAGCTCCACACACTACCAATGTACAAATGGTGGACACTGGAGGACCAGCGCCACACACTACCAATGTACACATAGTGAACACTGGAGGGCCAGCTCCACACACTACCAATGTACACATGGTGGACACTGGAGGACCAGCGCCACACACTACCAATGTACACATGGTGGACACTGGAGGACCAGCGCCACACACTACCAATGTACACATGGTGGACACTGGAGGACCAGCGCCACACACTACCAATGTACACATGGTGGACACTGGAGGACCAGCGCCACACACTACCATAACAACGTACTGTAGTGAGAGATATGAACACTGGAGGACCAGCGCCACACACTACCATAACAACGTACTGTAGTGAGAGATATGGACACTGGAGGACCAGCGCCACACACTACCATAACAACGTACTGTAGTGAGAGATATGGACACTGGAGGACCAGCGCCACACACTACCATAACAACGTACTGTAGTGAGAGATATGAACACTGGAGGACCAGCGCCACACACTACCATAACAACGTACTGTAGTGAGAGATATGGACACTGGAGGACCAGCGCCACACACTACCATAACAACGTACTGTAGTGAGAGATATGGACACTGGAGGACCAGCGCCACACACTACCATAACAACGTACTGTAGTGAGAGATATGGCAGCAAGTGTAAAATATATCCAGTGAAAAAACTACAGTATAATGTTTTTGTCACTGATGTCCGCGTAAACAACTCGTTAGTTATAAGCAGATATAACTATACACATAATTCACTACCACTGTAACTATATTGTATGTTAATGATGTCAGCTATGGTCTCTATAAGTTGTATCATATACTTGAAGAAATAAAGATTATTATTATTACCATTATAGCTATCTAAACTTTGATGCCCATTACTGGACAAATTATACATCTCTGTAATCTATTAGTTACCGTCCACAGGATGGGTATGAGGTGTATCGAGATAATAAACTATCTGATAGGGGCGCCACGGGCACTTTACGAGAACACTGTATCAACATCCGTTATGCAAGAGTGTTCAGCATGGTACCAGAAACTATCTGATATATCAAGAGCCCTTCAGCAGTATCAAGGCTCTTGAAAGGTGATCAAGGTGGTAAGCACAACCACCTACTCAGCAGACCATCAGCTGAGGTGTAAGGTACCTGGAGTGGTGTAATGCACCTAGGGTGGTGTAAGACACCTGGGGTGGTACAGTACACCTGGGGTGGTGTAAGGCACCTGGGGTGGTGTAAGGCACCTGGGGTGGTGTAAGGCACCTGGGGTGGTGTAAGGCACCTGGGGTGGTGTAAGGCACCTGGGGTGGTGTAAGGCACCTGGGGTGGTGTAAGGCACCTGGGGTGGTGTAAGGCACCTGGGGTGGTGTAAGGCACCTGGGGTGGTGTAAGGCACCTGGGGTGGTGTAAGGCACCTGGGGTGGTGTAAGGCACCTGGGGTGGTGTAAGGCACCTGGGGTGGTGTAAGGCACCTGGGGTGGTGTAAGGCACCTGGGGTGGTGTAAGGCACCTGGGGTGGTGTAAGGCACCTGGGGTGAAACACTACACCTGGGGTGGTACACTACACCTGGGGTGGTACACTACACCTGGGGTGGTACACTACACCTGGGATGGTACAATACACCTAGGGTGGTACACTACACCTGGGCTGGTACAGTACACCTGGGGTGGTACAGTACACCTGGGGTAGTGTAAGGACCTCCCAGGGAAGACTGTTTCGTGTCGGTATTTAAAAGTCGGTTTATGTTAAGTTTTACGAATTGAACTTGCAGACGGTGTTGACCAGCACCTCCTGGGTGACTGTTAGTGTTGTGGGGAGGGTGGGGGAGCTTGGTTAGTGGGGTGTTGTGGTGGGGGAGCTTGGTTAGTGGGGAGGGTGGGGGAGCTTGGTTAGTGGGGTGTTGTGGTGGGGGGAGGGACCTCAAGGTAGGATCTGTGTGTCAGGATAAACCTGAAGGTAGGACCTTCATTTCAGGACAGACCTGGAGGCAGGACTTGCATTTCAGGACAGACCTGGAGGCAGGACCTGTGTATCAGGATAGACCTGGAAGCAGTGATAATAATAATAATAATAATAATAATAATAATAATAATAATAATAATAATAAACACTAGAGGTTCTAACAGTGGCCACTGTGAACGCCATCAGTGTTGATTCATATTTTTTATTTACCTCATGCATTTTTCTCAGCCACAAATGAGAGAGACGTCCTTTTTCTTGTACTTCGTTAACCCCTGGTTACTAGGGTCACTGGTTACCAGGTGGTCTCGTTAACCCCTGGTTACTAGGGTCACTGGTTACCAGGTGGTCTCGTTAACCCCTGGTTACTAGGGTCACTGGTTACCAGGTGGTCTCGTTAACCCCTGGTTACTAGGGTCACTGGTTACCAGGTGAGAACCTCACCTTGTGGATAAGAACAATTTTTTTCCCACTCGTTCGAACATTGTCTGGGGACAGAAATAACGTTGGTTGAGTTGGTATGACTGGCGTAGTAGTAGTAATAGTTGTAGTAGCAGTAGTAATAGTTGTAGTAGCAGTAGTAATAGTTGTAGTAATAGTTGTAGTAGCAGTAGTAATAGTTGTAGTAGCAGTAGTAATAGTTGTAGTAGCAGTAGTAATAGTTGTAGTAGTAGTAATAGTTGTAGTAGCAGTAGTAATAGTTGTAGTAGCAGTAGTAATAGTTGTAGTAGCAGTAGTAATAGTTGTAGTAGTAATAGTTGTAGTAGCAGTAGTAATAGTTGTAGTAGCAGTAGTAATAGTTGTAGTAGCAGTAGTAATAGTTGTAGTAGCAGTAGTAATAGTTGTAGTAGTAGTAATAGTTGTAGTAGCAGTAGTAATAGTTGTAGTAGCAGTAGTAATAGTTGTAGTAGCAGTAGTAATAGTTGTAGTAGCAGTAGTAATAGTTGTAGTAGCAGTAGTAATAGTTGTAGTAGCAGCAGTTGTAATAGTTGTAGCTGCAGTAGTAACTGATGCTGTTGCTTCTACTGCTTTTGTTCCTACTGCTGCTGTTACTGTTGTTGCTGCCGCTGCTGTTGTTACTGTTGTTGGTGCTGCTGTTGCTGTTGTTACTGCTGCTATTGTTACTGTTGTTAGTGCTGCTATTACTGTTGTTGATGGTGCTGCTGCTACTGTTGTTCCTGATGGTGTTACTGTTGTTGCTGCTACTTTAGTTATTACTGTTGTTGCTGCTACTTTAGTTATTACTGTTGTTGCTGCTACTTTAGTTATCACTGTTGTTGCTGCTACTGTTGTTGGTGGTGCTGGTGTTACTGTTGCTGCTACTGCTGGTGACGAGGCTGGACCGTCAACCACCCGCCTGCTCGCCTGCCCGTCGGGTCACTGCCCTCACACCCGCTCCAAACCTGTTACCCGACCCACACTTACCCCTCCACGGACCGACCAAGCCCAACCCACCTTGGTCCAACCCACCCAAGCCCACTTACAACCACTCCCAGCATGGTCCAGCTCATCCAGACCCGCTCATGACCCTCTAGTCCGGTCCACTCAAACCCACACTGGTCCATTCCAGCATGGTCCAACCAACACTAACCCAAATTCGGTCCAATCAAATTAATCCTGAATTCAGTGTAACCTTAAATAGGTCCAGAGTAACCTTAAATAAGTCCACTGTAAACTTAATTAGGTCCACACAAGTCTAGTGTAACATTAATTAGCACCATCCTTGTGTGACTATAACCTTGACCCCGTATCGCCGTCAGGTAACAACCTCTTCAACCCAAATATTTGTACCCGTGGAGGTACGCACAGGAGAGACTGGAGGTCCACTCCCTCCCTCTTACTAACCTCCCTTCCCCCTACTTCCCTCCCTCTATCACCCACCCTCTCTCCCTCACATTCCTTTATTCTATCCTAAAATCCCCTTATGTAATTCCTTATCCTAGTCAGCACTCTGTTTCCAGTCTCTCTCTCTCCATTTTCTACATCCCAGGGTGGTATGTCTTCTGATCCCACTGTTTTGTTTATGTAATTGCATGACTTTCTGAAGGATGTTTTTGAGGTTCAACGCCCCCGTGGCCCGGTCCCAGACCAGGCTTCCTGGTGGATCAAGACCTGATCAACTAGACTATTAATGCTGACCTCGCGCTGTACCACGTACGAACCGCAGCCAGGCTGTTCTCTAGTTCGTTCAGTCAGATCCACCTGGGTTCTCTTATAAACAAAGACGCTGTTAGCACACTTCAGCTCGTTTCAAAGTTCTTCAATACCGTATTAGTTCCAGTAACAGTTCTAGAGCAGTGACAGCAGCAGCAACAGGAGCACGGACAAAACAAAAACAGTGGCATGCGTAGGGTACGCACCTCTCCCTCCAATTATACGCACGCCCATCAGGCATTAACTTACTAAATTTACGTTCATGTTTTTGGTTTCATTAGGTATCGTGTGAGGAAGTTAAGTGCTCAGAGGTACTCAGGTGAGAGAGACGCCGCCCTAGGCGACTCTAACATGGCGGATATTATTATGTACCCTCAGACTCCTGTGCAAGGGTAGGTAAGGTCAGGGAAATGATGGATTTTATGAAGACTTCCTCTGATATTTGCATTTCTAATGGTGTTCCTGTTTTATGATGGAAAGAAAGCGTGTTAAGATAAGATATTCTTCGGATTTTTAACCCCGGAGGGTTAGCCACCCAGGATAACCCAAGAAAGTCAGTGCGTCATCGAGGACTGTCTGTCTTATTTCCATTGAGGTCCTTAATCTTGTCCCCAGTTTAGGAGACTTGGTCAGTGAGAGAGAGAGAGAGAGAGAAAAGAGAGAGAGAGAGAGAGAGAGAGAGAGAGAGAGAGAGAGAGTGTGCGTGCGTGTGTGAGAGAGGCAGAATGATGCGATGATATAACTTACAATTGAAGGAGCCACACCCCCAGCCGTGCCCTGGGGTACAGCCACACCCCAGCCCTGCCCTGGGGTACAGCCACACCCAGCCCTGCCCTGGGGTACAGCCACACACCAGCCCTGCCCTGGGGTACAGCCACACCCCCAGCCCTGCCCTGGGGTACAGCCACACACCAGCCCTGCCCTGGGGTACAGCCACACCCCAGCCCTGTCCTGGGGTACAGCCACACACCAGCCCTGTCCTGGGGTACAGCCACACCCCCAGCCCTGCCCTGGGGTACATCCACACACCAGCCCTGCCCTGGGGTACAGCCACACACCAGCCCTGCCCTGGGGTACAGCCACACACCAGCCCTGCCCTGGGGTACAGTTACACCCCAGCCCTGCCCTGGGGTACAGCCACACTCCAGCCCTGCCCTGGGGTACAGCCACCCCCCAGCCCTGCCCTGGTGAGTGTGGTGTGAGGGAGGGAAGTGGAAAGAAGGAAAGAGAGGAAGATAGAGGAGAGACACTGGATGAGAGACAAGGAGATAGGAAATCAAAAGGAAAGAAGAGAAGAGAAACCCAGGAAAAGAGAACGAGAAAGTGGGAGACCAAGAAAGAATCCAGAAAGAGGAGACGGGAAAGAGACCAGGGAGAGAGAGACTTACATGGTAGCCTCTGCATGTGACAAAAATCAGACACACCCTCACCAAACCACGGAACATATGGGGTTTGAACATATGACGAGTGAGTCTTAAAACTCCAGGCCATTGCGTAAATCACTAGGCCAGCCACTTCCCATGGCTTCTAACCCCACCCGTACCATAGTTTGTTTACAATCATGTTATTACGATTTCATGAGACACCCTCGCCAGTAGCAGGTAAACACACATGCCACGACAAGCGAGCATCAACGATCAAGATTTTCCTAAACAAAAAAGCATCAAGGGGGTCACACTTTGCCGGGAAAGGAATTGAATTCCCACGAGCGTTGGTCCTTGTCAGGAATTCCTCCTACAATCATCATTTTAAGGTCATAATATTCAGTTTGCTTCTTACAAGCAGTTTGAGTTACCCAGACACGTAAAGAAGGCTCTTCATTACACGACTTCCTTTGCAAGTCAATGTGTAAGAGTTTGATACATATAAAGGTAGGAAGTAGCCACTGGACACTACCAGATCCTCCCAAAGATAGTCAGATACCAACCTGCAATGAACGTTGATGCTACATTAAGTTTACCACGCACAACACACACTACCTCGATGTTATATTCCACTGACAGTATGTTTGATTGATTCATCAATAACACAAGCGGGTCTTAACGGGAAGAAAGTTGATTGACCTTGTGTTAATCTATTGACGACTGAAAACAGAGAAGCCGTATTAATGAACGAGCAATTTTATGATTGAGAATATTATTCCTTTATCCACAGACACTTTCTGAAAATTGCAGTCGTAGGTGAGGCACCAATCCTCCATTAACTTAATAAAGTTTTCCATTGCTAACTTAATAAGTTTAAAAGTTTATAAGTGCCTTACGGTATTAAGGTTGGTAATAGATACCGACAAATTGGTTTAGATAGACATGTAAGTAAACACTAGGACCAGGACCGAAACGTTTTCTAATAAATACGTCTTAGTGTTTTTAAAGTTCTAAACCAATAAGTTCCTTGAACTGTGGGCGCCTAGCACCAACAGCCTGGTTGATCAGGCCATCCAGCAGGAGACCTGGTCTGGCCCGGAGGCCTGTTCCAAATTAACTCCAGGTTCATGCAATATATAGATTGGTTAATTGGGTTTAAAGTCTACCAGGCGAGGGTCATTAAGACTGACTATCACCTGTTCACTACCAATCAAGAATATTCTAATGCCTAAAATAGTGATTAATGTAAACTCTAGGTGTATATACACTCAGATATATACATCTCTCAGTGTATATACACTGAGATATACACTCCTCTGTGTATTTACACTGAGATATACGCACCTCTCAGTGTATATACACATATACACACCTTTCAGTGTATATACACTGAGATATACACACCTCTCAGTGTATATACACCGAGATATACACACCTCTCTGTACTTGAGTATTAGGGAGCTTAAAAAAGACAGATAAATTATAATTTATCAATAATTATTAGTAGTAATACTAGTAGTAATATTAGTAGTAGTACTAGTAGTAACATTAGTAGTAGTATTGGTACTAGTAGTAGAAGTAGTAGCACTATTAGTAGTAATAGTTACATCTACATCTGTGCTAGTAAAATAGTTATGTATTTTTCTCTCTTCTCCCTAGTGAGAGCGTTGAACACTGAACACAACACAATGTTCACGCAATCCAACACTCAGCCGTCAAATATATATTGATTGTGTGTGAACATAACGAATGTACATCCACCCGCTGTACAACGAGAGAGAGAGAGAGTAATACTTGTACCCAGTTATACCTTGGGCAAGGCCGGAGGGGCAGGTGATGGGGTTGCCCTTAGCCAGTAGGAGTGGTGGGTAGGAAATGAGTGGCGTTGGGAATAACGGGTCGAGAAGGAATGGGAAGAGAAGAGAGAAGGGCAGGGGGAAGAAAGATTAGAAAGAAAAGGCGGAGGAAGAAGAGGAAAAAAGATGAGAAAGAGGAGGAAGGGAAAAAATTAAATAGGGTTGAGAGCATGAAGGTAAGAATTTAGGGGAGAGAGGAAGGGTGGGAGTGTTCACCACATGGGTGGGCAAGTCACCTCACCCACCCTCAGTTCCACAGGTGAGCTGTCGCTCCAAGCATACCTAAATACAATTGAAATTCTTAAGTAATGGTTAGGAAAAGTCCAGTTAACTTCTCTCTCTCTCTCTCTCTCTCTCTCTCTCTCTCTCTCTCTCTCTCTCTCTCTCTCTCTCTCTCTCTCTCTCTCTCTCTCTCTCTCTCAAGAAGCTCCACAGGTTCCCTGTAATTGAAGACGTGTGGAACGAATTTCATTTTATTTATTGCCACTTTTATTCATTCTCGAATGTTATGATCGTATTCGAATGCGTGCTTGCGGCCCAGTCTTCAACTCAGTACACTCATCGACTCTTCCGTTTCTATTCAATCCTCTTATTCTAGAACGATGAACAGCCACAACACCAAAGAACAATTCACGAATAACTTTAGATGACGTTTCAGTCCGTTCCAGACAATGAAGAAGTGTAAATTAAGGGTTAGCTGTAAAAGTTTCGAACGAATATAAAATTCACAAAGGCCGTCGTATTCTTGCCCAATGAATAGCCAAATTTTCATTTCATGGCGAATAAATGTGTTTTTTATGATGCTAACAGGTTTGTCAAACCAGTGAGGCCTCTTGAGAGGCAAGTGGATTTAAGGATAATAATTTTTAAGGGTTGAGATAAACTTGACATCTTTTAAAAGATGTTCAGCCTGTTTTTGAGGTCAGAGGTAAACAAACCCACCATTTTGTGACGTCACGAACTGATGTCGCGTGGGCCGTAGCTTGAACATTTGACTGGATTTATCTAGATACTGATAATTTAACTTGAATATAATCATCTTGACACGTAGAATATAATTTGGCTGTTATTATCTTGACACGGAGGACTATGTACGGCCAGAACCTCATACTTAAACCGGGCTATATTGCAATTCTGTCTTCAGCAGATTTTACACAGATATAACGAAGCGTTTCTCATACGTTATCGCAAACTCTTCGTTGTAAGTGCTGGAAATATTTATGACCGCAGTGGGTTTAGCGCATCCCCGTGAATATAATGTTGCTGTAAATATCGGTCTTTAACACGGCCACTTGAGAGGATCTTAAAGATTTGCCTCCTTATTACTGATTTGCATAAGTCGACCAGTCAAGAGATTCCTTGATGCTGTGGAAGGGCTCTTGATTCAGTAATAATAATGATAATAGCAATAATAATAATAATATCAATAATGAAAATAGTAATAATAATGAAAAATGAAAATAATGATAATAGCGATGATAATAATAAAAATAATTATAATAATAATGAACATAAGGATAATAGCAATAATAATGAAAATAATGATTAGCAATAATAATAACAATAATAATAATAATGAAAATAATGATAATAATAATGAAAATGATAGCAATAATAATAATAATAATAATGAAAATAATGATAGCAATAATAATAATAATTATAATGATAATAGGAATACTAATAATAGCAATAATAATGATAATAGCAATAATAATAATAATAGCAATAATAATAATAATGATAATAGCAGTAATAATAATAACAATAATAGTGATAGTAATAGCAATAATAATGATAGTAATAGCAATAATAATAATGATAGTAATAGCAATAATAATAATGATAATAATATCAATAATAAAAAAGCTAATAAAAAGTGTAGGTAAGGTCAGTTATCCCCGGTGAAGTGGATAGCGTCATTAGCATACATTACGTCCGATCGTTATCTCTCGGTTCATTCATGGGATAACGGGAGGTAATTACGTAAGGCGGGGGAGGTTAAACGGAGATTGGAGTCCACATTAACTTCCTCCTCTCTCTCCCTACCCCCTCCCCCCACTTTCAACTCCAGTATCTCACACCAGGGGAAAAAAAACTGATTGGCCAAATTCGGGCATGAATGAAAGGCTGTGGGAGACTGGTCGTTAGTTAGAGCGCTATTTGCACACTAACTGTCTTTGATAACAGGATTAGTCGGCATGATGAAGATTAGAGAGGAGGATGAGGAGAAGACGGGGGTTGAATGGGAAGAAGCAAAGGTGAAAGAGGAGGAATAAAAGGACATATTAGACCCCCTGCTGAAGAGGACCTCAGCAGGGGGTCGAAATATACAGATCATTTAATTTTCTGAGTATATATACTAGGTATATATACTAATGTATATATATCACGAAATCGTAATCACACGATTGTAGACAAACCACGGCACGGGTGAGGTTTGAACCCATGGCGAGTGAGTCGTAAATCTCCAGGCCAGTGCGTAAACCACTGACCATGGGTTCTAACCCCGTACCGTGGTTTGTTTACTAACGTGTATACTATATATTCAGGTAATTGGGTTTAAATAACCAGCAAGGTCAGCTGGTATTTATTTTCATGGAAGATGAGTTTCAGGAGTGTGATTGACACTTTAATTACTGATAAGTAATCTTAGTCGTAAATTTACTTAATATTTCTAGTTCTTATTCATTAGTGATGTATAATACAGTAGTATGATTGGCAGGTTAATCAGAGGGGGTAACTAGCGTTCATTGATAAGGTGAATGAGATGATCACTCATGAACAACCAGACATGAAGATGAGATGATCATAACTCAGGAACAACCAGACATGAAGATGAGATGATCATCACTCAGGAACAACCAGACATGACATGAAGATGAGATGATCATCACTCAGGAACAAGCAGACATGAAGATGAGATGATCATAACTCAGGAACAACCAGACATGAAGATGAGATGATCATCACTCAGGAGCAACCAGACATGAAGATGAGATGATCATCACTCAGGAACAACCAGACATGAAGATGAGATGACCATCACTCAGGAACAACCAGACATGAAGATGAGATGATCATCACTCAGGAACAACCAGACATGAAGATGAGATGACCATCACTCAGGAACAACCAGACATGAAGATGAGATGATCATCACTCAGGAACAACCAGACATGAAGATGAGATGATCATCACTCAGGAACAACCAGATATGAAGATGAGATGATCATCACTTACGAGCAACCAGACATGAAGATGAGATGATCATCACTCAGGAACAACCAGACATGAAGATGATATGATCATCACTCAGGAGCAACCAGACATGAAGATGAGATGATCATCACTCAGGAACAACCAGACATGAAGATGAGATGATCATCACTCAGGAACAACCAGACATGAAGATGAGATGATCATCACTCAGGTACAACCAGACATATAGATGAGATGATCATCACTCAGGAGCAACCAGACATGAAGATGAGATGATCATCACTCAGGTACAACCAGACATGAAGATGAGATGATCATCACTCAGGTACAACCAGACATGAAGATGAGATGATCATCACTCAGGTACAACCACACATGAAGATGAGATGATCATCACTCAGGAACAACCAGACATGAAGATGAAATGATCATCACTCAGGTACAACCAGATATGAAGATGAGATGATCATCACTCAGGAACAACCAGACATGAAGATGAGATGATCATCACTCAGGAACAACCAGACATGAAGATGAGATGATCATCACTCAGGAACAACCAGACATGAAGATGAGATGATCATCACTCAGGAACAACCAGACATGAAGATGAGATGATCATCACTCAGGAACAACCAGACATGAAGATGAGATGATCATCACTCAGGAACAACCAGACATGAAGATGAGATGATCATCACTCAGGTACAACCACACATGAAGATGAGATGATCATCACTCAGGAACAACCAGACATGAAGATGAAATGATCATCACTCAGGTACAACCAGACATGAAGATGAGATGATCATCACTCTATAACAACCAGACATGAAGATGAGATGATCATCACTCAGGAACAACCAGACATGAAGATGAGATGATCATCACTCAGGAACAACCAGACATGAAGATGAGATGATCATCACTCAGGAACAACCAGACATGAAGATGAGATGATCATCACTCAGGAGCAACCAGACATGAAGATAAGATGATCATCACTCAGGAACAATCAGACATGAAGATGAGATGATCATCACTCAGGAACAACCAGACATGAAGATGAGATGATCATCACTCAGGAGCAACCAGACATGAAGATGAGATGATCATCACTCAGGAACAACCAGACATGAAGATGAGATGATCATCACTCAGGAGCAACCAAACATGAAGATGAGATGATCATCACTCAGGAGCAACCAGACATGAAGATGAGATGATCATCACTCAGGAACAACCAGACATGAAGATGAGATGATCATCACTCAGGAACAACCAGACATGACTGTTATTCTCGTTAATAGTTCCATTACTAGCTCAGTAGAAGAACGTTTGACTCAAAATCGGAAGGACGCGGATTAGATTGCCCGGTGAGACAAGATGCATGATACAAGATGCTGCTACCCATGTTCAGGTAGCAGTGAATATATATCTGGGAGTTAGTCGACTCTTATGGCTTGAATTATTGGGAAGTTAATAAGCCACACGGCTTGGCTTTCTTGGGTTATACAGGGTTAATATCCTTCCAGGGGCAGTAATGCCAAGACCTTCTTTTTAATGTTATTTATGGTATATGCCATAGTGGATTTGTTCAATGGCGACTCCGCCTCCTCCTGCTTCTACTCACCTGACTGCAGTATATAAGTCACTTCTCTCTACATATGCTGCACATTTCTCAACATTGATGGACTGAACACATCGACTCCAGGCTGAGGGACTGATTATCTCAAACTCCTCCTCACCTTTCACCATTATTCTCTGTATTGGACTGAAGAAGCCGCTGGCTGGCTAAACGTTTCCTCGGTAAAGATCCCCAAATATTGCTCAAGTGTCTCATTCTTCAACTTGTCGGTTTTCAAAACCATTTTCATCATATATCACAAAGTTGAAGTATTATCGCCCCGGCTGATCAGTTCCTGATCAACTAGGCTGTTACTGCTGGCCGCTCGTAGTCCAACGAAATAACCACAGCCCGGCTGATCGGGTACTGACTTCAGGTATCTATCCAGCTCCCTCTTGAAGTCTTGTCCAGCGTGAGTCTGACCTTAAACGAACTCCAGCGTGTTCCAGCCCTCAGTCGGCGAGTCTGGCGGTGAAGGTGCCAGGGAAAAACTCCCGCTGTGAATATACCAAATCAGGGTCGTCTGCAGATGAAGTGTTGCGTCTCTATGACGGGTGGAGTCGGCGAGGCAGCAGTCTTATTATGGTTACAACATGCAGGGTAATTTACTCGGCTTCATTGAGGGGTTCGTGGAGACCCGTGGGCGCTCACTTTCCACTCATAACTAGTTTCGTTTTTCCTTCTTTTTCCTTGGATGATTTTTCAGATATTTCCGTTAACGGGTTGGGCTTATGCGCCGGACGAAATAGATACTTTTTCAGAGTGCACAGGTTCGACCATTGTGCTAAGACGTACCTAACTAGGAGCCCATTGGAAATAAGTCACTTTGACTTTTCTCGGTTATCCTATGTAATTTACACACATGTTACTGTGTATATTAATTTGTGTAACTTTATTTATGCGTACCTGTACGTAAATAAACTTACTGGAGTCCGAAAGTAGGTGTTCTGCAGTGCTCATCCAATCTTACGTTCTTTTCCAATGGCTGCATTATTTTACAAGCTAAGTAATTGGCAGAGTATGATAATTTTATACATATGATGTTAGAGGAAACTAAATAATTTAAAAGGATAGAAAATACTGGGAAGTAGGCAGTCATGCACACTACACTTGCCCTGATACTCTGAGTGATCTTGCAAATCATTGTTTCAAATTGTTTCTCTGCACGACAGGGAGGCGCTGAATGAGAAGACAAACCTGAATAGAAAAAAAACACGAAGCTTATTTTAGAGAGTAATTCGTGATGTTGGTGTACCTGAGTGTTTACCTTCCAGCTAGGTCACCTTGTTTTGTTTCATCTTAGTCAGTGCCTTATATGTATGATAGGTAAAAGGACACATATGCAACTAATACGGCATTTTATTGTGACAACGCTTCGCTCTCCAGGAGCTGTCAAGAAGTTACGGCATGACATGGTATTTTACCTGACATATTGTCGCTAATTTTACTAACATTATTACGCAGTGTATGTAAAGGTAAAGTATGTGGTGATAGTTCTGTGTGTGTGTGTGTGTGTGTGTGTGTGTGTGTGTGTGTATTCACTAGCTGAGGGAAGCAGCTCTGGTAGTCCACACTGGCTGTAAAGGAGTGGCGTAATTTGCTGTTAAAATTACAATGTTTTTCTGTGTGGGCATGGAGGGTGAAGAGGAGTGAGAGATAAATCCTGACCCGGATTTGCATTCTAATAACAGTTGAACTGGGCATGGTCAGTATCAAGGGTATCCCATGCCCCATGACTCCCGTGTGAATAGGTACTGAGGAGAGGATGCTGCATGACGCTTGCTCTGTGGCAGACTTGTGACTCGCAGTGACCTGGTCTTATATATTGCTAGATTCTTGGGAAGTGGTTGGTCCAGTGGACTACAAGCTAGCAAGAAACTGTACAATGTTCACCACGATTGTGATTGGCGTGGCTCTCCTCTTGTTATAAGAATCATCACTCTAGTGGTGTCTCACTCGTCCTGCCTGGCTGGGGTCACCCTCAGTTGTGTCCCTGGCGTCCTGCCTGGCTGGAGGTCACGTTCAGTGGTGTCTAACAAGGTGGCGTCCTGCCTGTCCACCAACCTACCACTCACTAAGACATCTGGTTCCCCGCGCACCTCCCCCTTACCCACCAACCAATAGGAACGTTCCTTCGGTCGGTCTGGAAACACCCTCCCTCTCCTCTCCAGGAAAACTGGACTCACCGAACTGGAAAGCAAGTCTTCTCGAACCGAGGTCATCAACCTTGGGTCTCTGGCCGTAGGTGTGCCATTATAGAAGAATGCTTAGACTGCTTTTGGAAACGCTTCTCCTAGTTTCCAGTTTGGAAGCTTAATGCATACCGGTCTCTTTCTGGGGTTGATATAGCCGGAAGGTATCAATCTTGTGGGTTCTAGTGCGATTATTGGCCTCATGAAGTACTGTTGTTTAGAGCCTCTTACATTACAGTCGGCTTATTGAAAACTCCCTAGGAGGATATGTGGTGGGTTGTTAATGTGTGTGGTGTTGGTGGGAGAGGGACTGGTCACCTGCCGTGCCAGGTGTGAGGTCTCTTGATGATAGGATCAAGTACGGCGTCTCTGGCCGCCTTCAAGGACACCCACTGCGGGTCACTGACCTACCCGCTACATCCCAGCAACGGCCGAGTGGGTCAAAGACACCACCACTCACACTGTTTTCCAGTGTGCTGGAAGATGATCGATAGCCCTGACGGGTGCTGTAAATAATTCGTGTCATCCTGGAACACCTGGAAGATGATCGAGAGCCCTGGCGCGTGTTTGAAATGTTTCTTGTCACCCTGAAACACCTGGAAGAGGCAGTAAGTCCTTTAGAATATGATAGAAAGCAAGAAACGTTTACAGTAAATCGGAAACTTACAAAGGAAACCTTGGATGACATTTCGGTCCGTCCTGGTGATGACAGAACAGCTGTACAAGGTACCATGATCGCTGGGAGATGATATAGAGCCCTGACTGGTCATGAAGAGCTATCGTGTGATTCCAGAACAGCTGGACGAGGTACCATGATTGCTGGAAGATTGGAGAGCCCTGACTGGTCATGGAAAGTTATCCTGGTGATTTAAGAACAGCGAACGAGGCACCATGATCGCTGGAAGATCAGAGAGCCCTGACTGGTCATGGAAAGTTATCCTGTGATCCCGGAACTGCTGGAGGCGGTACGATAACCGCTGATGCTTGCCTTTCCAGTCACCTACAGCCGTCAGGTCATCTCAGGTCGAGTTCAGCCACGAGGGAATCGTGTACCAGCTTTCCTTTCCAGTGATCTGCATGCGACAAACACTCTAGTATCAGAAGGCAATGCACATCTCCCTGTGTCGGCGTTAATTGTAAAGGTGCTGCGAAGAACGGGTTCCGCCAAGGACCCTGCAAGATTCCTGCCAACCTGGCTTCGTTAGGGAACAAGAAACACACACACACACACACACACACACACACACACACACACTCGACCCCTGCAACCACAACTGGTGAGTACACACACACCATGTTATCCTCAGGCTAGTTGAATCTTCTCGTGCTGGAGATTTTACCCTTCGGTCAGGCAGGTCCTTGTTTTCTTGTTTGTTGTTCTGATGTTCATTGTGCACTCACCAGACAAGCATCTCTCTCTCTCTCTCTCTCTCTCTCTCTCTCTCTTGATCCAGGGAGTTTAACTTGACTTCCCCTTCCCTGGATTGAACCTCATATTACCTCCCAATTCCTGACCACTTTACGGCCCTCACTGGTTTAGTACTTCTCCAAAAATGTCACTCACAACACCGACAGTTCTTGTTACTCTCTAACGAATGTTTAGCGTTCACATTTGAACGTTCCCTGGAAGTGCCTAGCCTCCGCGTTGCCAGACGTGTCGTGGTTATTTTCTAGTTCAAAAATCATGCGCTAAATTTACATGGGTCATAACCCTGTTATCGTAATGTAATGGATAACTAATTGATAGCTAAATCTCCTCTATACTCTGTAATTTTTCGTAAATGTGATTGAAAAAGAGTCATCCAAAATTAAATAGAGCGTGGAAGAGCCTTCACAGTATATGCTATTCAATTCTCAATACACTTATTCAATCGCGTTTACTGAAAATTTCGCTATATAGAGAAGTGAGTGTACTGTCTTTACTTACAATAGATGGTAATAGCCTCATTACACTTAGTATAATGTAAATACGGCCTCACAACACAACCCACATATAGGAGAAAGAAACTTTATGACGACGTTTCGGTCCGCCTTGGACCATTCACTAGTCGGTCCAAGTCGGATCGAAACGTCGTCAAAAAGTTTCTCTCCTACGATTGTATAACTGTGAGAGCTCTCCACCTTCCCCGTCTCCAGCGGCTTGTTGGGGCCACCTGGGTGAGTGTTTGATGAACTATCAGCTGCAACAACAACAACATTCTTGCACACTGGTTCCTCCTCTATCTGAGGATCAAGGCTCCTGCTGCAGTCCACCACCCTCACCAAACATACATCTTGTTGTTGCTAAATGACACGGAGTCTAAACATTGGGACGTCTTATTGTTGGGGAATTGTCAACGGACCACTAGTTGTCTTCAAGAGACGTTGTCTTCAAGACAGGTCTTCAATAGAAGTGGTCTTCAGAAGAGGTTGTCTTCAAGACAGGCTTTCAGAAGAGGTTGTCTTCAAGACAGGCTTTCAAAAGAGGTTGTCTTCAAGAGAGGTATCCTTCAAGTATCCTTCAGACAGGGTCGGTGCCCGAATTTATATACTGCGAGGGGGGGAGGGGGGGAGGAGCCTTGTTTTGAAGCTGCGTTATTATTATTATTATTACTATTTTTATTTTGGGACTAGAGCCCCCTGAGGCTCCTCCTTGGCGCCGCCACTGCCTTCAGATATCCTTCAGCTACCCTTCAGATACCCTTCGGATATCCTTCAGCTCCCCTTCAGATACTCTTCAGATATCGTCCAGGTATATCCTTTAGGTATCCTTTAGGTATCCTTCAGGTATCCTGGGACCTTGATCACTCCAAATGTTTACATTTTGTATCTTTTTCCAACGACCTCTCGGTACCACATCACAGTTTTTGTTTTGTAGAGTGAGGCACTTGTGCAACGCTTTGGGAATCTTTCCTTTCTAAACGTTTCGCCAACCAGGGGGCTTTTTCAGTCCAATACAGAGAATAACAGTGGAAGATGAGGAGTTTGAGGTAATCAGTCCCTCAACCTGGAGTCGATGTGTTTGCATCACAGTTTTTGTTTTGCTTTATCCTTTGCATCGTAAGGTCGGTAAAGCGACTGATACTAAACGTAATGATTATTTATTACCGAAAACGGGTTTGTTGTTTTTTCTCTTCACGCTTTCAAAAAATATTTTCACATTTATACCTACCTGTTGTTAGAGTGTGAGAAAAGTGATATTTATGAAGGAATTCAGGGGAACCTGGTTAGCCGGACTGGAGTCCTGGAGGTGGGGAAGTACAGTACCTGCACTCTGAAGAATGGGTGAGGATGTTGTGGTTCTGGAGGTGGGAAGCACAGTACCTGCACTCTGAAGGATGAGTGAGGATGCTGTGGTTCTGGAGGTGGGAAGTACAGTACCTGCACTCTGAAGGATGAGTGAGGATGGTGTGGTTCTGGAGGTGGGATGTACAGTACCTGCACTCTGAAGGATGAGTGAGGATGGTGTGGTTCTGGAGGTGGAACTTACAGTACCTGCACTCTGAAGGATGAGTGAGGATGGTGTGGTTCTGGAGGTGGGAAGTACAGTACCTGCACTCTGAAGGATGAGTGAGGATGTTGTGGTTCTGGAGGTGGGAAGTACAGTACCTGCACTCTGAAGGATGAGTGAAGATGGTGTGGTTCTGGAGGTGGGGAAGTACAGTACCTGCACTCTGAAGGATGAGTGAGGATGGTGTGGTTCTGGAGGTGGGAAGTACAGTACCTGCACTCTGAAGGATGAGTGAGGATGCTGTGGTTCTGGAGGTGGGGAAGTACAGTACCTGCACTCTGAAGGATGAGTGAGGATGGTGTGGTTCTGGAGGTGGGAAGTACAGTACCTGCACTCTGAAGGATGAGTCAGGATGCTGTGGTTCTGGAGGTGGGGAAGTACAGTACCTGCACTCTGAAGGATGAGTGAGGATGTTGTGGTTCTGGAGGTGGGATGTACAGTACCTGCACTCTGAAGGATGAGTGAGGATGTTGTGGTTCTGGAGGTGGGATATACAGTACCTACACTCTGAAGGATGAGTGAGGATGCTGTGATTCTGGAGGTGGGAAGTACAGTACCTACACTCTGAAGGATGAGTGAGGATGTTGTGGTTCTGGAGGTGGGATGTACAGTACCTGCACTCTGAAGGATGAGTGAGGATGCTGTGGTTCTGGAGGTGGGAAGTACAGTACCTGCACTCTGAAGGATGAGTGAGGATGTTATGGTTCTGGAGGTGGGATGTACAGTACCTGCACTCTGAAGGATGAGTGAGGATGTTGTGGTTCTGGAGGTGGGATGTACAGTACCTGCACTCTGAAGGATGAGTGAGGATGTTGTGGTTCTGGAGGTGGGATGTACAGTACCTGCACTCTGAAGGATGGGTGAGGATGTTGGGGTTCTGGAGGTGGGATGTACAGTACCTGCACTCTGAAGGATGAGTGAGGATGGTGTGGTTCTGGAGGTGGGAAGTACAGTACCTGCACTCTGAAGGATGAGTGAGGATGTTGTGGTTCTGGAGGTGGGAAGTACAGTACCTACACTCTGAAGGATGGGTGAGGATGTTGTGGTTCTGGAGGTGGGAAGTACAGTACCTACACTCTGAAGGATGGGTGAGGATGTTGTGGTTCTGGAGGTGGGAAGTACAGTACCTGCACTCTGAAGGATGGGTGAGGATGTTGTGGTTCTGGAGGTGGGAAGTACAGTACCTACACTCTGAAGGATGAGTGAGGATGTTGTGGTTCTGGAGGTGGGAAGTACAGTACCTACACTCTGAAGGATGGGTGAGGATGTTGTGGTTCTGGAGGTGGGAAGTACAGTACCTACACTCTGAAGGATGGGTGAGGATGTTGTGGTTCTGGAGGTGGGAAGTACAGTACCTACACTCTGAAGGATGGGTGAGGATGTTGTGGTTCTGGAGGTGGGAAGTACAGTACCTGCACTCTGAAGGATGGGTGAGGATGTTGTGGTTCTGGAGGTGGGAAGTACAGTACCTACACTCTGAACGATGAGTGAGGATGTTGTGGTTCTGGAGGTGGGAAGTACAGTACCTACACTCTGAAGGATGGGTGAGGATGTTGTGGTTCTGGAGGTGGGAAGTACAGTACCTGCACTCTGAAGGATGGGTGAGGATGGTGTGGTTCTGGAGGTGGGAAGTACAGTACCTACACTCTGAAGGATGGGTGAGGATGTTGTGGTTCTGGAGGTGGGAAGTACAGTACCTACACTCTGAAGGATGAGTGAGGATGTTGTGGTTCTGGAGGTGGGAAGTACAGTACCTGCACTCTGAAGGATGAGTGAGGATGTTGTGGTTCTGGAGGTGGGAAGTACAGTACCTACACTCTGAAGGATGGGTGAGGATGTTGTGGTTCTGGAGGTGGGAAGTACAGTACCTACACTCTGAAGGATGGGTGAGGATGTTGTGGTTCTGGAGGTGGGAAGTACAGTACCTACACTCTGAAGGATGAGTGAGGATGTTGTGGTTCTGGAGGTGGGAAGTACAGTACCTGCACTCTGAAGGATGAGTGAGGATGTTGTGGTTCTGGAGGTGGGAAGTACAGTACCTACACTCTGAAGGATGGGTGAGGATGTTGTGGTTCTGGAGGTGGGAAGTACAGTACCTGCACTCTGAAGGATGGAGATGTAATGTCTGCACAGTTCTTAAAAGATAGATACTGAGTGAATGATGGCGACTGTGTCTTCTTTTGGATCACACTGCCTTGGAAGGAGACACTTGTGAAGTGTTTTTGTAGTGTTTTTGTTTCGTTGTGTTAATATACACACTTGACAAACAGAGGTAATTCCCCCAGTGGAGTGTACAGTGTTGTGGTAAGTGTTCGTGTGTTGAGGATATGGCAGTCCCCACTAGGTGGTACCCAGTGGGGGTTACCCACTAGAGGGTACACACTGGAGGGTACCCACTAGAGGGTACACACTGCTAAGCACTCACTAGGGGGTACAACCACTCCTGACCTGGGTCATTATTTGGGCAAGTGAGGAGGTAGTGGTGGTAGTTGTACTGGGGGTGGTGGTTGTTGTACTGGGGGTAATGATGGTGGTAGAATAGAGACTCCTTTGTATATACTTTAAGGCCAAAATGAGGTAGTAGAATCATTCTCTCTCTCTCTCTCTCTCTCTCTCTCTCTCTCTCTTCTTCTCCTCTTTCTTTCTTCTTCTTTCTCTCCCTTCTCTTCATTAGACATTGGTAAGGTGAAGACATTGTGTTAGTGATAGTCTTCTTTGTGTCCAGAAGATATGTGTAATTAAGCAATGTTATTCTTCATTCTTTTCCCCACGGCACATATTGTATGCAAATTAAGGGGCAGATTCCTGCGTGGGTGGTGGGAAACATGGTGGTGGTTAGTGGTGGTAGTAGTGGTGGTTGTGGTGGTCATAGTGATGGATGGTGGTGGGTGGTAATAGTGGTTGTGTTGAGTGTTATGGTGGTTGGTGGTAGTAGTAATGGTGGTCATGATGATGGTTGATGGTGGTGGTAGGGGGTCATGGTGATGGATGGTGGTGGTTGTCATGGTGATGGATGGTGGTGGTTGTCATGGTGGTGGATGGTGGTGGATGGTGGTGGTCGTCATGGTGATGGATGGTGCTGGTTGTCATGGTGGTGGTTGTCATGATGATAGATGGTGATGGTTGTCATGATGATGGATGGTGATGGTTGTCATGGTGGTGGTGGATGATGATGGTTGTCATGGTGATGGATGGTGGTGGTTGTCATGGTGATGGATGGTGGTGGTTGTCATAGTGATGGATTTTGGTGGTGGTTGTCATGGTGATGGGTGGTGGTGGTGGTTGTCATGATGATGGATGGTTGTGGTGGTTATGGTGATGGATTTTGGTGGTGGTTATCATGGTGATGGGTGGTGGTGGTGGTTGTCATGGTGATGGGTGGTGGTGGTGGTTGTCATGGTGATGGATGGTGGTTGTTGTCATGGTGATGGATGGTGGTGGTGGTTATCATGGTGATGGGTGGTGGTGGTTGTCATGGTGATGGGTGGTGGTGGTGGTTATCATGGTGATGGGTGGTGGTGGTTGTCATGGTGATGGGTGGTGGTGGTGGTTGTCATGGTGATGGATGGTGGTGGTTGTCATGATGATGGATGGTGGTGGTTGTCATGGTGGTGGTGGATGATGGTGGTTGTCATGATGATAGATGGTGGTGGTTGTCATGGTGTTGGTTGGTGTTAGTGGTAGTAGCAGTGATGGCAGTAGACAGAAACACAGACTGATAGAACAGATAGTGGTAGTGGTGGTGATAGTGGTAGTGGTGGTGATGGTGGTAGTGGTGGTGATAGTGGTAGTGGTGGTGATGGTGGTAGTGGTGGTGATAGTGGTAGTGGTGGTGATGGTGGTAGTGGTGGTGATAGTGGTAGTGGTGGTGGTAGTGGTGGTGATGGTGGTAGTGGTGGTGATAGTGGTAGTGGTGGTGATGGTGGTAGTGGTGGTGATAGTGGTAGTGGTGGTGATGGTGGTAGTGGTGGTGATAGTGGTAGTGGTGGTGGTAGTGGTGGTGATGGTGGTAGTGGTGGTGATAGTGGTAGTCAGCAGTTGTTAACTGTCTCTCACAACAACTATTTTCTGATGTTATAAAAAGTAATTGAACTGAAGGAAGGAGGAGAGGGAGAAACAGGGAATAAAGACGGGAATGTGGAATAAAGAGGAGAAACAGAGATGGAGAGGAAAAGATTAGGACAACATGAGAAATAGTGAAGGAAAAGACTTAGAAAATATAAGAGGAAAAGAGTGATAAATAACGAAGAGAGATGAAAAATTATTCTCTAATAAGATAATAATAATAATAATAATAATTATTATTATTATTATTAACATAATAACAATATTATTATTATTAATATAATAACAATAATAAAAATATTATTAATATAATAATATCAATAATCAAAATATTATTAATATAATAATAACAATAATAAAATATTATTATTATAGTTATTATTATTATTATTATTGATGACACGAAATATTTTAGAGATTGTGATACATTTGTACAGTGGATGTAAGGACCCATAGATGTTCACAACACATTGATACATTATGTAGATTTAACCTAATATAACCCAGGTGACCAGCTGGTCAACCAGGCTGTTAGTGCTGGCAACCAGCACGCCCACACACCCACCACAGTCTGATTGACCTACCACGTTTCATGCATATTGTCAAAGTTTCCTCTTGAAAACGCCTTGATGCCGGTGAAGGGCTCTTGATTCGATGAAGTAGAGCTTCCTTTCCCTTCCGATCAGGTTTATTCCCGCGATCAGTAAAGTTTGTGGATAAGTTAATAAGAATGTAATAAAGTGGAATGTAAATCATTTGGTTACGTTGGTGTTGAAATAAGACGTATATGGGAGGGTCGTTTGTAAGGTTAATGGTGCTATAAATGTTTTTTATTGTGGCGTTAGTGAGGCTGACAGGTGCTTAGTAATGTTTTGATTACCCTGGCTGCTGCTACTGCTCTCTCTCTCTCTCTCTCACACACTGTGGGATAGCCTCCTCCATCACGTTATTATTGCCACAATCAACTTGATTCTACAAGAACCAGTTGCACAAGCACGTTGCACATGTACTGCACAGGGTTGTACAGTACATATCTCAGACAGGGACCATCAGTACCTGGGCAAAAGTTCCAGAACTACACAAGGATATCCATTTGTTCACGATACACCTCTTGTTTACAGTACTACACAGAGATATCCAGTACACGATCCACCTTTTGTATACTCAACTTCCAGAACTACTCGGGGATATCCAGTTGTACACTATCCATCTCTTTAATAGAGTGACTACTTACTGCTACTGTAGTAGAGATAGTTGTAGCCCATGTCTTCCATCCGTTTCTATCTGTCCTAGCAAGTAGTCATGCAGATAACATCATTGTGGACTCCAGAGTCGTCTGCTGTTTGCATTTCCCATGTACTCTTCGTTTCATTTGATTTATACAAGGACCTCTTGTCGTCTCTAAGGAAAATGTCGTTTTGAATTAAAGCTAGACGACTTCTCATCTGTTTAAGCTAAAATACTGATCTTGTGGTAGTGTCTTCACTCACAGAATGAGTGACAATACTGTCTTTATGGTGGACAGTGTCACTCACAGTATGAGTGACACTGTCCAATACTTTGGTGGTGAACAGTGTCACTCACACCATGAGTGTCATTGACCAATACACTTGCTCCTTTAAATTTACATTGAGACGTGAGTTGTGTACTTCTGCAGAGCAGGTCACGGGGTCACTACTGCCCGCCACTGAGGTCAGAGGGCATCTTGTGCCACAGGGAGGTCAAACACTGTTGCATATCATTAACTGTTGCCTATATGAGAGGTACTGAGGTCAGTGCTGCATGAGAGGTAAGGAGGACACTTACCTAAACCTGCAGAATGAGGCAATCAAGTTTGATCAGAGGCAGGAGGTTAGCTCCAGTTTATTCTATGATCAAGAGCCCTTGCCAGCATCACTGCACTACCCTCCTGAAGGGTATGTAAAATTAACTACTGGGAGAGTGTGCAATTAACGTTAAGACCAGGACTAATGAGGAGTGATTACCGTGTGTGTGTACTCACCTAATTGTGGTTGCAGGAGTCGATTCATAGCTCCTGGCCCCGCCTCTTTACTGGTTGCTACTAGGTACACTGCTCCATGAGCAGGGTGTGTGTGTTATATGTCCAGGTTGGCAGTGTGCTCACCTATTTGTGGTTGCAGTGGACGAGTCGCAGCTCCTGGCCCCGCCTCTTCGTATGTATGTATTGCATGTCCAGGGTGGAAATGTGAGCGTGTCACATGTCTAAAGTAGAAATGTGTGAGTATGGTTAATGTCCAGGGAGGACATGTGAGTGTGTTACATGTCCAGGGTGGACATATGAGTGTGTTATGTGTCCAGGGTGGACATGGCTGGCTGGAGGTACACTTTTCCTCTCCATGTCTTCCTAATTCACCTTGTTATTGCGCCGCTAATTAACATACATACACAAGCAGCATATTATTCATGCCGTGTACTCACCTATTTGTACTCACCTATTTGTGGTTGCAGGGGTCGATTCATAGCTCCTGGCCCCGCCTCTTCACTGATTGCTACTAGGTCCTATCTCTCCCTGCTCCATGAGCTTTATCAAACCTAGTCTTAAAACTATGTATGGTTCCTGCCTCCACAGCGTCACTTTCTAGGCTATTCCACTTCCTGACAACTCTATGACTGAAGAAATACTTCCTAACATCCCTTTGACTCATAGGAGTCTTCAACTTCCAATTGTGACCCCTTGTTTCTGTGTCCCCTCTCTGGAACATCTTGTCTCTGTCCACCTTATCTATTCCTCGCAGTATTTTATATGTCGTTATCATGTCTCCCCTAACCCTCCTGTCCTCTAGTGTCGTCAGGCCGATTTCCCTTAACCTTTCTTCGTAGGACAATCCCCTTAGCTCTGGGACTAGTCTTGTTGCAAACCTTTGCACTTTCTCTAATTTCTTGACGTGCTTGACCAGGTGTGGGTTCCAAACTGGTGCTGCATACTCCAGTATGGGCCTGACGTATATAGTGTACAGAGTCTTGAATGATTCCTTAGTGAGGTATTGGAACGCTATTCTTAGGTTTGCCAGCCGCCCATATGCTGCAGCAGTTATCTGATTGATGTGTGCCTCAGGAGATGTGCTCGGTATTATACTCACCCCAAGATCTTTTTCTTTGAGTGAGGCTTGCAGTCTTTGGCCACCTAGACTATACTCTGTCTGCGGTCTTCTTTGCCCTTCCCCGATATTCATGACTTTACATTTGGCAGGGTCATTAACCCAGTACGTAACCTGTTCACAACCAGTCAAGAATACTTTAATACCTGAGTCTGTATACTTTAATTCCTTGTGCAAAACAACCACTGTGGTAAAATAGTGAACTTCCAAGCGCTACACAGTAGGCTTCTTCAGTCAAATACAAAGGCAACAGGTCTAGTAGTGAAATAAAGATGATGTAATTAGTCCCTCAATGTTGGAGATATGAGGTGGTCAGTCCCTCAGCCTGGAGAAGACTTCAGCTCCATGGAACTGAACTCTTCTCCAGGTTGAGGGACTGACCACCTCAAATACTATTTCTCCAAGGTTGATGGACTGATTACATCATCTTTATTTCACTACTACACTAATGCCTCTGTATGTGACTGAAGAAGTCTACTGTGTGGGCGAAACGTTTCATCAATAAAGATACCCAACTGTTGCACATGTGTCTCAATTATTAACGGTTCTGGTAGAGTTAAATGCAATTATTCATATAGATTATTATTATTATTATTATTATTATTATTATTATTATTATTATTATTATTATTATTATTATTATTATCATTATTATTATTATATTTGCGAAAAAGCGCTAAAAAGATATGGGTCACACAACGTTTGACCCATATCGTTTTAGCGGTAAATAGGTGCTTAGGTGTTAGTTGACTATTGTGGGTGGCATCCTGAGGACCTTAGGACCCCATGCGAGATATACCACATTGCATGACTTTCTTGGGTTATTATGAGTTCTCCTAGTCCTGCAGCCTGGTGGGTGCTAGTCTAGTCAACCAGGCTGTTGCTGCTGATGGCCCGCAGCCCCACATATCCATCACAGCCTGGTTGATCTGGCACCTAGTGAAGATACTTGTTCATTTTCCTCTTGAAGGCTTCTACACTTGTCCCAGCAGTATTTCTTATATCTTCTGGTAAGATGTTGAATAGTCTGAGGCCACGGATGTTGATGCAGTGTTCTTTTATTGTGCCCACCGCACCCCTGCTTTTCACTGGGTTTATTTTGCACTTCCTCCCATGTCTCTCACTCCAGTATGCTGCTATGACAGTGTAGATTTGGGACCATGGGCATGGCTGGGTGTGTGTTGGACCTGCCTAGCCTGGGTCACTTGCAGTGGTCCTTCATTGTTATATTTTTAATAGTTCTCTGGGGTTAATAATCCGAAGCAGTTTGTTGTTCTTTTTCTTCTTTATCTTCACCTTTTTCTTCGTCTTCGTCTTCTTCATCTTCTTCATCATCTTCATCATCTTCTTCATCATCTTCTTCATCATCTTCATCATCTTCTTCATCATCTTCATCTTCATCATCAACATCTTCATCATCTTCTTCATCATCTTCATCATCTTCTTCATCATCTTCATCATCTTCTTCATCATCTTCATCTTCATCATCATCATCTTCATCATCATCATCTTCATCATCTTCTTCATCATCTTCATCATCTTCATCATCATCTTCATCATCTTCATCATCTTCATCTTCATCATCATCATCATCATCATCATCTTCATCATCTTCATCATCATCATCATCATCATCATCATCATCATCATCATCATCATCATCATCATCATCTTCATCATCATCATCATCATCATCATCATCATCATCATCATCATCATCATCATCTTCATCATCTTCATCATCTTCATCATCTTCTTCATCATCTTCATCATCATCATCATCATCATCATCATCATCTTCATCATCTTCATCATCTTCATCATCTTCATCATCATCATCATCATCATCATCATCATCATCATCATCATCATCATCATCATCATCATCATCATCATCATCATCATCATCATCATCATCATCATCATCATCATCATCATCATCATCATCTTCATCATCTTCATCATGTTCTTCACCAAGGCACCAGGAAAGCCACTAATTCATCCTCCACCATTTATCTTGGTCGTCTTGCTCAGTAAATTACATTGTCGCTAGCTGAAAATGGGCAGGGGAAAGTCCCTGAAGGATCCATTAGGACGGCTAGGGAAGGACCCCGTGCGAGGGAGGGATTTAAGGACCCCGTGGGAGGGAAGGAAGGTGTAGGACCCCGTAGGAGGGAAGGAGTGTAGGACCCTTTGGAGGGAGTATAGGACCCCTGGGAGGGAGTATAGGACCCCTGGGAGTGTAGGACCCCGTAGGAAGGAGGGATTGTAGAACCCTTAGGAGGGAGGGAGGGATTGTTGGACCCCGTGGGAGGGAGGGAGGGATTGTTGGACCCCGTGGGAGGGAGGGAGGGATTAAAACAGGTCTGGATTGTTGTGGTCCAGGGTACTATCTTGTACCCTGGCAGGATAAGAGTAAGAGGCAATGTTTTTCCTTCAGGACCCTTGGAAGGAATGCGCTTGTTAAAACATTGTTGCACTTTATACTGCAAAGAGATAAACCCAAGTGGAGTCATGCAGTGCAAGGAATGATGGAGGCTCGATCCTCCTTCGAGTTAACCAAAATATATAACAGACTACAAATGCAATGGAAATAGGTCACTTTGTTTGATTTTTTGGGGATTATTCTATGTAATTTACACTATGTAGGATATTTGTACTTATGTGTACCTTTGCCTAAATAAAATTACACCCCGATGGAAATAAGTCTGTTTAACTTTTTTGGTGTTATCCAAAGTAACTTACACTATGCATGATAATTATACTTATATGTACCTGTGCGTGAATAGTCTTACTTACTAAGCTGAGCTCCAAAAATATATATATATCTGAAAATTATTTTGGGAGCGCCTTCAGTCGAGCAGAAAACCTAGCAGGGAAAAAAAAGCGTAGCTGCATAATTTAGTGGTCAGCTTGCATCAGCAGTGAGCCGCCAGGAACCTCAGGCACCAACACCTCGCCACAATCTTATGTGCACAGTGCGAGGCTGTCACTCTCTCTATATTCTTAATACAGTCTCTTCATTTAGCTTTTGTAACTCCATGTTAAAACACAAGACGACTTTTAATGTAATGATAAAAGTGAAATGGTTAGTAGGGATAATGTAGGAGGGTAAGGAAGTGTAGTATTTATGTTCGTTAGCAACGTTGGTGGCGATGTCATCACAGTCTGCATACAAGGAGACACATACACTGAGAGGCAAGTAGCGGGATCTACATTTTTGGGACCCTGTTTCATAGTAGATCCTCCCCTGCTGAGAGGCAGGGATATATACTGTGAGAGGCAAGGGTATATACGCCGAGAGGTATATATCTCTAAGTAACACTATTCACATAGTATATATTCTGAATAGTGTATGTCACTTGTACTGAGTGTATGTCACTTGTACTAAGAACTGCAGCGTATATATACACTAGAAGATTGTATATTTTGGTATGTGTATACTTAGTGTACTTAAATCCCTAATGTAGGAATTAGAGATGTGCAGTCTTAGTGACAGTTGCGTAGCCTACAGGCTTAGTCTTATAAACCAACCATTGCACTGGTAGACTATATACACACAAGCTGGTGGTGTACAGGTAAAAATTGAGGGCCGGATCTACTATGAAACTAATAAAGCTTAAGCTTTGGACCCCTAATCCCGGAGGTGCCCAAGAAGCCACTTTTATGTCTGTATGAGTAGGGGTTGCAAAGGGGCCCCCAGTGTCCCAAAAATGTAGGTCCGCCACTAGGTGAAATGCAGCCTTAATGACTCTTGGATGGTCAGAAGCCTTAAACACACCATTGTCAGGCTCAGACAATGAGTGTCTGCTTAGTGAACCATAACTAGTTTCTTTGAAGGTCATAGGAAGGATGGCATGGGGATGGGAAGGACTGGGATAGTAAATAGAAAAGGTGTAAGGGCGTGAGTTTTGTCAGTGACGGGAATGTTGGATCTTCACGCAGTGCAGTTCGTTGATATATGACCGATCTAAGACCTGCAGGTTTTACTACCTATTCAGCCAGAATTTATTAGGTTAAAAGCCTATCTATTACACGATGGATAAGTGAACTGTAGATATAAATCCGGATGTACTCTTGTTAACCCTTTTGGGGCCTAGTTCCTAGGTCTTTTGTGTATCCATATTCTCTTGCGCTACCCTCCACAGGATGGATATGAGGTGCACAATAAACTAGCCACTCCGGTGGCAAAATCTAAATTTAATCTGCACGATAGTAGTGTCAGCCTGAGCTGGGGAGACTTCAGTAGTGTCAGCCTGAGCTGGGAGACTTCAGTAGTGTCAGCCTGAGCTGGGGAGACTTCAGTAGTGTCAGCCTGAGCTGGGAGACTTCAGTAGTGTCAGTCTGAGTTGAGTGACTTCAGTAGTGTCAGCCTGAGCTGGGAGACTTCAGTAGTGTCAGCCTGAGCTGGGGAGACTTCAGTAGTGTCAGCCTGAGCTGGGAGACTTCAGTAGTGTCAGCCTGAGCTGGGAGACTTCAGTAGTGTCAGTTTGAGCTGGGGAGACTTCAGTAGTGTCAACCTGAGCTGGGAGACTTCAGCAGGGCAGTGAGGACATCAGCTACGACAGCTTCAAAGATTTCTTTCCAGCAGAACTGGAGTTACTATCACTTGGGAATTAAGGCATTTTCCAAGGAGAGGGATTGACTTGATGCTTTTGAAAGGAGTTATTCCGAGGAAATGGAGCTACCCTTTCTTTCCTGGGACCAAACCTGATTTCTTCCTCATTCCACAGGCGCTGTATGACCCCCCATACGGGTTCAGCGCTTTTCCCCCCACGGATATAATGATAGAGACGCCCACACCTGCCCCCACTAGCATACAGGTTCCCCCACACTAGCCTGCACCAGCTAGCTTGACCTGCTCAGCTACACAATCGACCTACCCACGTCAGTAGTCTGCCCTCGATCAGCCTACTCATGCAAGTAGCCTGCCCTAACCAGCCTACACATGCAAGTAGCCTGCCCTAGCCAGCCTACTCATGCAAGTAGCTTGCCCTAGCCAGCCTACTCATGCAAGTAGCCTGCCCTAGCCAGCCTACTCATGCAAGTAGCCTGCCCTAGCCAGCCTACTCATGCAAGTAGCCTGCCCTAGCCAGCCTACTCATGCAAGTAGCTTGCCCTAGCCAGCCTACTTATGCAAGTAGCTTGCCCTAGCCAGCCTACTCATGCAAGTAGCTTGCCCTAGCCAGCCTACTTATGCAAGTAGCTTGCCCTAGCCAGCCTACTCATGCAAGTAGCTTGCCCTAGCCACCCTACACATGCAAGTAGCCTGCCCTAGCCAGCCTACTCATGCAAGTAGCTTGCCCTAGCCAACCTACTCATGCAAGTAGCTTGCCCTAGTTAGCCTACACATGCAAGTAGCTTGCCCTAGCTAGCCTACTCATGCAAGTAGCTTGCCCTAGCCAGCCTACTCATGCAAGTAGCTTGCCCTAGCCAGCCTACTCATGCAAGTAGCCTGCCCTAGCCAGCCTACTCATGCAAGTAGCCTGCCCTAGCCAGCCTACTCATGCAAGTAGCCTGCCCTAGCCAGCCTACTCATGCAAGTAGCCTGCCCTAGCCAGCCTACTCATGCAAGTAGCCTGCCCTAGCCAGCCTACTCATGCAAGTAGCCTGCCCTAGCCAGCCTACTCATGAAAGTAGCCTGCCCTAGCCAGCCTACTCATGCAAGTAGCCTGCCCTAGCCAGCCTACTCATGCAAGTAGCCTGCCCTAGCCAGCCTACTCATGCAAGTAGCCTGCCCTAGCCAGCCTACACATGCAAGTAGCCTGCCCTAGCCAGCCTACTCATGCAAGTAGCTTGCCCTAGCCAGCCTACACATGCAAGTAGCCTGCCCTAGCCAGCCTACTCATGCAAGTAGCCTGCCCTAGCCAGCCTACTCATGCAAGTAGCCTGCCCTAGCCAGCCTACTTATGCAAGTAGCTTGCCCTAGCCAGCCTACTCATGCAAGTAGTCTGCCCTAGCCAGCCTACTCATGCAAGTAGCCTGCCCTAGCCAGCCTACTCATGCAAGTAGCCTGCCCTAGCCAGCCTACACACCTTAACAGTCCTATTTTGAGCACTTCCAAAACGGACTAGAATCAGTAGTAGCGGTCGATTATATTAATATTATTATTGTAATCATTAGGAAGAGCTGAAACTAGTCATTTGTAATTTAAGTGACAGCCAGGAGCTGGGACTCAACCCTCTACCTGATCAGTTATCAACAGCAGTAGACCTGTGACAACTGTGGCGATAGTTGTGGCTATCGTTCACTCTTGCATTCCACGGCTCTCTCTCTCTCTCTCTCTCTCTCTCTCTCTCTCTCTCTCTCTCTCTCTCTCTCTCTCTCTCTCTCTCTCTCTCTCTCTCTCTCTCTCTCTCTCTCTCTCTCTCTCTCTCTCTCTCTCTCTCTCTCTCTCTCTCTTAAAATGCTGGAAATGGTAACTGGAAATGGGAAGTACAATGCCTGCACTTTAAAGGAGGGGTCTGAGATAGTGACAGCTGGGAGGGACTTTTCTCAGCTGTCGTATCTGAGCTCCTCTGCAAAGACAGTGATTATGTATGAGTGTGGTGAAAGTGTTGAATGATGATGAAAGTTTTTTCTTTTTGGGGATTTTCTTTCTTTTGGGTCACCCTGCCTCGGTGGGAGACGGCCGACTTGTTGAAAAAAAAAAAAAAAAAATATATATATATATATATATATATATATATATATATATATATATATATATATCTTCCCGTTCCTTCTTATATATATATATATATATATATATATAAGAAGGAACGGGAGAGGGAAAAGAAGGGAATGGCAACAGGAATGCTGAAATTGCAGAAAAAATTGCACTATCCACCTTGCAACGTTACTCATAATTATATTTATGAGCCTTTTCAGCTATTTAACCACACTGTAAATAAGCCTATATAATTTTTTTTGAGTGGAGGAGTAATTTTTTGTTTTAAAATAATTTTAAGTTATATTTGGTCATTCTGTTTACATGTATGATAAAGCAAAGGAACCATTAATAAATCAGTAATAATGGTAGAATTACAGATAAATGTTAGGTAAGTGGTCACAACAATAAGTGTCAGGGGCCCAAGACTTTAACTGCCTCCCAGCATACATAAGGGGATTACCAATAGACCCCTGGCTGTCTACTAGAGGGAGCTAGACAGGCAACTAATGTGAGTACCTGACCAGCCGGACTATGGTTCGTAGGTCGGTTTACGTGCGGCCAGCAGTAACAGCCTGGTTGATCAAGCTCTGATCCACCACGAGGCCTGGCCATGGACCGGGCCGCGGGGGCGTTGACCCCCAGAACACTCTCCAGATATAGGTATACTCCAGGATACAACTAATGCGACATTTTATTGTGGCAACGTTTTCGCTCCATTTACCTAAAATTAACAATTCACGTACAGATTTAAGGACGTGAGTTGTTAGGTTAGGTAAGGTTTGTCAGGAAACAGGACAAGTGTTTCCTGAAGCGGGTCTTATATGATGACCCGCAGCTGGAGCTTTCGGTCATCTGACCGAAGCCTTCCACTGGCTTACCGGTCAGTTACTGCCAAGTATTTTTACACGCTAAGAGTTATTATAGGTTTAACTGCCTTTCACCCGATAGTAATAAATATCACAGGTTGTAGATGTTTTTATTGAGACAACATTTCGCTCTGTGTAACACTTCATAAAGTCATGATAAAGTTCTACTTTATCATGACTTTATGAAGTGGATGTGACTTGGACTTAAGTGGATGTGACTTGAACTTAAGTGGATGTGACTTGGACCTGACTAGCTTCAGCCAGTACCTTGGGCCAGTAGGTGACTTGGACCTGCCTAGCATGGGCCAGTAGGTGACTTGGACCTGCCTAGCATGGGCCAGTAGCTGACTTGGACCTGCCTAGCATGGGCCAGTAGGCCTTGTGAAGTGCTCCTTCTTTCTTATGTTCTTAAAGGCTGTTATGTTCTTACAGCTGGAGGCAGCTTTGGGTCTTATCATTCAAATTATCAATTGATGTCATTTCTCAAATATTTCCTTCATGGGAGAACCTGTTGTAAGCACGAGTCATGGGTGGAAAAAGTAATCTCTGATAGAATGATGTTCTTGAGAAAAATGCAGCTTCTTTGAGAGTCTTGTTATGCCGACCCTCTCCATCATCTGTGACAGTTGAAGGTGCAGTCACACCCAAACTGACTCCTTTTATATATTTACCAAAGCTGGATACATTAGCAGTGTGCTGTTATACTATTCAACTTGATCTGGGAGGCTACACTAGTGTCACCTTGAACTGGGAGGCTACACTAGTGTCACCTTGAACTGGGAGGCTACACTAGTGTCACGTTGAGCTGGGAGACTACACTAGTGTCACCTTGAACTGGGAGGCTACACTAGTGTCACCTTGAGCTGGGAGACTACACTAGTGTCACCTTGAACTGGGAGGCTACACTAGTGTCACCTTGAACTGGGAGGCTACACTAGTGTCACCTTGAGCTGGGAGACTACACTAGTGTCACCTTGAACTGGGAGGCTACACTAGTGTCACCTTGAGCTGGGAGACTACACTAGTGTCACCTTGAACTGGGAGGCTACACTAGTGTCACCTTGAACTGGGAGGCTACACTAGTGTCACCTTGAGCTGGGAGACTACACTAGTGTCACCTTGAGCTGGGAGACTACACTAGTGTCACCTTGAACTGGGAGGCTACACTAGTGTCACCTTGAGCTGGGAGACTACACTAGTGTCACCTTGAACTGGGAGGCTACACTAGTGTCAACTTGAGCTGGGAGACTACACTAGTGTCACCTTGAGCTGGGAGACTACACTAGTGTCACCTTGAACTGGGAGGCTACACTAGTGTCACCTTGAGCTGGGAGACTACACTAGTGTCACCTAGAGCTGGGAGACTACACTAGTGTCAACTTGAGCTGGGAGACTACACTAGTGTCAACTTGAGCTGGGAGACTACACTAGTGTCACCTAGAGCTGGGAGACTACACTAGTGTCAACTTGAGCTGGGAGACTACACTAGTGTCAACTTGAGCTGGGAGACTACACTAGTGTCAACTTGAGCTGGGAGACTACACTAGTGTTACCTAGAGCTGGGAGACTACACTAGTGTCAACTTGGTCTGGGAGACTACACTAGTGTCAACTTGGTCTGGGAGACTACACTAGTGTCAACTTGGGCTGGGAGACTACACTAGTGTTACCTAGAGCTGGGAGACTACACTAGTGTAAACTTGAGCTGGGAGACTACACTAGTGTCAACTTGGTCTGGGAGACTACACTAGTGTCAACTTGAGCTGGGAGACTACACTAGTGTTACCTAGAGCTGGGAGACTACACTAGTGTCAACTTGAGCTGGGAGACTACACTAGTGTCAACTTGGTCTGGGAGACTACACTAGTGTCAACTTGGGCTGGGAGACTACAGTAGTGTCAACTTGGTCTGGGACACTACAGTAGTGTCAACTTGGGCTGGGACACTACTGTAGTTTCAGCTTGGGCTGAGGGACTTCAGTACTGTCAATTTGGACTGGGAACTACAGTAGGGCAATGAGGATATCGTCATGTATTCCATTAAGAATTTAGCAGCTACTGGAGCTTCGGATGTTTGGTTTCCGTAGAACTGGAGTTATTACTCCAGAATTATCATCTCTCAAGAGGGCCTTTGTTGACAGTTTCAATCAAGATTAGGCAAGTGACGCATTGCCTTGTTCACTTTTCTGCCTTGTACAGGGAGGACAAGGTAGGGAGTTTACTAAGGCAGAGTGGACTGCAAGCTTTCCAAAAGTGTGTTGAAATACTCTAGCAGATTTATGCAGTGAGTTTTACAGCTACTTCGGTCAAGCAAGTATAAGGTGCCTGAGTGACCACCTTGTCAGTTTCCTGGCTGCCTGGCCGGCAAGGCTGAGCAGGTGGGTCTTCGTGGTTATTATAGACAACGTTAATACGCATAATATCCATGTAATCGTTGAACGCAAGTCTTGTTTATTCCACCTCACGCTAATGCCGGTAGTTGGTGTTCGATTCGCCTGAAGGTAATGGGAATCTATGTCTATCTCTTTCTCCGTCTCTCAGCATGCATGCATGTATGCAGTGGTGTGGTCAGGTGAGTGTACGAGACGTCAACATATTTTACCTGCGGCTGACACCGACTCTATTTTTAGCATTCCTTGTACATCTTTTTTTGAACGTGGAACCTGCATTGTGTGTGTGTGTAGGAGGGAGGAAGGGAAGTGGTAGTAGGTTGGGTGCTTACTCTGGCGCGACTTACACAGTAAACGCCTCTGAATTAGTAATCGTGGTATCTGATTAATTCTTCATACTTATGATGGGTGTTTTCGGCGAAGCAAGTGCCAAGGCGCAGCACAGGAAACTGAGGGGGAACTAGTTTTTCTGCGAGCTGGGTGGGTAAGGTGAGTGACCTCGCCTCCTCTGACTGGTTCTTGAGGATCGTCCGCCCGCGGAGCAATACATACCATCTTCTTGCTCCCTCTTGGACACCCCAATATAAGTATACGACGATTTTAAATCCCGGAATTTTCAGAACCCTAATGTAACTTTAACCATCTGAATTGTTGACAGAAAGAGTTTGTTGATGGTTAAAATAACATAATGGTCTCGTAACCTCGAAGTCAACACGCTTCTGGTCTTGTCCTAGACTTCTAGGATAACCACAAAGGTCGTGATCAGGTTCCTTTCCCTTGCCGTGTTTTACATATTTTCTCGATTTTTATTGCTTGCTGTACACCTCCGACGCTGCACTCTGCAACACACTCGTTCTCCCAAGGATTTAAAACGTGTGCGAAAGATTTAATGACCAATTTGTAAGGTGAATAACCTTAGTGACAACAAAAAATGTGGATCTATTTGTCAAGACAACTTAACGCATTGATTATGGTTTGCTTTCGTGGCCCGCCTCTTCCCTTGCACCACCTACCCTTTCTTCCCTGCCCTACCCACCACCTGCACCTCTTTCCACTTCGACCCTTCCCACCCCTTCCTGTCCACTGCATTCCCTTCTTCCCTCCCTGACTGCACGATCACCACACCCACCTTCCACACTCTTTCTTCCTCCAAGATTTTCCTTACCCTCTCTTCCTCCAATTAAACCTGATTGCATCTCATTTCCCAGACGCTGAACGATCATTTTGAGTTTACCACTTCCATGTGAATATATTAATAGGTATAATAATCGTTTTTTGTTTTTGTTTTATTCATTTTTTTTCCCTTTCGTTACCTTGAGGGTCGAATCTTATTAGGTTGGCGTGGTATAGTGGATAGCACACTGGCCTGTTGGTTCTAGCACTGGGTTGCCAGGGGTTCGAACTCTCTGTTCTGTGATTTATGCCACAAAGATCAAGAGCAAATTGTGACCTTGATACGTTTAGTTCTTACGCATTAAAAATGCATATATTAATAAGTCGTTAAATTTATATAGTCTATGTTCTTCCCTCTCTTCTTCTTCTTCTTCTTGAAGAGGGAGGACATTAACTTAAATAATGGAGGTAATCTACACTGCTGTCAAGACGTTCAACGCTGTGTTCACTTGTTCACTAACGTTCATTTCCTCTAGTGTCTCTAATAAAAATAGTTTTAAATGTGTTCACACAGTGCATCCTTTAAGGGAGGCTGAGGATGTGTCTCCCTGGGACCAGCACTCTGCTGAGAACAGTGCCAATGTGATGTTGAGCTGCAGCACTCAGCTGAGAACAGTGCCAGGGTGATGTTGAGCTCCAGCACTCTGCTAAGAACAGTGCCAGTGTGATGCTGAGCTGCAGCACTCAGCTGAGAACAGTGCCAGGGTGATGCTGAGCTGCAGCACTCAGCTGAGAACAGTGCCAGGGTGATGTTGAGCTCCAGCACTCTGCTAAGAACAGTGCCAGTGTGATGCTGAGCTGCAGCACTCAGCTGAGAACAGTGCCAGTGTGATGCTGAGCTGTAGCACTCAGCTGAGAACAATGCCAGGATGATGCTGAGCTCCAGCATTGCTGAGAACAGTGCCAGGGTTATGCTGAGCTGCAGCACACTGCTGAGAACAGTGCCGGGGTGATGCTGAGCTCCAGCATTGCTGAGAACAGCGCCAGTGTGATGCTGAGATCCAGCACTCTGCTAAGAACAGTGCCAGGGTGCTGCTGAGCTCCAGCACTCTGCTAAGAACAGTGCCAGGGTCCTGCTGAGCTCCAGCACTCCTCTGAGAACAAAATACCAATTATGCTGATCACCTCAGGCAATTTGGAATAAAATTCGACCACTGAGGGGCACGTCGCATTTCCTTACGTCTCATTATCTTAAGTCATTTTACGTCTCACCATCTTACGACACATTATCTTACGAAGCAGTATCCAACGTCGTACTAATATTACATATCTTGACAACTGAGAAAAAAATTAATGGGATCAAACTCACAATACCTGTATAAGTTGTATCATGTACCTGTAGAAATAAAGATTATGATTGTTATTATTATTATTATTATTATTATTATTATTATTATTATTATTTGCCTTGAAAATCCTCAGAGCTGGAGGGACAAGACAGCAGCAGCAGCAGCAGCTACGGTTCACTGAACGTGTGAACTGAGACAATATTTGATTACGTTCATCCGCTGCCATGTTGTTTGAACACGTTTCCGAACGAACATAAATAAATCCGTACAAGAGAATGTATTTGAACAGCGAAGGAAGCTTGTATAAAAGTAAATCAGGTGTGTGTAGGAATGCAGGATGGGCAAGGATGAGTGACCTTGCTTAATTAGGGGTGCAACTTGTCCGCATTCGTTCTGCAATATTACGGGTGTAAGTGCAACACTGTCTTCATTTTTAAGTGTGAAAGTAGAGGTGAGAAACACTTAAATGCAAAGTGGATGTGATGAAATTGTTGCAGCCACAGTATTGTGAGTTGTGAATTGTTGCAGCCACAGTATTGTGGGCTGTGAATTGTTGCAGCCACAGTATTGTGGGCTGTGAATTGTTGCAGCCACAGTATTGTGGGCTGTGAATTGTTGCAGCCACAGTATTGTGGGCTGTGAATTGTTGCAGCCACAGTATAGTGAATTGTTGCAGCCACAGTATAGTGAATTGTTGCAGCCACAGTATAGTGAATTGTTGCAGCCACAGTATAGTGAATTGTTGCAGCCACAGTATAGTGAATTGTTGCAGCCACAGTATTGTGGATTGTGAATTGTTGCAGCCACAGTGTTGTGGGTTGTGAATTGTTGCAGTCACAGTGTTGTGGGTTGTGAATTGTTGCAGCCACAGTATTGTGGGTTGTGAATTGCTGCAGCCACAGTATTGTGGGTTGTGAATTGTTGCATAAGAGAGAATAATAAATAAATATAAGAGTGAGGAATATCCAGGAAAATGCTGGAGAAGAAATGCAATATTTTTTTTTCATCTGGCGAAGATGGAAGTGTTTCACTGGTCCATGCTGGGCCACACTGCTGACTGGTCCATGCTGGGCCACTGCTGACTGGTCCATGCTGGGCCACACTGTTGACTGGTCCATGCTGGGCCACACTGCTGACTGGTCCATGCTGGGCCACACTGCTGACTGGTCCATGCTGGGCCACACTGCTGACTGGTCCATGCTGGGCCACACTGTTGACTGGTCCATGCTGGGCCACACTGCTGACTGGTCCATGCTGTGCCACACTGCTGACTGGTCCATGCTGGGCCACACTGTTGACTGGTCCATGCTGGGCCACACTGCTGACTGGTCCATGCTGGGCCACACTGCTGACTGGTCCATGCTGAGCCACACTGCTGACTGGTCCATGCTGGGCCACACTGCTGACTGGTCCATGCTGAGCCACACTGCTGACTGGTCCATGCTGGGCCACACTGCTGACTGGTCCATGCTGGGCCACACTGCTGACTGGTCCATGCTGAGCCACACTGCTGACTGGTCCATGCTCGGCCACACTGTTGACTGGTCCATTCTGGGCCACACTGCTGACTGGTCCATGCTGGGCCACAGTTGACTGGTCCATGCTGGGCCACTGCTGACTGGTCCATGCTGGGCCACACTGCTGACTGGTCCATGCTAAGCCACACTGCTGACTGGTCCATGCTGGGCTACACTGTTGACTGGTCCATGCTGGGCCACACTGCTGACTGGTCCATGCTGGGCCACAGTTGACTGGTCCATGCTGGGCCACAGTTGACTGGTCCATGCTGGGCCACACTGCTGACTGGTCCATGCTCGGCCACACTGTTGACTGGTCCATGCTGGGCCACACTGCTGACTGGTCCATGCTGGGCCACAGTTGACTGGTCCATGCTGGGCCACACTGCTGACTGGTCCATGCTGGGCCACACTGCTGACTGGTCCATGCTGGGCCACACTGCTGACTGGTCCATGCTGGGCCACTGTTGACTGGTCCATGCTGGGCCTCACTTGACTGGTCCATGCTGGGCCACACTGCTGACTGGTTCATGCTCTGCCACACTGTTGACTGGTCCATGCTGGGCCACACTGCTGACTGGTCCATTCTGGGACACTGTTGATTGGTCCATGCTGGGCCACACTGTTGATTGATCCATGCTGGGCCACTTGACTGGTCCATGCTGGGCCACACTGCTGACTAGTCCATGATCGGCCACACTGTTGACTGGTCCATGCTGGGCCACACTGCTGACTGGTCCATGCTGGGCCACACTGTTGACTGGTCCATGCTGGGCCACACTGTTGACTAGTCCATGCTGGGCCACACTGTTGACTGGTCCATGCTGGGCCACACTGCTGACTGGTCCATGCTGGGCCACACTGTTGACTGGTCCATGCTGGGCTACACTGTTGACTGGTCCATGCTGGGCCACACTGTTGACTGGTCCATGCTGGGCCACACTGTTGACTAGTCCATGCTGGGCCACACTGTTGACTGGTCCATGCTGGGCCACACTTAACTGGTCCATGCTGGGCCACACTGTTGATTGGTCCATGCTGGGCCACTTGACTGGTCTATGCTGGGCCACACTGCTGACTGGTCCATGCTTTGCCACACTGTTGACTGATGCATGATGGGCCATACTGCTGACTGGTCCATTTTGTGTCGTGGGTGTCTCTCGTAGATTGGGTAAGGTAATAAAGACGAGCTTGGGTGGTAACGGTATATTGGAGTCAGATATATGGGAGTAACTCAGAGCCCGTAGTAGCCTGCGCCTGTCTACCCTGACTGTCCGATGGTAACTGACTGCTCGGAGAGCCGATGAGCGTTCATATTCGAAGACTGACCTTTGACACTGCTTAGGTCATTATGAATGTAACGGCCAACAGTCACATGCAAAGCTCGTGACTCAGTAACGGTTGTAAGCTACTAATACAGTACTATAACTGAACTGCTTGACAGCTGGGCCACACTGCTGACTGGTCCATGCTGGGCCACACTGCTGACTGGTCCATGCTGGGCCACACTGCTGACTAGTCCATGCTGGGCCACACTGCTGACTGGTCCATGCTGGGCCACACTGCTGAATGGTCCATGTTGGGCCACACTGCTGACTGGTTCATGCTGGGCCACACTGCTGACTGGTCAATGCTGGGCCACACTGCTGAATGGTCCATGCTGGGCCACACTGCTGACTGGTTCATGCTGGGCAACACTGCTGACTGATTCATGCTGGGCCACACTGCTGACTGGTCCATACTGGGCCACACTGCTGACTGGTCCATGCTGGGCCACACTGCTGACTGGTCCATGCTGGACCACTGCTGACTGGTTCATGCTGGGCCACACTGCTGACTGGTCCATGCTGGGCCACACTGCTGACTGGTCCATGCTGGGCCACACTGCTGACTGGTCCATGCTGGGCCACACTGCTGACTGGTCCATGCTGGGCCACACTGCTGACTGGTCCATGCTGGGCCACACTGCTGACTGGTCCATGCTGGGCCACACTGCTGAATGGTCCATGCTGGGCCACACTGCTGACTGGTTCATGCTGGGCAACACTGCTGACTGATTCATGCTGGGCCACACTGCTGACTGGTCCATACTGGGCCACACTGCTGACTGGTCCATGCTGGGTCATTCTCAGAGGTAATGGGTAAAGAGTTTTCTCATTACCTCCCTCTCTCCTTCCTTTCCCCCTCTCAAAAACAAAAATACGCTTAGTGAATCACTTCAGACGAGACACAAGTACTGAACAAGTATTGAGTGTGAGAAGCATACGTTGTGTGTAGTGCTTTATGACGTCCTGGGTATGGCAGGCGGTCAGGTATGATCAGCGGCAGACAATGGTAGCTGCAAGGGGGTCATTGACTGAAGGATGTGTTTACTCCTGTGAGTGCTGAGTGAAGTATACCCAGAGTATACCTGGAGGGTGTTTCGGGGGTCAACGCCCCCACGGCCCTGTCCGTGACCAGACCTCCCGGTGGTGGATCTTCTACCACAGTGGTTCTTAACCGGGGGTATCCATAACCCTTGGGGGTATGGGTACTCGATCTCTGAACTATTTAAAAATATAGTTGTTAGATCAGAATAAACTATCAACTGTTGTGTTGTTGGTTATCCATATGTGAAGTAAAACCAAGCTGTTGAGATCTTTTGAAGTCATACTGGTACTTAATAGTACTAGTGGTAATGGTGGTGATTTCGACAGGCTGGGGAACGGGGTATGGTGTCCCTGTGGCCTGGTTGACAACGCTCTCGCCTCACACATTGAGTGTCCGTGGTTTAATCCCCGGCCGGGTGGAAACATTGGGCATGTTTCCTTGCACCTGCTGTCCCTGTTCACCTAGCAAGTAGGTACCTGGGTGTTAGTCGACTGGTGTGGGTGACATCCTGGGGGACAAGATTGAAGGACCCCTCGAGGGTTAAAAATCGTAACAAAATCTTATCTTATTGGGCAATCCATTGGAGGTCTGTAATCATAAAAAGGTTTAGAACCCTTGTTCTAGTGGCCAGCCTCGGGATCTAGAAAGTGTTGAATCGTATTATGTCTTCGCTTACTGATACCAGAATTTGTTTTATTAAGCGGTGAACTCGTGTTATATTAAGCACACTGCGTGGCGGGGATTCGATCCTCCTTCCTGGCAGACTTCCAGGCCCTTCGCTGGAACTCCAGCCACCGTTACATCACTCTTATAAGAGGTCAGTATTTGCGTTGGTCAGAGTCAATGTTTGTGGAACACTTATCTGCTGATGGTGACTGGGTGTTTATTATAGCGTATAGCTTAGAAACACGGAACCTGGGTTCCTTAAGTGAGTTCGGGTTCTGTGTTGAGCTCTTTTGAGTTCCATGATTGAGCTCTGTGCGTTCTTAAACCAACATCACATATAAGAAAGTTTGTATGTGTGTGATGGCTTGTTTATTAAACACTTGTGATGACCCAGGCTCAGGTGTGGTGGTGTGAGGGTGTAACTCTCACTCCTGAAGAAGGATTGGCCATGGTGGTCATGTTTACCCGGAGAAGGCTGTAATTAGCGGCGTACACGCTGACGAAGTGCACGCATACCTGCAAGCACACACACGAGGTCAAGAGCGTCGACTCGACCCCTTGCAACCACAAATAAGTAAGTTTATTTAGGTACAGGTACACATAAATACAGTTACACAAATTATCATACATAGTAACATATGTGTAAATTGTCTAGGATAACCCCAAAAGAAGTCAGACAAAGTGACTTATTTCCATTGGGGTCCTTGACTTATTTCCATTGGGGTCCTTAACTTATTTCCATTGGGGTCCTTGGCTTATTTTCATTGGGGGTCCTTGACTTATTGTCATTAGAGTCCTTGGCTTATTTCCACTGGGGTCCTTGACGTATTTCTGTTGGGGTCCTTGACTTATTTCTATTATGTTCCTTTATTTTCATTGGGGTCCTTGACTTATTTCCATTGGGGTCCTTGACTTGTTTCCATTGGGTCCTTGACTTATTTCCATTGGGGTCCTTGACTTGTTTCCATTGAGTCCTTGACTTATTTCCATTAGGGTTCATTGGGAGGAGGTGGGATGGACTGTTGTCAGTGGGTGGGTGAGGTGCCAAAGTAGCGGGTGTGTGGGCGGTGGCTATGATCCTCTATGATTGCTGGTACACGTCTTGCATATAATTTACCCTGGCTTGGATGATACAACAGTTATATCAGTCCTTACACTCGCGCTCAAGTCATTGTTAAACTTGGAATTTCTGATACAAAAATAAATATAAATCTGTGATGGATTTCCTAGGTTATCATTAGTGATGCCAGCATTCATCATTGATATTTATTGTCAATAAATGGTTTACAAAACAGACAAGTTGATAAACGAGACGCTTGTGCAAAATTTGGGTATCTTTATTTTGGAAACGTTTTGCCACGTAGTGGCTTCTTCAGTCCAATGCAGAGAAAGGTGCAAGATTGACTCCTGGCTGAGGGAGTGATTACCTCAAACTCCTCATCTTCCACCTTTCTCTGCATTGGACAGAAGAAGCCAGTGTGTGGCGAAAAGTTTCCAGAATAAAGATACCCAAATCTCACACAAGTGTCTCATTTATCATTGATATTTACTGCGGGCGAAATACTAAATCACTTTCATGATATAACTGTTTATAACTCACATAAAAGCTATCATTGTTTACGTTCATGCATTTATAGTCCGCCACACTTGGTGTTTATTGACCCCACTTTTAGTCATTCCTGGCCTGAGGCATTGTCATAACTGCATATTATTCCCACAAGCACCAAAAGACGCTCTCAAAGAGATATTCGATCACATAACAAAAGACCAGAATGACTGGATAATAGAATGACGTCTGAGCTTGCAAGAAGAAAACAAAAGAGGAATCATGATGGTTCCTGTGTAGATGTCTGTGTCGACCACAAGGTCGTTGCTGTCTCCCTCGCTCTTCATAGTCACTCAGACGTACCCATGTTAACCTCTTTTTTGAGGGCCTAGTTCCTAGGCCTTTTGTGTATCCATATGCTTTTTCGCTGTCCTCCACAGGATGGATATAGGGTACATAATAAACTAGCCACTACCCTCCACAGGATGGATATAGGGTACATAATAAACTAGCCACTACCCTCCACAGGATGGATATAGGGTACACAAAAGACTGGCCACTTCGGCGGCAAAAATCTAAATCTAATGTAAAGTCGCCATATCGGAGCGTCGGCAGTACAAAGATCCGGATTACTAACAGTAGTGTTTTGTTTTGTCCACTTAGAGCTCGAGAATAAATATTATTTTTATAATTATTATTATCTAATTTGTTAAGCTTAACGATGTGAAACAGAATGAACTTTTATTGTATAAATACCGAGAAAAATACCTCTCATGTGTCTGTGTGTGTGTAATACAATCGCAGACAGGTGATCTTAACAGTGCAAGACAAGTCACGAGGGATGGAAATCTTCAGCTTAAGTACTTTCACACGTCACCGTACGTCATCAGGAGCTATGCAATGTTATAGGGACACAAATTTCTTTCATTTTACCTGGATACTAATAACAAATTTTGTTCATTCACAGGTTAGTGAGTCGGTGAATCGTGGTCATCACCTGCAGGTCAGGTCAGGTCAGGTGTGGACGTAGAGGTGTGCAGTAAGTAGAAATATGAATTCTGAGGTGTATGTGAAGTGTAGCCAGGTGTTGCCCAGGGTAAATTTGCGAACTATACGTGACGCAGAGTATCTATGACAACACGAACAGTATAAGTCACAATAAAATAGACGAAACAATTCAGAGGAATTGTACTTGTGTAGTTTGAGACAAACTTCTTGTAAAGACCTCCATTCATTGTTGAAGAGCAATCCTTCACTCCTGTGAAAGATGCCGTCTTCAGAGCAGTATGTGTCATGTCAGGAGGAAGACCACTGAAGAAACACTGCTGAGAAACATAATATCCAATGAGAAGTATGCAGGGGCACGTCAGGAGGAAGACCACTGAAACAAAAGGCCATAACACTTAGTTATTTATCTTTATGATAATCATTATAAATTACGCATTGTGTATTGTCGTTAATTTATGTTCTTGAGCGCCGAGTTAGGTATCCGGATTCAGTTTGTTGCCGTTTATGTTCTTGAGCGCCGAGTTAGGCATCCGGATTAAGTTTATGTTGTTGTTGTTCTTGGGGTTTATAGGGCCACGGACTCGGTTTAATGTTGTTGTTTATGTTCTTGACGCCAAGTAAGGTATCCGGATTCAGTTTGTTGTTACTATTTATGTTCTTGAACGCCTTGTCAGAAATCCGGATTCAAGATTGGGATTCCAGGGACGAGAGGTGGAAAAAAAAGAGGAGAGATTTGGAAGAGGAGGAAGTGGGAGAGGAAGATGGGAGGGTGAGGATAATAATTTTGGGTGCGGCCAACAACCGGTTTGTCCCGTTACAGGGGTAAGAGAAGTGCAGAGTGGTGTTGAGGTATTTAATCTACTGTGATCCTCACCCTTGTTTAGCGAACTGCATGTTGGCGGAGGTGGAGGGAGGGAGGGAAGCGAGGTGGAGGGAGGGAGGGAAGCGAGGTGGAGGGAGGGAGGAGTGGTAAAGACGAAGACAGGAGAGGAAAAGAAAGAGGTAGAAGAGGAAGAGAAAATGGTATGAGAGAAAGAGAGGAAAGAACGGAAGGTAGAGAGAGAAAGAGAGGACAGAACAGAAGGTAGAGAGAGGAAGAGAGGACAGAACAGAAGGTAGAAAGAAAGAGAGGACAGAACAGAAGGTAGAGACAGAGAGGACAGAACGGAAGGTAGAAAGAGAAAGAGAGGACAGGACAGAAGGTAGAGAGAGCGGACAGAACAGAAGGTAGAGAGAAAGAGAGGCCAGAACAGAAGGTAGAGAGAAAGAGAGGACAGAACAGAAGGTAGAGAGGACAGGCCACATACATTAAAGTAATACGTATATACATATATTTCATGTATTAAAGTGAGCCTCGGGACCGTGCATCAAGCAGTAGCTGCTCCTTGAATACCAAGTGATGCTCAAAGTTCTTACTCCATGTAAAACACACATTATGAATTGTAAATTAGTCTCAAGGAGCGAACACCAGCAGAGTAGATCTGTGGGCGCTGTAGTGGTGATTGATGGTGGTAGTTTGAGGTGATAAGATATTCTTAGTGGAGGTAGGGGATTTTATTCGGATTGTTAATCCTAGGAGGATTAATAATCCTGGGTTATTAATCCTCTTAGGATTAATAATCCAGGAAATCCAAGAAAACCAAGCAGCTTACTTCCATTGTTGTCCTTTATAGATCCTTCCCCAATAACCCAGAAAACCCAACATAGCCAAGCAGTGTGGCTTACTTCTATTGTGGTTCTCTGTAGAACCTTTCCTAGGATGTAACCCCCAGGTATCTATTTACTCTTAGGTAACAGGGACAGCAGGTGTAAGGAGACTTGCCTAATGCTAGGTAACAGTTCAAGCTGCCATCTTCTATCCTCAACCACAAAATACACATTAAGATTAATGTTTCAGCCCCAAGGGGCGCTGAAGCTTCCCGTCACCACTGTGAAATGCATTGCATGCTTTACCACTTGATATAATTTGTAATATAACCACTTAAATATAAAAATATCACATTTACTTTATATTATTATTGTGTAATTTCACATTTATACAGTAATTCATTGAATACAACTGAGATATAATATTACTACTGAGGGAGATGAAATATTATTACTGAGGGAGATACGTATAATACTACTGAGGGAAATATAATATTACTACTGAGGAAGATTGAGTTCACACGGAGATAATAAGGTAATGGGTCACTATAGGGATTAAAATAACAACTTACCGTTGTATTCAACTCAAGTTACCTGTAGTCGCTTCCGGGGGTCACCACCCCCCGCGCTCGCGTCCTAGAGCAGGCTTCCTGGTTGTGAGCTTGATCAATGAAGCTGTTGGTCCCCGCCCAGTAATAGTTGCATCTCACAGCTCCAGTATAAGCTGCTAGTCTCCACTAGAAACTCACATCTCCACTTCTACAAGGAGGTTCCACCTCTACAACCCAGAGAAAGGTCTCCTGCCTTCCAGCAGAAGCTCCCCACCAAATCCTCTACCTCAACTCTTTCTTCCTTTCACCATGAGACAACTGGAAGTAGGTCGTCTTTATAGACGACCTACTTCCAGTTGTCTCATGGGGAGAACTAGCCACATAATGTTATAGGGAGGAGACTGCCGTCCCATGCACGGGATGTCACGGATTAACAGCACTCGGCAACAAAAGAAACTGGAGACGTAGAGATGTATCGGATGTGAAAATTTAGATATCCGCGGATGCGGAGGTGTATGAGGATGTCTTACTTATTTTGCGGATGCGGATGTAAGAAATTGTGCGGATGTTCCGCGGATGCGGATATCCGATACATCACTACAGTGGAGAGTCTCAATACCACGCGTAAGATTCAACCCTGATCCTTATATGTTTGAACTGAATGCGCTACCACTGTGGTATGTGAACTGAGAGAGAGAGAGAGAGAGAGAGAGAGAGAGAGAGAGAGAGAGAGAGAGAGAGAGAGAAGAGAGAGAGAGAGAGAGAGAGATTATCTCACTACGTGTGGGGTACGTCAGATACAGAGGGTGTAAACCACAGGTGACATAATATATTACTGAGCGTTAAACTGATCAACAAATGGCATGATTTATGTACCATTTTAATAGTGTAATAACTCGATAAAAAAAATACTGCAGTTCACATTTAGGATAATATTTATTTACTACCAATAAATGATAGAGAAATTGCTAAAATTGAAAATGAAATTGAAAATACAAATCACATAAATAAACACTGAACCAATGTCACTGCATAACTCAACATAAAGTAAAATAATTATCCTTCATGTATATATATATATATATATATATATATATATATATATATATATATATATATATATATATATATATATGTGTGTGTGTGTGTGTGTGTGTTTTGTGTGTGTGTTTGTGTGTGTGTGTGTGTGTGTGTACTGTATATTATGTAGGTTCTAAACCAGAAAACAAATACAAAAAAATCATATAAATTTTAAGAAGTCGCTGATAAATACTGTACCGAACATGGGACCACTCAAGATGGAGGCTGTGTTTGCTAATTATAGGGTAGTGATAATAAATGCTAGAAGACTGGTTGACGTAGAGATAGCAGTGGGTGGTGATGGTGATGGCGAGGAGAGGAGGACAGGGAGAGAGAGATTAAGAGGTGGGTGATAATAATGGTGGTAAGAGAGGAGGGGAGGACAGGGAGAGATAAAGAAGAGGTGGGTTATTTCTGTTGTAGTTGTAGGATGCAAGCCACAACAATCTACTAACACCCAGTGGGTGGCTAAAGCTCTTGCTTCACGCACGGAGGGCCCGGGTTCAATTCCCGACGGGGCGGAAACATTTCGAAGTGTTTTCTTACACACACACATACACATACAACAGGCCTAGTGTCTAATCGACATGTGCCTAGGACAAAATGGTAACTAACTAACCCAGGTACCTACTTATTGCCTAGGTGAACAGGGTCAGCAGGTGTAAGGAAACATGGCAGGTTTGAACCCTGGTGCTTCAGCAGATTCCAGAGCCATTCAGTGGAACGGTAGCTAACGAAAATTAGGATAGGCTAGGTAAGGTTTGTCAGGAAACAGGACAAGTGTTTCCTGACGCGGGTCTTAGTCATATGATGACCCGCATATGAAGATTTTGGTCATCTGACCGAGGCCTTCCACTGGCGTATCCCTCCACCCCTTTAAAAAAAATTGGTTATAATATAGCAAACCTAACGAGGGTTGGTTGCGCACTCGGCTCACACATTGACGTCAGTGGTACGATCCCCGGCATTGGTGGAAACATTTGGGCGTGTGTCCTGCTGTCCATGTTCACCTAAGGACCCCAATGGAAATAAGTCACTCTGTCTGACTTTTTTGGGTTATCCTAGGTTCTCTACACATATGCTGCTATGTATGATAATGTATGTAAATGTATTTGTGTATACCTGAATAAACTTACTTACTTACTTACTTAATGTGTACCTGGGTGTTAGTGGACTGGTGTGGGTCGCATCCTAGGGACAAAATTAACCTAATTTGCCCAAAATTCTTTGCATAACAAGGAGCTTTCTATATAGTATGTCACTGATGTCAGCTATGGTCTGTATAAGTTGCATCATATACTGTATAAATAAAGATTATTATTATTATTTTAGCAGAGAGTAGACAGCCTCGGTGAGGACTAGCAAGCCCTGCGTCGTCTATCTTACCCACCCATGTACCACATTGTATGACACTGATTTACCCTTGTATATGTATCATTATGCAAATGATCAGGAGGTAATGAGTGTACACGGGTTACCGAGGGCTAAAGTAATTAGTATTCTAAGCGTTGACAACCTTCCTGGCTGTGTTAAGTGATAATGTATGCTTGCTTGGGTTATCACCATTGATGCGAACCTTGCTCTAGTTTACTGCCCATTAACACGTGTAATTATGATGAAATGCACGTGTAGGGATGTTCCTCACTTGTAATGGTAATTCAGTGCACGTGCAGTTATATAAAGAATAAAGAGGCGCAATACCGTGGCTGGAAGACACAAATAACGAGCACGTAGGAGAATGAATCATATGGCATTTTGTTGTGACTGGCTTGGCTTGAGTCGGACCGAAACGACCGAAACGCCGTCCTAAGTCTCATCATCCTATGTGCGGATTATTTGTGCAGTGATATAGGCGGGTTAGGCAACATTTGTCAGGAAACAGGACAAGTGTTTCCTGACGGCGGGTCTTAGTCATATGATGACCCACAGCTGGACCTTATAATCATCTGACCGAGGCCTTGTACTGACTTACTCCTCCACCCCCTTTAAAAATTATGGTTATGACTATAACCCTTTTTCATTTGATACAGGCAGTATGTGGCCTAGTGGGTAAAGCTCTTGCTTCACGCACGGAGGGGCCGGGTTCAATTCCCGGTGGGACAGAAACATTTCGAAGTGTTTCCTTACATACACATACACACACACATATATACAACAGGCCTAGTGTCTAATTGACATGTGCCTAGGACAAAATGGTAACTAACACTGCCCATAGCATCTGTCCCGTCACAATCAGAAATCCCCCAAAATTCCACATCTTAGCCACATCCTGAGGGAATTTTGAACAACAGCAACAATAGGGTTAAAAAATAAGAAAAACTTTAAATATATATAGTTTTTATTTAAAACTAACTACAAAAAGTTGCGCAGAGAGACGTGTAAATATTGTGGACACATATATAGTGAATTATGCAGATTTAACCTAAGATAATATGATAAAAGTCAGAGTGACTTATATTCACTACGCTCCAACACATTTATCTACCATAAACAATGTACAATCTGTAACATAAAAATAATCGATATTGTAAATTACAATACAGAAAATAATCGATAGCCGGACGTCATATTACTAAACCCGTAAGGGTCATGCAGTGCCCTGGGAATGGAAGGCAATCACGTTTGTTCGGAGGAATGGGAGGGTAGCTCCAACTCCTCGGATCAAGACCCTCAGAGGTCTCTTGCTCTGTTGTTATCTTGTATATTTAAGGGTGATCTTTAAACCCGCAGGGATTATGCACTCCCTCTCCGTCTCTGTCTCTCAGTCTCCCTCTCTGTCTCTCCCTTTCCTTCACTCTCCTTTTCCCGCACTCTCTTTCTCCCTCACTGTCTCTCCCTGTCCTTCACTATCTCTCCCTATCCCTCACCATGTCACTCTCTCCCTGTCCCTCACCATGTCACTCTCTCCCTGTCCCTCACCATGTCACTCTCTCCCTGTCCCTCACCATGTCACTCTCTCCCTGTCCCTCACCATGTCACTCCCTGTCCCTCACCATGTCACCTCTCTCTGTCCCTCACCATGTCACTCTCTCCTGTCCCTCACCATGTCACTCTCTCTCTGTTCCTCACCATGTCACTCTCTCCCTGTCCCTCACCATGTCACTCTCTCCCTGTCCCTCACCATGTCACTCTCCCTGTCCCTCACCATGTCACTCTCCCTGTCCCTCACCATGTCACTCTCCCTGTCCCTCACCATGTCACTCTCCTGTCCCTCACCATGTCACTCTCTCTCTGTCCCTCACCATGTCACTCTCTCCCTGTCCCTCACCATGTCACTCTCTCCCTGTTCCTCACCATGTCACTCTCTCCCTGTCCCTCACCATGTCACTCTCTCCCTGTCCCTCACCATGTCACTCTCTCCCTGTTCCTCACCATGTCACTCTCTCCCTGTCCCTCACCATGTCACTCTCCCTGTCCCTCACCATGTCACTCTCCCTGTCCCTCACCATGTCACTCTCTCTCTGTCCCTCACCATGTCACTCTCTCCCTGTCCCTCACCATGTCACTCTCTCCCTGTTCCTCACCATGTCACTCTCTCCTGTCCCTCACCATGTCACTCTCTCCTGTCCCTCACCATGTCACTCTCTCCTGTTCCTCACCATGTCAACTCTCCCTGTCCCTCACCATGTCACTCTCCCTGTCCCTCACCATGTCACTCTCCCTGTCCCTCACCATGTCACTCTCTCTGTCCCTCACCATGTCACTCTCTCCTGTCCCTCACCATGTCACTCTCTCCCTGTTCCTCACCATGTCACTCTCTCCCTGTCCCTCACCATGTCACTCTCTCCTGTCCCTCACCATGTCACTCTCTCCCTGTTCCTCACCATGTCACTCTCCTGTTCCTCACCATGTCACTCTCTCCCTGTCCCTCACCATGTCACTCTCCCTGTCCCTCACCATGTCACTCTCCCTGTCCCTCACCATGTCACTCTCCTGTCCCTCACCATGTCACTTCCCTGTCCCTCACCATGTCACTCTCCTGTCCCTCACCATGTCACTCTCTGTCCCTCACCATGTCACTCTCTCTCTGTCCCTCACCATGTCACTCTCTCTCTGTCCCTCACCATGTCATTCTCTCCTGTCCCTCACCATGTCACTCTCCCTGTCCCTCACCATGTCACTCTCTCCCTGTCCCTCACCATGTCCTCTCTCTGTCCCTCACCATGTCACTCTCTCTGTCCCTCACCATGTCACTCTCTCTCTGTCCTCACCATGTCACTCTCTCTCTGTCCCTCACCATGTCACTCTCTCTCTGTCCCTCACCATGTCACTCTCTCTCTGTCCCTCACCATGTCACTCTCTCTGTCCCTCACCATGTCATTCTCTCCCTGTCCTCACCATGTCACTCTCTCTGTCCCTCACCATGTCACTCTCTCTCTGTCCCTCACCATGTCATTCTCTCCTGTCCCTCACCATGTCACTCTCTCTCTGTCCCTCACCATGTCACTCTCTCTCTGTCCCTCACCATGTCACTCTCTCTCTGTCCCTCACCATGTCACTCTCTCTCTGTCCCTCACCATGTCACTCTCTCTCTGTCCCTCACCATGTCACTCTCTGTCCCTCACCATGTCACTCTCTCTCTGTCCTCACCATGTCACTCTCTCTGTCCCTCACCATGTCACTTCTCTCTGTCCCTCACCATGTCACTCTCTCTCTGTCCCTCACCATGTCATTCTTCTCTGTCCCTCACCATGTCACTCTCTCTGTCCCTCACCATGTCACTCTCTTCTGTCCCTCACCATGTCATTCTCTCTCTGTCCCTCACCATGTCACTCTCTTCTGTCCCTCACCATGTCACTCTCTCTGTCCCTCACCATGTCACTCTCTCTGTGCCTCACCATGTCATCTCTCTCTGTCCCTCACCATGTCACTCTCTCTGTCCCTCACCATGTCACTCTCTCTGTCCCTCACCATGTCACTCTCTCTCTGTCCCTCACCATGTCACTCTCTCTCTGTCCCTCACCATGTCATTCTCTCTCTGTCCCTCACCATGTCACTCTCTCTCTGTCCCTCACCATGTCACTCTCTCCCTGTCCCTCACCATGTCACTCTCTCTCTGTCCCTCACCATGTCATTCTCTCTCCCTCACTATGTCTCCTCCCTCATCATATTTCCTTCTCCCCTCGTTCTTCTTGCAAGACAAGTTCTTTTGCCTCCGGTCCAAAGAATTTGTCCCCCAACTAGTTTTGCGGTGCAATGACCTTGTGTCCTCTCTCTCTCTCTCTCTCTCTCTCTCTAATACATGAGTGGGTGTGAGTTGGACTTGCCTAGCATGGGCCAGTAGGCCTGCTGCAGTGCTCCTTATGTTCTCTCCCTCATTCTTGATCCAAGGAAAAGTAACAGGGAGGTAGATCGAGTTCCTGAGATCGAGGTCCCCATGAGTAAGCTCTGGTGACCTTGTAAAGCGCCAGGGTAGCAATTATTATTATTATGGGGAAGCGCTAAACCCGTAGGGATTATACAGAGAGGGAACTGGAGCACAGATCCAATTCCCTAGATCAAGAGCCCCTCACCAGCGTCAAGTAACCTCCCTTGATGGGTGCCAGGGTATCCCGTGGCCTGGTAGGCAACGCTCTCGCCTCACAGTGTCCGTGGTTCGATCCCCGGAAAGGGTGGAAACATTGGGCGTGTTTCCTTACATAGGTGTTAGTCGACTGGTGTGGGTCTCATCCTGGGGGACAAGATTGAATTACCACAATGGATATAAGCCAGACAGTCCCTTGATGACGCACTGACTTTATTGGATTATTCTGGGAGGCTAATAGCTTAATATCATTATTATGCTACCCATACCCATCCTGTGGGGTTAAAAATCCGAACAAAATCTTATCTTTCAGTGTAATCACTTTACATAGTTTACTTTAATCCCCCCCATTTCAGGGGTTTAAATCCCCATTTTAGCATTCTCAATCACATTTCAGTATTTTTAGTTCCCATCTCAGGATTTTAATTCCCCTTTCAGGACTTGCAATCCTTATTTTACGGTTTTGCTCTCTATTTTAGTTTTTTTTTATCCCCATTTCAGTCTTTTAATCCCCAAGTTTACCCAGCCAGCACATAACCCAAGCTTACACAGCCAGCACATAACCCAAGCTTACCAAGCCAGCACATAACCCAAGCTTACACAGCCAGCACTATCCAGGCAGGACGATGCTGTGGGTGGGGCTAGCCCAATCATTGGATAATTACACCTCTATCACACAATATTACATTGATAATGACGAGATAATAAGTCGTTGTCAGACTTATATTTACCTGTATTAATGTTGGTAGAATTACCGATAATATATTAGGTACCTAACTTATATTTACCTGTCTTGTTGTTGATGTGTTGGTGATGGATGGTGTGTGTGTGTGGATTGATGGTGTTTGTGATGAATTAATGTGTGTGTGATGGGCTAATGGTATGTGATGGGTTGATGGGCTGATGGTATGTGATGGGTTGATGGTATGTGATGGGCTGATGGTATGTGATGGTTGATGGTGTGTGTGTGTACTCACCTATTTGTACTCACCTATTTGTGGTTGCAGGGGTCGGTTCATAGCTCCTGGCCCCGCCTCTTCAGAGATAAAGAACTCCATGCATATGTGATGGATTGACGGTGTACATGTGTGATTGATTGGTGTGTGGATAATAGTGTGTAAGTCATGTTGATGACGTGTGGGTGAGGATGTACAAATAATTTTGATGACGTGTGGGTGAAGGTGTACAAGTCATGTTAATAACAAGTGGGTTAGGGCAAGTGAAATTCCTTGGATCAAGAACCCTTTACGAGGAAAAAAAGGAACAGAGTACAGAACACGTTCTGTACAGGTCCTGGCACTAAACACTAAAGTGACCATTTGGCAATATTTAGTCTGTGTCTTCCTTTGGCATGCAGTGCAGGTGTTTTTGAGGTCCTGGGTACCCCAGGAAGACTATGGTTTATGTGTTTTGTGTGTGACCAGGAGTGCAATTCAGGTGTCAGAAGACAGCTAAGTTGTATAGCTTATTTCCATTTACTAGCACATCACCAATATTATAATATCCTAGAATAACACCCAGAATAGTCACCTAACACCCGGGTACCTATTTAGTAATAAGTAGACAACCCGTCCATACAAATGGTATGTGATTTTTTCACGTAAAGTACGTTTATTTAGGTGCAGGTACACATACCTGGGAGTGATCATGTCAGAGGATCTCACCTTCAACTACCATAACACTGTAGCAATTGCATCTGCTAGAAAAATGACAGGATGGTTAATGAGAACCTTCAAAACCAGGGATGCCAAGCCCATGTTGACACTTTTCAGGTCGCTTGTTCTATCTAGGCTGGAATATTGCTGCACACTAACTGCACCTTTCAAGGCAGGTGAAATTGCTGACCTAGAAAATGTACAGAGAAACTTCACAGCACACATAACTGCGATAAACCACCTCAATTACTGGGAACGCTTGAAGTTCCTAAACCTGTACTCCCTAGAACGCAGGCGGGAGAGATACATTATTATATACACTTGGAAAATCCTAGAGGGATTAGTACCAAACTTGCACACGAAAGCAAAAGACTCGGCAGACGATGTAACATCCCCCCAATGAAAAGCAGGGGTGCCACTAGCACGTTGAGAGACAACACAATAAGTGTCAGAGGCCCAAGACTGTTCAACTGCTTCTCAGCATACACAAGGGGGATTACCAATAGACCCCTGGCTGTCTTCAAGCAGGCACTGGACAGGCACCTAAAGTCGGTACCTGACCAGCCAGGCTGTGGTTCGTACGTTGGACTGCGTGCGGCCAGTAGTAACAGCCTGGTTGATCAGGCCCTGATCCACCATGAGGCCTGGTCACAGACCTGGCCGCGGGGGCGTTGACCCCCGGAACTCTCTCCAGGTAAACATACAGTTAGTTAGTTTGATATCTTTATTATGCACCCCATACCCATCCTGTGGGCGGTAGTCAAAAGATTACAGAGGTACATAATGGGTCCAGGGACTGGACCTCAAAGTTTGATAGCTGAGCAAGTTACAAAGGTAATGAACTCAGATGGTCACAATCATGACAAGTTACAAAGGTATTTGCAGATTACAGAGGTATATATAGGGTCCAGAGACTGGGCCCCAAAGTTTTGATAGCTGAACAAGGTACAATGGTAATGAATTCACTAGTTACAAGGTAATGAATCATGTAAGTAAATTTACTTACGTCTGTACATGGTTGCACTCATGAACAAATTATAAAGCAATGAGCAATCTATTAGTCTACACCCAGCCACAACTGTAATGAGTTATTGGTGCAAATTTTAATTGTTGGGTCACACACACACACACATATACATATACACATACATACACACACACACATACATGTATATACATACACACATACACATACACACATATATACATACACACATATATACATACACACACACACACACACACACACACACACACACGTGTCAATGCTTTATTTACAGGGAGCAAAGTCAGGGTATTTTTCCAGAATGGTCTGTAATATACCACTGTGGATAAAATACTTTGACATATCTTGAACATTTCTGAATGAGTAGTCTCTGAATTCATTAATTTTATCGCACTCCAGTACATAATGACGCAGGGTGTGACAATAATCCAACTGGCAAAGTTTACATCTTGTTTGGTCTACATCTGGTGGTGGTGATTTAACCTGCCAAAGATACTTGTAACCCAGCCGGAGGCGGGCGGTAGTGACATCCAAGAGTCTGCTTATTTTGTTGGATGCACCATAGACATGTGGCTCCTCCTGCATGATAGAATGATGATAGATGGACTGACTGGTGTCAAACTCCCTGAGTCTTAAGTCAATAAAATTCAGTTGAAGTTCTTTTCGTATTACTGTTCTCAAACTGCTAACTGACAAGTTTTTGTTTGATATCTTTATTATGCACCCCATACCCATCCTGTGGGCGGTAGTCAAAAGATTACAGAGGTACATAATGGGTCCAGGGACTGGACCTCAAAGTTTGATGGCTGAGCAAGTTACAAAGGTAATGAACTCAGATGGCAAGCCAAGATTGTAATCTATCCCCTCTTTGAAAGCATAAAACTTAGCCAATTTATCAGTTCTATCATGCATCTGAAGACCAATGTGAGATGGAATCCACAGCATGTGCACTCTGACTCTACTATCCAGAATCCTACCATACCTGTGCCTGGCTTCTGACACGAGCATGCTACAAGTTATACTTGATGAGTTGAGAGCATTTATGGATGACAGAGAATCAGTTACAATTAGAGAGTTAACCTTAGATACATGGACGCATTTGAGTGCAAGGAGTATGGCAAACAGTTCTGTCTGAAGGGTAGAGGCCCAGTTATTGATGCGTGCTCCAATTTCTTTAAGAGAGCCATCACTCTGTATGACAACAACAGCACTACCAGCTGCACCAGTGGATTGGTGAACAGAACCATCAACGTAAATAATTTGTGAGAGAGTGTGCTGTTTGGCTAAATTATCAATACAGTTTAAGGCATCATGTTTGGCTTCAAGGCGAAGCTTTGGTTGTGATTTAAGAAGTAGTTTGGGGGGAAATGGAGGGATGGTAGTTTGGAATGGGGTAATATTCCATGGAGCGGAGAAGTGCCGCTGTTGCCTTACTTGCCACAGATCATGTATCTGATTCATGCGGAGGTCGGTTCCAGTTTTTTTGATCCATCTGGAGGGATGTTCACCAGTGCTGAGGAAAGTTTGGAGGGCTTCTGTGCATGGGTTTGAATGGGCTTGCCTGAGCATATTAACCCCAATTAGGATATTTCTTTCAGTAACACGATCTCTGATGCTTCGAATATCAAGTTCTTTCTGCATATTTAAAATTTTGGCAGTACGAGGGCATCCTAAAATGATCCTCATTGCTTCGTTCTGCAGTTTTTCCAACCCTCCAAGCTTCCAGTCAGACACAAGAGCAAGTAGTGGGGCAGCATAATCAACTAATGATCTAATATAAGCAAGATACATCATTTTCACAATTTTAACATTAGCACCATACCTGGGGTGAAACCCAGCCACAACTCTAAGTGCTCTCAGCCTTTCTTTGTATTGACGACAAAGTCTCGTTACAACAGGTCCAAGTAGTGGGACCTCAAAGCCTAGATACCTGTATCTGTTTACATATTCTAAAAGAGACCCATCATGCAACTGGATCTGGCGAACTGTGCCTCTCTGTCGAGGAGGACGCCTATTGAGTATCTTTGTTTTATCAGTAGAGATTAACAACCCCAGGTCCTGACACGAGGCTAGTACATGGTTAAGGATGTTTTGGGTGTTGGAGAATCCGGTGGTGTGAATCATTATATCATCAGCAAAACTGATCATATAATGATGGGGCTGGCTAGGCATAGCATTAAGTAAGGCATTAATTAGAATATTGAATAGAGTGGGACTGAGCACACCTCCCTGTGGGGTTCCTAATTCAAAGTCTTTAGTTATACTTCTATGCCCCTGGAACAACACAGAAGACTTTCTGTTGGACAGGTAGCCTTTAATCCAGCGGAGAAGCCATCCTCCAACATCCATTCTGGCAAGTTCACTAATGATTACATTATCTGTTGGCAACATCAAAAGCAGATTTAAACATACAGTTACACAAATTATCATAATAACATGTGTAAATTAACTAGGATAACACCAAAAAAATTAAAGATTATGACTTATTTCCATTGGGTTTACCTGGAGAGGGTTTCGGGGGTCAAGGCCCCCTCGGCCCGGTCCGTGACCAGGACTCGTAGTGGATCAGGGCCTGATCAACCAGGCTGTTACTGCTGGCCACACGCAAAGTTCTCGATTTTCGTTATTAAGGTCAGACTAGTCTAGATGAGGCCAGGCTAAGCTAGACGAGACTAGGCAGGGCTAGGCTAGGCGAGGCTAGACTAGACTAGACTAGACAAGACTTAACTAGACTAGACTACAGAAGGCTCGGCTAGGTTTGGTTAGGTGAAGTTAAATTGTTCTTTATCCATAAAAAAAAAAAGCAGGCACTGGACAGGCACCTCAAGTCGGTACCTGATCAGCCGGGCTGTGGTTCGTACGTTGGACTGCGTGCGGCCAGCAGTAACAGCCTGGTTGATCAGGCTCTGGTCCAACAAGAGGCCTGGTCACGGACCGGGCCGCGGGGGCGTTGACCCCTGGAATTCTCTCCAGGTAGACTCCAGGTAGGTACCACAACGAAAATAAGTGAAATACAGTACAAGTTAAAGTTTTGCCGTACAAACAGGAATCCCGGCTGCCACTGGGCATCTTCATAAGTCATTGGACTGTTTTTGCAGCAGTGAAATGATGTCTGTTATTAAGAAAATGAACTGCAAGCAAACGGAAACATGTACTGCGACTACACCCTCTCCAGGATTGAACAGTGGTTTTTTGGTTGTGAGTCGAAGATTGTATCTTAGGTATGAGTTTTTATTTAGGTCATATACATAAATTTAAACTTTTATAGTGATCTTGTACACTAAATTTTGTAGAATTTGTAGAAGAATAACCAATAAAGTTAGACAATCTTATTTCCATTGTGCTGTAAATGACCCATAGGAGTTTAGAGCATATGTTTGAATATAATAATAATAATAATGAGTTAAAAGTACATGACAGGCTTATTTCACAACCAAAAAAATACAGCACTGTATGACCCTAATGGGTTTAGCGCTTCTTTTTATTATAATTCACAACAAAAATAATTGTATACTATTTTTTGCTAATATCTCCCCCTCCCCCCCTAAGAAAAAAAAAATTACACAGGAAATATTTATTCCAAAGTATACATAGGTTGAATGTATTATATAATATGAAATAATGCTTGAGTTCTTTTGAGTAATAGTATGTAGTTGTAAGCTATAGACCCTATTTTTAAAGCTACCTAAATACTGTCTTTACTACAGATACTTAGAGTGTGATGCTATATTCTGTTAAATCATAATCGTTTTTCCTACCTGACCCAGTGTAATTAATTTCCAGCAGGAGGAGGTGGGCCAGGTGAAGATGTTGGTCGTGGTGGTGTTGGCAGCTGTGGTGGATGCCTTGTCCTTGCAACCACAAATTCCCAACCCTAGCCGCATCCAGACTGTCCCAGTCTATGTACATCCTCCAGATTTCGTTCAAAGTCAGATGCCAAGCTACAAGCATCTTCTATACAGCTACAGGTGAGCTGCAATCTTCATCATCAATTTATTATTTGTTTATTATATACTGTATGTACAAAATAACCACAGGGGAAGTTGAATGATAGCTGTACTTCATTTCTTCAACATGGCAAACTCCTAATTATGTGTTGATTGTAACACAAAATGCCTAGAGTTATCATTCAACTCCCCCTTGTGGTTATTTTGCATATTTTATTGCTACTTTGTGATTATTGCATATACTACTGTATATATCTTGAGGGGGTTAAGAAGGTTTGGTCATGTAGAAAGTATGGAGAGGACTAGAAGTAAAGTCATTATAGTTATAACTATATAAAATAACATTAAGCTACATTTTATGCTTATTATAAGTCAGTTGACTAAACAAACTGTTTTATACCACTTCATTTAACAAATTATTATGTTTTTTGGGATTTTTTTTTATTATTTAAGCCAGTATTTAAATTGGTGGTACAGTAGACCCTCATTTAGCACGGTAGTTACGGTCCTGAAAACATCGTGTTAGGTAAAATCGTGTTAGATAATTAAAAGAACTTATGGGAAAAATAGGGTTACAGTCCTGAGAGTCCCCAAAAAGCCAAACAAGTTTTTTTTCGACCAACAGATCTTACAAATATAAAAGAGAATATGTAATTGTTGTTCATTATCGTGATGTATTATGTTGTTTTTACTGCTTAAGACTACAAATGTAACAGAAATAATAGTATTTACCTTAAATTGTGGTTGCTGATTTTTGTGGATGATTGTGAAGAGAGTGGAGAGTTATGCTGTGGCCCTACTGGGCTGAGGTGAATAGTAGAGATTCTGGATCTGAAGTCGATGGTTGTACTGAGTGTCTCTAACTTTAATAAAGTCATTCAGTAAGTCAGTCCATTCAGTAAGTCAGTTAAGTCATTCAGTAAGTCAGTCAGTCAAGTCATTCATTAAGTCAGTCAGTCAAGTCATTCATTAAGTCAGTCAGTCAAGTCATTCATTAAGTCAGTCAGTCAAGTCATTCATTAAGTCAGTCAGTCAAGTCATTCAGTCAGTCAGTCAAGTCATTCAGTAAGTCAGTCAAGTCATTCAGTAAGTCAGTCAAGTCATTCAGTAAGTCAGTCAAGTCATTCAGTAAGTCAGTCAAGTCATTCAGTAAGTCAGTCAAGTCATTCAGTAAGTCAGTCAAGTCATTCAGTAAGTCAGTCAAGTCATTCAGTAAGTCAGTCAAGTCATTCAGTAAGTCAGTCAAAACATTCAGTAAGTCAGTCAAGACTTACCTACCGCAGGCGACCGCACGCTCAAAAATTTTCCCCTCCAGCGAATCACGTAATATAAGGTTTACGTCGTGTTAGATAAAAATGTGCCGCAATTCTTCAATCGCGTAATACCCAAAACGCGCAACATAAAGTCGTGCTAAATGAGGGTCTACTGTATCTAAGTAAAAGGTTATTGAACATTACTTAGCACATTATTTTTGGATAAGATTAAGGCAGTCTGGGAGCTAATCATTTATAAATGATTGCTTACACTTAATTACTTGACCTTTTTCCTGGTGATCTTATTTATGTTTTTAAATAGCCATGAAGTGTGCACAGGATGTTTTGGGGCCTTTGTTATGTAGTTAATTTTTATATCTGAATCAGGAGAAGTGCTAAACTCATGACAGTCATTATCGCCAGGGAAATGTGAAGCATTCAGGTTTAATATAAAGGAAGGATAAGACAAGTAGATAAGAAGCAGTGGGTAAGGCTAATTGAATTTGATCAACGAAATGGAAACATAGTTGCAATTCCCAGGATCTAGATCCCTTCATCAGCATCAAGGAATTCTCCATGATGAGAATATGTAGATGAATATAAACTGTAGTGAACATAAGAAGAGGAATTGGCAAGATAGTTGGAAATATTTATTGAGAGGTGAAAGCATGAATATCCAGCAGGCATGTGTGACTCTTAGGTCACACATAATTACTGACATAATTGGTGGCTTTCTAAGTACATAGCTTGTACTTTTTTTGTAAGTACAGTGGTCCCTCGGTTTTCGTGCATCTCCAAACTCGAACATTTATGTAAGTGTATTTTCATAAGTGCTGTTACAAGTATATTTTTGGTTGTCTGAAATAGACTAACCTACGTGACATTATTTCTTAAGAAAGTAAATTCGTTCGGTAATGACACTTGAGCAGCATTCTGGAACGAATTTTCGGCGAAAACCGAGGGACCACTGTATTGTAAGTTCTGTTTGGAAATATAAAGTTAATTTTTTATTTTCATTTAATGCATTACTGAGTGTGAGCTTAACATCAGCAAAGATGTTCATGAAAACTGGTTATCCGAACATGAGCTTTGGAAACTTGCATCAGGGTGGGAGTGTGATTTCATGGTTAGCTATGAGATGATGTTGTGTTTGTACCCTACAGGGAAGAGAGCAGAGATATGAGGAAGGACACATGTTTTCTTGGACCATTTTACTTGGTGAGAAAATGTAGATGTGTGCAAAAATATACAGTGGTACCTCTACTTACGAGCTTAATTCGTTCCAGACGGCTATTCAGGTGCCGATACTAAAGGAATTTTTTCCCATAAGAAATAATGAAAATTAGGTTAATCCATTTCAGACCCCCAAGAATACACTTACAAAAGCACCTACAAAAATGCACTTACATAATTGTTCAAGTTGGGAGCTGCTCGTAAGTAGAGGTTCCACTGTATTTAGTTTGGTAGATATACAGTGGTACCTCGGTTAATGATATTTTTTCGTTCCAGAATGCTGTTCAAGTGCCATTACCAAACAAATTTATCCCCATAAGGAATAATGTAAAATAGACTAGTCCTTTTAGACCCCCAAATATACACTTACAAAAGCATTTAAAAAAATAAAATTACATAAAAGGGCGAGTTTGGGGACCATCGTTAACCGAGGTACCACTGTACTTGAATAACCTGTAAAATTTGTCTTTATATCAATATTCCCTGTGCATCTGATTTTTCCATCTTTTTTCAGCATATCACCCTCTGAAGTCCACATTCGCAACAGAGGACAGAACCCTGTAGACTATTCTGTTCCTTCTAACATCCCCTATGCATCACCATATGTTGCACCATATGAGACTCAAGGATTCCACAGGGGGCACATTGAGTCTCACTCACATGCCCACAGTACACTCATTGGTACCCCATACATCTCTCAGGTGTGTGTTTTCACTTGTTTGTCAGAACAGGTCTTTTATGGCCCATTTGGGTTTATGCTTTTGTGTAAATATACATAATATTAATAAAAATGTTTCCCTCTCCCTACATTGCTCCTATTCTGGTAGGATATGGGCCCTTCACAATGAAGGAATCTGCCATCAGGTAGGAACCTAAAATCAGGCAGAGACCCCTCCATAAGATAGTGACCCCTCCTTTATAAGGTAAGGACTTCCCTTAAGGTAGGTACTCTTTATAAGATAGGGACCCCTCTATATGTTAGGTACTCTATAAATCCCTCAATGCAGACAGACATTAATATGTGGACTTCTAAATCCCAGAATACAGATATTTCCACTGAAAGTTAATCCTTTATTCACTTCCACTATTACAGTATGCAGACATGGAGGATAATGACCACGTTCCTCTCCGTGATGCTGTTGAGTTCGTGCCTATTCAAGCTGAGCAGTACATGGCCCAGGAAAGTGAGGAGGAGGATCAGGTGCCATTCTCACGAGGGGTTGTAGAGTCTTACCCCCATTTCCAGATGCCTTACCATGGAGGCATCAGAGATGATGTAAGTCCTTCTCTCATCCTGTGATCTTTGAGAGGAACTCATTTTATTTGAATTTTTAATGAAAATATGCAAAGAAAATTTCAGACTTACTTGAGGTATTCAGGTGATGGCAGCCAGTGGTGAAATGAATCAGGCACCCCAGTCCCAGCCTAGGGATATGAGGCCATCATACAAAACCATACTTACTATATTCTCAAAGGATGAAGCCAGGGAGGATAATCAGTATGGCTTTGTATGATGCCCTCATAATCCCAGGCTGGAGTTACAAGGCCCCATTTATTAATGTGGGCCACCAGCAGCAACAGCCTGGATGACCAGGCAAGCACCAGACAAGCTGGGCCTAGGGCTAGGCTGCAGAGGTAGGCATACTCTCGAAAACCACTAAAGGTATATCAACTATATCTAGGGCACACTGTAGTGTATCTAATGAGGTAATTCTAAGAAAATATAAATGGTTTTTCCTTTTGCTTTAATAATGAATGCCATAAGATTAGTAACATCTTTTGTTTCTTATAGATGATTGAATTTTAATGCCTGCTTGTACACCTACTTAGCTATTTGACCTAATTGGTTCATGTAGTACACATATTTCAATGTGATTTGTGTCCATGTGGAAAAGAATCCTTCCTCTGTAAGCTATGCCCGTCATATTAGGTGACTAAAATGCTGAGAGCAAGGGGCTAGTAACCCCTTCTGTATAAATTACTACATATATAAAGAAAAACTTTTGTTTTTCTTGTTTTGGATCACCCTGCTTTGGTGGGAGACAGCCACTGCATTAAAAAAAATTGTGTCCATCACATGCTTTCATGAATGTTAACTTGTTTCTTTTTATATGTTACATCTGCTTTATTTATGCATTTTATCTTCATCAGGAGGTAAGGCTCATTTCTCTCCCGTTTTACAATAATAATTCTCTGACTATGTCACTCTTACCCTCTCCATTACCTCTCCCTCCTGAGCTCTCTACTACTTTACTACCACTTTCTTACCTCTTTATGTTACTATCTCTCATTCTTGTTCCCTCCTCCACTACTTTTAAGATGACTGAATTAATTATTCTTGTAAACAGTTCAATACTAATGTAACTTGCTTAGCTAACTGAATGTTTGGGTCTAGTAGCTGTACCCATTATGTGTCTGTAAACTTTTGGCTGGTGCCCATAAGATGGGTATGGGGTGACTATTTCCTGCAAGATGTATAGGGGTGACTACTGCCCCAAGGATAGATATAGGGCATATAATAAAATGTGAGACTAACTTGTTTTTTTGCAACTAACCCATAATTTGGCAAGGACACTTAGGACAACATTTTGGTCTGCTCTGGACTATTATAAAGTCATAACTAAGACTTATAATGATTGACCATGGACCATAATTACCTCTGTAATTTTTTGACTACTGCCCCAGAATGGGAATGGGGTGCATATAAAAGATATTAAACTAACCATAATGTTTTATAAAATTTCTTTTCTAAATCGTGGGTTAATTGCAGATTGTTCTAGCCATGGTATGTATTAACTTTCATTCTTCTTAACTTGTGTTTTCTGCAGATGTTGGAGGCAGTGGTGGTGGAGGTATCAGACAATATCAATGTTGATGGAAAGTACGGGTGGGCAGGCATCAGGTCTGCCGTAGAATCACCACCACTCTTCATTCAGAGCCAAGACCCAGAGGAGGCCAGTCCTCTACCAGCACAGGTCAGTCCAAGTTGTGGTCTTTTTTGTTGCAGGTCAGCCTAGGTCGCATTCAAATATTATTTCCAAAAATGATGTGGTGTTACATCATCTCTGGAATTATACCTCTTTGTTTGTTCCTTGATAAGTCCCTTGTTATGTGAAGTATTTTGGCCAGATTAAAACTGGTACACCCCTTACAATGTATATATAATATAAATGTTACTTTCCTGAAATCTATAGTTTATTTAATTTTACACTATGTAATACTGTATACTACTACATATTTTATGGGAAAATTAGGGTTACGGTCATGACACCTCCAAGAAATATAATATAATAATAATACGTATGTATAATAATAATATAATATCTTTATTTACTACAAGTACATGTACATGGTATACAGGCCTAGCTGACATCAACGACATACAGTGGTCCCTCGGTTTTCGTGCATCTCCAAACTCGAACATTTATGTAAGTGTATTTTCATAAGTGCTGTTGCAAGTGTATTTTTGGGGGTCTGAAATAGACTAACCTACGTGACATTATTTCTTAAGGAAGTAAATTAGTTCGGTAATGGCACTTAAGGAGCATTCTGGAACGAATTTTCGGCGAAAACCGAGGGACCACTGTACTACTATATAGAAATCCCCTTGTTTTTCAGAACATTTCAGGCAAATTAGGTTCTTGTCCCAGGATGCAACCCACAGCAGTCAACTAACTCCCAGGTACCCATTTTACTGATGGGTTAACATAGACAACTGGTGTAAAGAAACATGCCCAATGTTTCTACCCTGGCTCGGAATCGAATGCAGACCCTCGCCATGTAAAGCTAGACCTCAGCTTTAGCGATCAGGCCACGTGAAGTCAGACCTACCTGGAGAAAATTCCAGGGGTCAACGCCCCCGCGGCCCGGTCTGTGACCAGGCCTCCTGTTGGACCAGAGCCTGATCAACCAGGCTGTTACTGCTGGCCGCACGCAGTCCAACGTACGAACCTCAGCCCGGCTGATCAGGTACCGACTTGAGGTACCTGTCCAGTGCCTGCTTGAAGACAGCCAGGGGCTTGTTGGTAATCCCCCTGATGTATGCTGGGAGGCAGTTGAACAATCTTGGGCCCCTCACACTTATTTTGTTGTCCCTCAACGTGCTAGTGGCACCCCTGCTCTTCATTGGGGGGATGTTACATCGCCTGCCGAGTCTTTTGCTTTCGTACGGAGTGATTTTTGTGTGCAAGTTTGGTACTAAGCCCTCGAGAATTTTCCATGTGTATATAATAATGTATCTCTCCCGCCTGCGTTCTAGAGAGTACAGGTTTAGGAACTTCAAGCGTTCCCAGTAGTTGAGGTGGTTTATCGCACTTATGCGTGCGGTGAAGGTTCTCTGCACATTTTCAAGGTCAGCAATTTCACCCGCCTTGAAAGGTGCAGTTAGTGTGCAGCAATATTCCAGCCTAGATAGAACAAGCGATCTGTAAAGTGTCAACATGGGCTTGACATCCCTGGTTTTGAAGGTTCTCATTATCCATCCTGTCATTTTTCGAGCAGATGCAATTGCTACATTGTTATGGTCCTTGAAGGTGAGATCCTCTGACATGATCACTCCCAGGTCTTTGACATTAGTTTTTCGCTCTATTGTGTGGTTGGAATTAGTTTTGTAGTCCGATGAGATTTTAATTTCTTCTTTCAATTTCATTTATGGCTCTTAGTTCTTCCAGTGAAGTTTTTGACATCATATATGACATTCTAGTTGATCTAGAAGTTTTTTTTTTTTTTTTTTCAACAAGTCGGCTGTCTCCCACCGAGGCAGGGTGACCCAAAAAGAAAGAAAATCCCCAAAAAGAAAATACTTTCATCATCATTCAACACTTTCACCACACTCATACATAATCACTGTTTTTGCAGAGGCGCTCAGATACGACAGCTGAGAATAGTCGCTCCCAGCTGTCACTATCCCAGACCCCTCCTTTAAAGTGCAGGCATTGTACTTCCCATTTTCAGGACTCAAGTCCAACTAAATCAATTAATTGGTTTCCCTGAATCCCTTCACAAAATGTTACCCTGCTCACACTCCAACAGCTCGTCAGGTCCCAAAAACCATTCGTCTCCATTCACTCCTATCTAACACGCTCACACATGCTTGCTGGAAGTCCAAGCCCCTCGCCCACAAAACCTTCTTTACCCCCACCCTCCAACCTTTTTTA